>JH597777.1:751603-829373 GCA_000173235.2 Hyaloperonospora arabidopsidis Emoy2
GCGAAAAATAATCAAACATAATTGCACTGTGTATCATGAGCGATCTGAGAAACAAGCAGGCGCTCCGGAGAGACTACCACGTAGACTCCGGCGGTTCCTACGCATATCATCTCAAAATGAACTGAAAGCCAGTGAGAGCTCTATCGTAATTCCATAGGTGCATAGGGAATATGCGTTTCGTCTGATCCTCTGGTAGGATGAACTCCACGTTATGTGATTTGACAGCGGCCCGCAAGTCAATATCACATCGTCAGATAACAACACCAGCTAGTAATTGACGCTAGACGACAACGTGACCCCACGTTGCTAGGTTTCACTTGTAGTCCGTCCAAGGACCGCAATCCCTGCATCCAACATGAACATGTTGGATGATGATGGTGGCAACTTTCACACCACGCGCGAAAAAAATCTACTACTATTTGAGTGACATCGAATGGAGTGCGGTCGAACGACTGGGTTCGACCGTCGGGGAACATGCCGTCTGTGCCATGCTGTCCGCAATGGACAGATATGAGCAGCATGCTGCCGTCGCCAAGTTTATACAACATGAACTTAACGAGTCACGGAAAACAGTAACCTTGCTATACCAGCAAGGTTCTCGACAGGCTAGATGTTGAGAGAACAGGGTGCTCAATAGTTCGAACTGTTGAGACAACAGCAGGCATAGACTGCTGTTCCCAGGGCACCGCGCGTGCGTCGCCCCGAAACTTTGAAGATAGACATCTTAAAGTACAGACGACTCGAGGAAGATTCGCTCTTGAGGTGATTCGTCGAGTTAGACGACGCCATAAGGGCCCGCCACATCGCTGATGAGAAAATACAAGTCGCATTTTCTCAGTCAACTTGGCAGGACGTACCAAAACTTGGGCACTAGGTCTCCAGTTGCACGACCCATACGTGTTTGGTTCGTTGGATGTCTTCAAGACTCGGCTGAGACAAACGTCTGAACCGCCACAGGCTGAGTTTAAGGCTCGATCAGAACTCCTGAAACTCAATCCGGGTAATCCTGATGTGCACGCTTACGTCCAGCATATAAGACTCCTTGCGAGTTGTATCACGGCCAACCAGGTCCATGAGCACACGTTGATTACGGTGTTGATGCAGGTTCTTGCAGATGGTCCCGTCAAGACCCACCTGTTCTGCTTGGAACCGGATACTCTAAAGGAAGCTAAATCAGTTGCGGAACAGGAAGACTTTAGTTTGAGATAAGCTCACGCTAGTTCAGTTCATATCGTCCCTCAAGACGACGAGAAGTCGGTGGTCCAGAACCTATGGACCTCTGATATGTTGAGAGCGAGAGACCTTACTCTTAAAAAAGCGATTGCAGAAATGCAATCCCTATCAGAAACCAGGACACTTCGCCTACGAAAGCAGTGCCCTACACCCACTGTCTCGAAACACTGAGCGAACCTAACGGCCGTCCGTCAAGATGGGAAACGGACGCGGGTCCAATGCTGTTGTGATTTCGCAAAAATGGAGTGGGCCGTCAAAGAAAAAACGGTCAGGGTCAGTAGGGGCGGAGCGCCCTACTGATTTAGCAACCTCAACAGAATTTTCAAATCTTTTGATGAAAGTTGCTCCAGACTCACAATCACTGTGTGTCTCTACACTTGGTGAAGGGGCACCCCTCATTACCTTTAATTTGGAAGTGACAGAAGATTTTTCACTTCGTGCGTCGAACAACTTTGTTCGTCACCAGTAGCTCGAGGGTCGTAGACTCACGTTCGCTGAGCACGACATCCTCCAACGAGGATGAAGATGCGCCTAGCAACAGGCGAATCGATAAAATTGATGAAACATGTAGTGGGCCTTCACTACACGCTAGAAGATTTGCAGTACGATGAAGATCTCATCGTACTAGATTTGGATGACAAGTTTAATGTCATCCTAGGGATACCTTGACTCAGAAGATACGACCTAAGGGTCATCTGACAGCATCGAACCGTGAAGATGCCTGCCACTTGTTCATCATATGGCCATCTGATGAACGTCTTGGAGCGTTCACAATCGTGTGTAAGTACTGCAAGTGAGTGCAATGGCCTCATTTGTGGTACGGTAGTTCGTACGACTGCACAAGATCGCAATGTGACAACTAATCACAATGTCGAGGAAGATGCCGGCGAATGTGCGGATGCACAGGCAGCGCCAAAGGTCCACCACTCGAACAAGTCGAGCGGATCGGGACATGTGTGTACGCCTAGCGGGCGACATCCAAGGAAGAATAAACCAGTGCCCACACAGGGCAACACAATGATCCTAGATCGGCTGGAGAGTCGATCGTAGAAGACCTAGTTGTGGTAGCGCAACCACAGCTAAAAGACGTTGAAGGAATGAGTCCCCACGTACTTGAGGTAGCAATTACCCAAGCAGATATTGGTGAGGTAATGAGACCTCATCAACCTGATCGAGAAAATCCCCAGAAGCCTGTGGAAATAGATTCCCATGAAGAAACCGAGACATCGAATGTCCTGGTTTATGGCGGGTCAAGTGTAGGCGCTTATACACTTGATCTGATCGCAACTCAGAAGTTGACTTCGGAGATCACCCATTTACCTATGCTAGAACCGAAACGTTTCTTGCGAGATCTGCGTAGTGGCAAGGTTAAGCAGATCTGCGTACTCGTCGTACAGGAAGATTACACGACCGACATTCGTTAGGCAGTAGTATTTGCCGAGAACGAACGGGTTCTCAGCAGCTCATCGATGGACGAAAGTGTCCTCGATGAGAAGACTCGGATTGAGTGATAAACGTCCCAATCGTGGGAGTAGCTTCAGGCAAATTCTTTGTATAAGGATTTGATCGTATTCAAGGATGTGTTCCCTGAATTCGTACCATGCGAATTGCCTAAGGATAAAGGCATTCGATATGAAATCGAGCTTAAACCAGACTCGAATTATTGTGTCATGAAGCAGTGGCCACTGCCTCTTGAGCAAGTACTTGCAATCAACAAATTCTTTGCCGATCGCTTAGCAGCGGGCCGTGTAAGGGAGTACACCTCCCCACATAGCCTTCGACCTTCTGTGTGCACAAGGCCACAGGAGGATGGCGGATATTGCATGCATTCAACCAGTTGAATGCTGCAACGGTCCGGCGCAGACGCCGATACCGAGGAATGACGTAATCATAGATGGTATGGCAAAAAGTACCATCTTTTAGTCCATGGGTCTGATGAATGGCTTCTTTCAGATCATTATGCGTGAATGATACATCAAGTTCACAGCAGTGAGCACCCCCAGCGGTATGCCCGGGAATGGCTGGTTATGCCACAAGGACTTAGAAATGCCCCAGCCACATTCAACAGATGCGTCACAAATTTGTTGAGACCGGTGCGAGATTTCGCACGGAGTTACTTTGACGATGTATTCGTTCATAGCCGGGATATGGGCGGAAAGACGGATATAGAGGTTCATAGAACTCATGTTCGTCATTTTCTTCAACTTATGCGCAAGCATAAGCTGTACGCCAATCTCAAGAAGTGTATATTCGCTGCAAGCGAAATATCACTTTTAAGCGCATCGTGCGTAAAACAGCGTACGCCCTGATCCCATAAATATCAAGGCAATCACCTACTGGCATGTGCCAGACGATGTCAAGGGGCTCAGAAAGCTCCTCGGATTCGCGGCGAACTGGCACAAGCACTCGCACAACTACACCGAGATGACCGTTAATCGCTCTCGTTTCTTGATAAAGAACGATAAATGGTCATTGAACTCGGATTGTCAGCGTTACTTTGAAGGTATCAAGCAGAGCTTGATGCAATCGCCCATCTTGGCGATTGTAAATCAGGAAAGAACATTCCATGTGGTCTGTGACGCCAGAGATTTCGTATTTGGCTGTGCGTTAATGCAGTACGATGCGGACGGCGCAGAGCGCGTCGTCTGGTAAAGGTTGCGTCAGCTACAAGCGGCTAAGCGCAAGTATCCAGTGCGTGACAAGGAACGATATGACATGGAATACGCACTGGCCAAAATTCGCGGCAATCTCCTAGGAGATAGACCGTTCGTAGTCTATAAGGACCTTGCATCATTACGCACGGCCATAAACAGTCCACACCTCTCCCAAAGGATGACGGGGTGGCTTTCCTTCTTCACGAATTATAACTTTTCCGTGAAATATAAGCCAGGACGACTTAAAGTCGTCGCTGATGCGTTGTCACGCCGACCCGATTTCGAGTCGGCTGCGCAGTCCAACAGTAGGGTTAATACCACTGTTGCAACACTAATCACGAGTGTTCCGTCGTCAACGCTTTCTGACAACATAAAGAAGGACTACGCAGAAGAAGAGGCTCTTTTACGACTTATGGGTCAACTAGTGAATCTATCTCGTAAATCTCTCAAATATTTTCCGGCCTTGTATCGATCATCCGCGGATCGATACAAAACACGCAACGCTTTGCTGTATTACACAGGCGTTGCCGGCGACACTCCTCGTGTCTTCATTACCACTCACAACGATTTGCGAGCGGGCATCCTTTATGAGTGTCACGATGCACCAACAGGTCAGCATCGTGGTAGAGAAAATACTTACCTCACGGTAAGTCGCGACTTTTACTGGCCCCGCCAGTATCAGTTCGTGTGCAAGTATATTCGTTATGAAGAGGTGTGCTAACGGGTAAAGCCTAGTCCTTCATCCCGTGCACCACTACAGCATATACCGATCCCGGCAGACTGCTGGCAGTCCGTATCAATGGACTTCGTCTTCGATTTCCCCGAAGAAGCTCATAAGCGTGATGGTATTCTTGTGTTCGTTGATCGATTCCGCAAGATGGTACATTTTCTGCCGTTCGGGAATCGATTACAGCTCAGGGTTGCTCCCGGGCTTTATTGACACGGTCGTTCGACTCCACGGTCTACCCCGTGAACTAGTCTCAGACCGAGATCCACGGTCCACGGCGGAATTTTGGCAATTCGTGCACCGATCACTCGGGACGCGCCTATCCATGTCAACATCTGACCATCAAAGGACAGATGGTCAGACGGAAAGCGTCCCACGCGTCCTCTAAGAGATACTTCGAGGGTACGCCCAATCTTTTACAGAGTGGACCGACTTCTTGCCAATGGTAGAGTTTGCCATCAACAACTCGGTGCATGTGTCCACAACGCATACATCCACGCCTTTCCGCCCGCTTAGACTGTGACTCTGGTTCAAGTGGGGGGAAGGAATTTGCTCGAGCAAAACCCTTGCTGGCTCTTGATCATCACGCATCGTCGAGTATCTCGGCGACGCGAACGTTGCCGATGTCGATCCAATCGACATCGAAGACGATAACCTCAGCAATAGTGTCATCACTATTGCTGACCCAGATGCGGATGACGATGCTGGTATATTCAGCATCGACAATGACTAACACCAGCGAGGATGAGAACACTCTCGCTGAAAAAGAGATTGACCTTATAGCGGTGCGCACAAGGCACAATGCAACGAACAAAAGCTATTCAGCAGAGAATTTCTGCTGGCACGAGAGGCGGTGGTCTGCTTCGTACGATACTCCATCGATAATGCGGTAGACCGGCAGAAACGGAACGCTGATAAACATGGAAGAGCATCACGGAGCCCATTGAGCTTCCCGTACCTTTGATGCGTCATACTTAGTCCTACTGTCTACGGTAAATCTACCTAAGCACGTTAACTAATGTGGGTAATAGTAAACTATTATCCAATTACATCGGCCAGTTTTGAGTAATACATCGCAAAGACAATGCTTAGACGACTGTCTTATGTCGGTCGTCTCCGCTCGTACCATCAGCACGAGGTTTCTTCCTCGGGGGAATACAGCCGCCACGCTCAAGAATCTCCAAGAGATTCTATTGGTTTTGAGTCATTTTCACAATCTGAAGCGTCACCACTTGGCAGCGAACATCAGCCATCTCGTCTCGAATGGCTTGAAGGTCCCTCTCCAATTGGAAGAACGCAAACTCCTATCGGTCATCCGATCGATGAAGGCGATAGCGTTGCACCGACGCCTCCAGAGAGAGCCGTTCCTGCCTCGTTTGTTCGACACTATCACGCAGATTGTGGAGGGGTAGCTGGAGATGAGTAGCCTCCGCTCCCAACTCCAACAATCGATTTGGAGTTGATATTCCTGTTCCCACCACATCCATTTGTGTACTCGCACGGTGGTTAACATTTTCGCGTGGAGCGTATCTTGAACCACCGTGACGTGAAGTTGGCAGCGAACGAGTTACCTCGTTCGCTATGATGACTATCCACCGTCGTACGACAGCTGCGCGCCTCGCGCTTAGCTGATGATTGACGTTGAGGGTCTCGTCCACTAGTACGACGAGATACATCCGATAAATCACAAGCCTACCAGAAAACACGCGCCCATAACTCTGGTAGAGCGGTTGCAGATTAGCAATCGCATTGCGCATCTCTACTGAGATGCGCGCCTACCCCAGGGCGACGAAAGGGAGTACATCTCCCTTTGGTTGCGCTAACTGTTGTCGAAACAACACGGACGTGGGTCGCCCCATGCGAGGCACATAATTCATGCCTCGCGATGCAACCTAACTTGTGCACCAGTTAAGGTTCGCCTTTCAAATCCAACACGAGCTGTGTTAAGTTTTTGAAGCCAAGCTTCGCGCTCAATGTGCTGCACATTGATCAAAAAGGCGTTCCACGCCTGCGGCAACGAGCTTTTGTATCACTTAATGTTGCCCCTGTACCAACGATGCTTCAGAAAAACATCAAGATAGAAATCTTCTTCAGCGCGAAAGTTACTCGCGCTGATGTCGAGGTCGTGAAACAGCCTCGCATCGAATAATGGAATTCGATGATGAAGACTTGTCTCACCAGAAAACTTATTCACAAGTCTTTCCGGTAGTACCCAAGGCTTGTGTTTAGGGGCTGGACGCAGCACATTGCCGTCTAGAGCCTCCTGCGTGGCACGAAGGTCTTGGTACCACTAGAGTCGCCATCACGATGGCGCTAGTCATCGTTGCATTCGCTTAACGGCGAATGTGCAGTAGCAGGCGCATGGGATGAGTCAGTATGGGCTCATCCTCCGAACTAAACAGAATCTGGTAGTGACTATGAGTCTGAATACCTGATCGAGTCCTATTCGAAGGCTCATACTCGGCCGCCCTGGTAGACTCGGGTGACCTAGGTGTCTTCTTCGAGTCGGACCCACTGTCCGACTCGCCAGAGTAGATGAGCTCCACTTAGAAGCCATCATCATTAGCACGTGGTGACTCATTACGTGCATTTGCAGCAATTGTTGCTGCATGAAGAGTTGTAGAATCAGCATACGAATCATCGTCTGCCGCACGAGGCTGTGAACTGTCACGAACAGCTGCGTTAACACACACAGCTGCTTTCTCAGCAGCTTTCACCGCGCATCACATGGGGTTCTTCGCCATGCGTGGTAATCTCAGAAATGAGTGGACCCGGCCAACAAGTGCTTCCTTTTTCTGATGTATTCTAACGGTGACCACATCAAACATGATAGTTATTGATTAACTATCGTTTAAGGGGGGATGTAACGAGGTGAGCCTGTTACATCATAATCAACACTCAATTCTTGTTGATTAGAATATTATCATGAAGGTTGATAATGTTCGTGAATATTACCATAAGGGGTAATATTCAGAAGCACTCACATATTGGCTTATATGGGCCATCGTATCAGTCAGCTCTAGCGATCCAATCAGTGATGGACGCGCGCAATGAGTGGTGAGCAAGAGTTAAGCATACATTTTGGTAGATAAATATAATCAAGTTATGACTAAAACATAGGATAATGACTAGGACTTAGTTATATGTAGTATAGTTTTACTCTCTACTCCTATTGACTGCGTCGTTCAATAGATAATCTTCCTCTGCACGTACACCGTACGCGAAGTGACGTGCGGCACTAACTTACACTGTGTCAGTACAAGTCACTTGTGCCTCGTCACAGATAGTGTCTCACTATTATCTCAGCTTTACGCCTCAACCTGGCAGGACGCTTCAATATCAGTTGCCTAAAGGCAATCGATAATATCTTGATTTTTGAAGAAATTTAGCCAAGTCGTAGCAGCTCTATTGTCCCGGACATGCAACTAGAATGGAAACATGCCAAGCATTATTCGCACGGGTCGACTCTCGTCGCGAGGGCGTTTGTCGAATACAGTCACTACAATGGTCGTCCTGCTTTTGTCTAATACAGCCTCCACACAGGGGTAACTCTAAACATACCTACATTTATTAGGGAGAGGCTAATCTGTAATATAAATTTTGCTATTCCGTACTGCAAACGCGTCAAACGTTTTTACGGATAACTAATTAGCTTAAAAGTTAAATTTCATCCGTAATATGATATATTGAAGTTCAGAGTGCAGCGTTTGTAGATCTTCCTTTGATTTGTTTTAGTTCCCTGTACGTCACGCTGTAAACTACCTGTTTAATGAAAGATAGGATAGCTTTAGCGGCTCGCTGTGGCTAGCAGGGCACCATCACTGCTAAAAGCCATGTTCCACGCGATGTCATCCAGCTTGCGCTCCAGACGTAATCTCTTACCCTGTATTTACATCCCAAAAAAGTAATGAGAGCTCGTGGCGTGTTGAACATACGACATCCGCTGCTGCCGGGTTGAACTTAAGTGGTCTCACACCTTTTGTGTGCCCTGATAGAGTCAGAGAGGGGTCGCTTGGCGCGTCGGATGCGTCTGTTTTAGTTCGCAGAAGAGTTCAAAGATGAATGGTGGATTCAGCAGACCCGGTCACAAGCACGTTGACTTCTGTCCGTTAAACACGGACACAGCACCATGCTGTGCCCCTCCAGTAGCACCAAGCTTCTCTACCCGTACAGGCCCACATGCACCATCAATGGGTGCTGCCCAAAAAGTCGCGTTTGCAGCAATCGCACGCGACACTTGCGTAAGAACGCGGCGCGCTTATCACCGAAGTAAATCACGTCGTTGCGTGGTGCTTCTTTGCGTTGCATGTATATCAGCTGGTGCCCCTACTTGGTATCCAGACGTCGCGCTTTTTCCGACAGCTTGACCAAACCTACGATTTTCGTTGAATCTTCTCTCATCGTTAGCACGTTGTGCGTAGTAGCAGGAACAGCTGAGGGATGAGATTCGTCTGAATTGCCAATAAAGTTTGAATGCAGCCGTCGTGGTAACACGGGAAGTCGTAGGTGTGGTGTCTGAACTACCATAGGCAACGGTCGACTCTGTTGCTGTAGCATTAGCATTCCAAGTAATGTCACTACTCCGTTGTACTTTGTCGAACAGGGGTTCGTCTCAATCTTGTGCTCTGGATCGTTCCACTTTCCCATGTTCGACCCCCAGCCTGTCTTGGCATCGGACGCAAACTTTGATGGTACACTCGATGACGCCGGTGACGACAACGCCGGTACTTAACCTGCCAATTACTGCTTGCAGTCGCTGCACTAGTTGATGGCGCTCCCTAATAGAATGTACAGAGAACTGAGGACTCAACACAACACGTTGTTTGGTTTACGAAAAATGTAGGACTGGCATTTACGCAGTACACAGCTCTCACTCAGATCCCAAATCGACTAACGCGTTCATCACCTTTCTCGTAGAGCCTTCATAGCCGTTCTCGCATAACGTTCTGAGCTCAATTCACCTTCCCGCTATGTCAGGTCCCATTTTCCATATACAGTAACATGCACATTCCAACAGGCCCTCCTCGGAGAATGCCGTCGACACCACTATGTGCGGTCATCGTTTGTTATGGTTTAAAAGGGGTTCCTTTTTTTGGTAGATTCATATCCGTCATGCCAATCATCATCGTCAGTTTCAGCAGTCGATCTTGCACTAGGGCCTAGGTCAGTAAGTCGGAAGGGTTGTCTGCTGTCGCGACCTTCCACAACTCGACCGTACCTTTGTCAACTTGATCTCGGACGTAGTGCCAGCTGATTTCAATGTTCCAAGTTCTTCGACCGTAAGTCGGATTGGTAGCCATAACAAACGCTGCCTGATTGTTAATACACATGCGGCAATTATCTCTCGTTGCGTAAACACGTCCCATCAGGATGTTGTGCAGACCTTGTCCTTCCATACACGCCTCGCAAGATGCAACGTATTCCGCTTCGGCAGTAGATTGTGCCACTACGGCTTGCCGTCTCGATGCTCACGATATATCTCCACCCGCCACACAGTGTACAAAACACGTAGTACTCTTCTTGGTGTCGGGATCATTTCCCCAGTCGCAGTCGCAATAACTATTGACAACCAGCGTCGACATAACCGTCTCCGTTGACACCTGTGGGGACCGGGTGTAGACAATACCTTTCGTTTTAGTACCGATAAGGTACCTTCCCACTCTTTTAGCTGCTTCTATGTGTTGTTGCGTCGATCTTTGTACATATCTGCTTAGTTGGTCCACAACGAACGCAAGATATGGCCGCGTACTCGTTGCAAGGTACATCAACGATCCAACAAGTTCTCGATAAGGATACGCTTTTCCATTCAGCGGTGGTTGTTTCCGTCTGTCCATGTTGGTATCTGTCACCGTGAGACGAATGTTCGTTTCCATCGGAATAGAACTGGCGTGAGCAGTATCAAAGTTAAATTGTTTGACCAGTCTGTCACTGTACGTTCGCTGGTGAATCTTGATAGAGTCCATGTTTTTCCCAAACTCCACGCCCAAGTATATTTTGAGACGACCTTGGTCTTTCAACCCGTAATCTGCGTCCAGTTTGCAAAACATCTTCTGCTTGAATTCAACATTTGTCGTAGCACAGAGAATATCGTCAACGTAAAGTAGTACTGACGCCAGTAATTTGTCTTCACAAGAGTAATAATACAGGCAAGGATCCGTTTGACATCGTTTGAATCCATAATCAAGAAACCAGCGATTCACCTCCGTATTCCATTCTCGTCCAGACTGTTTTGGTTCATAGAGGGCCTTATGGATGACATATACCATTTCTCTGTTGTCACAAGTGTAGCCTTCTAACTCGCTCAGGTATTGTTTGATACCTAATAGTGCATTCAGATATGTAGTGTTCATGTCTCCTTCATAGATCACAAAGTATAAACTGATGCTCACCGCTACAAGAAGTCGGAATGTAGCCATTTGAGCCACAGGAGATACGTTTTCACGTAATCAATACCATAGCATTGGTGATTACCGAGTGCAACAAGCCGGGCCCGCAACCGTACGATATAACCGAAGTGGTCCGTCTTTAAATAAAATACCCACATCTTCCGAACTGTTCGCTGTTCTGGTGATATTTCGTGCCTGGGAATTTGTTGCAGTACCTCCTTTTCTTTCAGGTGCTCAATTTCGATATCCATTACTTCTTTCCAGAATTCCTTCCTTAGACTTTAGGGCCTGCCGATAACTGTTAGGCAGTGTAATATCACTTGCATGTATGCCAGCATTTCTTCGTCTATCGAGCAAGTGTTCCATGATAGAAGACTTAACGTCAAACGCTTCGTAATGATTCGCATATGCACGTTTTGCCGCAATCTTGGTGCGTTACGATACTGGGTACGTCTGACGTCTTCATCTCGTGGGTGTGATTTCTCGATTAAAAGATGAGAAGGGTGTGAAATGATATGTGTGTACCGGGCTGTCAGCATACTCTTCACGTGCAGTAGCCTCTCCATTTGCAGAAATCTCGCCATTTTTATCACATAGGGAGTAGTAGTCCTGAGTGTGATCCGTCAGAGAATCATCACACTTCGAGTCAAGTTGGAACCACACTCCGAGTCCGAATTAACTTGGAGCTAGCATCGTCTCCGATATATGCACAAACGGTATCGGTATCACCAAGTTCACAATGACGACTGCCGATAATGTCATTCTGGTCTATAATATCATTATTGATATTTTCATTCTCTGCTTCCTCCCCATATATGTCTGCTTCCTCTCCATGTATATCTTCTTCTTTTACCATCTTTATGACCGTCTTTGGGGAAATGCGTCCTGCCTATCCGCCCTCCTGGGATGTAGACATCGCATCATCAGTGTTGCGATACTGATACTTGCTGTTGTGAACCATATTATTCCACCATTCTTCGTCTTGGGACGTCAGCGAAGGCAGCGCAGACGCCACACTGCACATGTCCATGTCCTTAGCTCTGGTAAGGCTAAGCACTGGACCGGATAGGTCAACGTTAGCAGATGCAGTTCGATCGGCACTGGAAGCAAAGGATTCATGTGAGCTACCCTCGCCAGAAGAAGAATAACAGGACTGGAACCACAACTGTATCGATGCCGAGTGTTTCGACGCATGTCGATCGCGATATTTAATCGTTTCATTTATTTTCACATTCGAAGCAAACCCTTTCGTATGCTCGGATAGAAAATATACGTAGCAGCCGACCACTTTCTCTCGGTAGCCGAGCAAGTAGCCGAGACGACAATTCATGCCAAGCTTTTTGCGCTTAGAAGTTGGTAAATGACAAAAAGCCAAAGATTCAAATGATCGAATGTGGTGATTATCGGGTTCATATACAAACCTGAGTTCATACGGTGTAGCGTCTGCACCTTTACAAAACACGCGGTTCTTCACGTAAACTGCGGTTCAAGTGCATGTATCCAAAATGATTTCGGAAATCCTGACTGGTGCATCATAGTCTTGACCATCTCAATGAGAGTCTGATGGGTAGCTCCACCAAATTCAGCTGGGAGGATTTGACACCAACTTTTGTATGTGTGATCCCTTGCGTTCTGTACCAAGCCTCGATCGTCCTATTGCAGAATTCTGCTCCCTTGTCCGTCCAGACTTGTTGGTGGGATTATTATGATCCACACGGTTTACATCAATGTGAAGAACTGCAGCGCCTGTGTGAAAGTTTTTCTAGCGTCGGTCCCACGCGACGTAGTCTTGCATTCAATTACTCACCTCACCCTCAGTATTTGACATCAGTGGATATATAGTCACATAACAAGCAAAGCCATCCATCACTGCGAGCACAGTGGAGAATATAGATCCATCGCAGGCTTCACGAAACAATAAGTCCGCAAACGATAATATTATTAACTCTGGTCATATGTCTATTCAATGCTTTTTGATACGTTTTTCTGCGTTGTTTCCCAGTGATAATTTTCAAAATCCATTTTTCCTCGATGATCGAGCATAATTTCTTTGGCCATGCCCCGGTCCACCATCAATCGAATGTATTCAGGTAAGTGTGACCCAAACGCTTATGCCGAACATTAATATGTGCGACACCATACGTAACGGCAATGTTAACGAACACTTGGTTTTGCACCGCCATTTTCGTCTGTGGCACCTGAGTGTCTACATGGCATGCGTCAAAAGTCCATAACCGGTTGATAAACACGGTGCTAAAAAGAGGAAATTTATCTTTTACTAACCCATATGTGCTCGCAGTATTGTCTTAGGTCATGTCGAAGCCTTGGTCGATTGCAAGACCTGATGAAAACAAGTTACATCCGGCGCTTGGTACGTAAAGGACATCCTCGATACAATTAAAAAAATGTCGCCATCCTTTACGGCGAGCATGACTGTTCCAAACTCTTCTGCCTTGACATTCACGCCTGTAGCAAAACCTGTAATGTTCGGGTTCCAATCACTATCTTCCATTCCATGCATACAAGTAACGTAGTCCTTGCAAGACGAGATATGGTAATTTAATCCTGTATCCAAGTACCAACGGCTCAAGTCATGCTACTGTAAGATCTTGTCTACCATCTCACCAACTACAACATTGCGCTTCAAGTCGCCATGGTCGTTTAAAGAGTATGAGGTTTACGCTATAACGCTTCGCAACCTTTTCTTCGTCGAGTGCGAAAACTTAGTAGTAGCCGCCACTTTCTGGTTATTTGTCTTGTCTGCATGCGGACAATCACGTTTAAAATGTCATTTCCTCCACAACTGAAACAATACTTTTCCGTCTTCTACTTATCCTTCTGTGTTTTGTCACCGGAAGAATGTTTTTAGAGGTGTCAGGGAAGACCAGCAGCAGCTTGCGTCTTGCTGCCTGGAGAACGTCTTACGGGTCTGCTTTCCCGTCCAGCAACATCTTGCCTCGAGTTACTTCGATGGTTTCCAAAACCATTGCTCTCCCAATCCTTTTTACGAGCTGCCGTAGTCAAAATCATCTCACGAAGTAGTTCAGGGGTATATTTGCCCATGTTGGAGCTGAATAGCACCTTTCTTCGTAACTTATTGTAGTACAATTGCTGCGGTAGACTTCTCACAATCAAATTGACGAGTTGTAAATCATTCACCGATAATTTGAGCTCAGCTAGCTCGTTCCTGATCCGAAACACCGAATAGAGACGTCCTCTGATATCGCCATTAACGCTCAGATGAGTCCTGTGTAATTCGCTTTGGAGATGGTACACTTTCTGTGACTTTGTAAAATCATTTATCCTTCGTTCATAGATAAGAAAAAGTTAACTCCACATTTCTGTTCCCGTGTCCTTGTCCATCAGCTGCTGTGTCAGCCTTGTGGACAGGGAACTCACGATCATCATCTGGATCTTGGCTTGTTGTTTCGTATATTCAATCTTCTGCTTCTGAATCCATGCATCGATAACCGTAATGTCTCCGCTCACCACTTTGTGAAGAAGACTTGCTTGAAATTCCACCATCATGCCCTTTTTGTAGAAAGGCCAGTTCTCTCCGTCTTAATTGACCGGAGTACCATTTTTGCCGATTTTGAAAGTCTTATGTTTCCTATTGCGAGGTCCATCGTAGTCTGAAGAAGACATGGCTGTTGTAAATGTTAAATTATATCTAGGTTATAGAGCTGTTTTAAAGATGAAGACAGCTTACGGTCTTAGATGAAAACCGAAAAGTGAGTTGTATTCAAATAGTTCTTTATCTCAAAACGAATGGCCATTAGAAGCCGGTGACTCTTGGCCACCGATTTCGTGCTCTGTCTCCACCACGGGTAATTACTTCTTGTAATATACCTGCAGTAAAAACTGTACTATAGCCTATGCAGAACAAAGGTCATTGCGTGGTATGGGGGACGTAGCCTCGGGGAGGTCAAGGCTCTGGTGAACCCTAAACACCAGGTCGCGGTAGTCAGCCACAATTAACCTGACCACGGCGGGTTCGAACCCGCACTCAGTTGCGTGGAATCCTCCTTCCCAAACTACTGAGCCAATCTGTTCCTTGGCTCGGTCGAAGAAAAAAAACAATCCTTTTCTATACATAACTGCAATCTACAACATGTAAAATGTACATCCTACACACGTAGCCGCAACATCACTCTTCAACAGTAGATACACAGTTTAGCCAACTATACGTACACTAGCGTTGGAATCAGAACCCTATTATAATGTGGATAGAACTTAGGACTCAACACAATAACTTGTTTGGTTTACGAAAAATTTAGGACTTGCATCTACGCAGCACACAGCTCTCACTCAGATCCCAAAGTGACTAAAGCGTTCATCATATATATCGTACAACCGTCATAGACGTTCTCACATAACGGTCTAAGCTCAATTCACCTACCCGTTGTGTCAGGTCCCATTTTTCATATACAGTAATACGCACATTCCAACACTCCCAACCAAGCCACTTGTTGGCGGACATCTAAACATACTTTCTCCCATATCCTTGGCACTCTTTACAGCTGGTGTAACAGCCTCCAGCTTAGGCTCAGCACTAGATCCAGCTAAAGGGAGTTCTACATTCTCTGCACCTCTTGGGATCTATATATAGCATATTACGGATAAAATTCATTTTAAGCTAATTAGTTGTCCGTAAAATCGTTTGACGCGTTTGCAGTACAGAATAGCAAAATTCAAAGTCGGATTAGCCTCGCCCCATTTATTGCTAAATACACCTACATTATTCGTAGGCTATCCATTTAACTTGAACAAACTATAATGAAAAATGCTGAAAGATCATTTACTATTTAACGAGAGAACGGCACAATTCAGCAAGAGAACATCCATTTTATTTAAGTCCTCTGTTGATTTAACATTGCACTGACCGCACTGACCTCCTTCATATAGCAGAATTCACAACCTTCCGTTGTCTTTTTTTTCATTTGTGAGGGTTGTCCATCAGCGAGCGTAAGAGCATGCCGACATGATGATGGAAGCTTCTGTACCAAAACGGATGGAGGCAAAAGCGTTGTAGTATTGGTGAAGACTCTGCATTAATTCTCACACACGGACCCTTTAAGGTATCTCATTGGAAGTGGTTGCTTGATCTTGTAATGATGTTCGTCTCCTTTTAAGTGGTTCTTGGTTCATCATAAGCTGAAAAAGATAGGTATGGCACGTGTTATATGTATGCGCACATTACTGTACAGCAGCTACAGATTGATGCATCTGGACAATTGCGGCCTTCTCGAAGCACACGTCGCGCGCGCCGCGAGCTTAATATTGTTTATGCGTCGGACGTGTTTAAATATGCAGTGTCGACCTGGGCCAATTTCTGGCAAGTTCCTGTTAAAGGTGATCGCGAGCTCACATAAACTGCAACCGGTTTTAGATACGCGGTCTAGCAACGACACAAACCGTCTGTGGAATAATTGATAGTACTTTCATCGCAAGCAACAAAGAAAACGCGCTTGGTGCCGCGCGATCTGTGTGGATAATGCTGACAGGGAAACCTTGGTGCACAGTGTACTGCTTCACGTTATGGCCCGACCGGGAGGTGTCTTCGTAACTCCACGACTCCATGATGGAGCCGGGGCGAAAGGATTGACAATATTAGCAGTGTCGTCATCGGTGTACGTAGCGATAGTGATAACAGTATTAAGACTAGCGAAGGAGACCGAGACAGGAGCGACTGAAAGTTCAAAATCATGAGCTGCACCACCAGAGGTGAAGATATGATGGATCATCGTCATGCAGACGATAAAGTTACGAAGAAGGAAATAGAGGCCTGACTGAGACTAAATAGTGGACGTTCACTTGCTATAATGAATGTTCTTTTGTTAAATACAGGATGTCCTCTCAGCGTTTGTCTATATAGTTTATTGTGAGCCCAAATGGTGAAGCTATTAGTGACAGTGCGCAAGTTTGAATACCCAACTTTAAAAAAGTACTATCTGTGTGTGTCTGTAAATAATGCAGCCAGGTACCCGCACATACTAAGTACGATCCAGTCTGTACCCCCTCATAGTTATATATGCATATTCGAAGTCACTCTTTGGCTAGGTCAATATTGTGATTCACGAACGTAATTGGCTCATAATCGGTCAAAGGTAAATATGGTCACATAAGCAAATACTGGACACTCATAAGCAAATTCTGATCGCGTTGGTTGAGTATTCTGTACTGTGTTAATACATAAACTAACAACATCGTACTTATTCTTCAGTGACTGCTGTTGTATAGTGTTTTGCAACTTGATTCAGTTCTCCAACCTGAATTACTTATGCAAAGGGCGAGCTTCAGAGCTTGCTCCCCTATCTTTTAAGTCAAATGGACAGCCTACGAATCATATAGGTGTTTTTAGAAATAAAAGGTGGTGTATTTAGAGTTAGTTACCCTCACCACAGTGGTCTTGCTTTTATTATCTCCAGATGGTCCGTGAGCCTGTTTGACAGGTTCTATAGGACTCCAAACTTTTACGTCCTCGATATGGTCTGGAAACTTGTGCGACCTGTCGCCCGGTCAGGCTCTGGATCAGGAGGAAATTTATATTTTAAAAGCTGAGACTGGGGAATACGTCGCGTCAACAAATAATTGTTCAAGTGTGTGAAACCACTATCGGTGCATTCCACGGTGGTTGTTACAGCTCCTCAGTCGTCGTAGCTGCTACTGGCTCAACCTCCGTTTGTTTGATAAGACTGTGCAACGTAAACACAAGAAAGACGAGTTACTGATGGCGTAGCGTAGCCTTATTAAACCTCCTACTGCAGCATGGGTGTCTTTACATTAAATAGGAGGAGATTCGGGCAGTAGATGACTTGTTGGTGATATAGAGTGTGTCGGTGGTACAGAGTGGGGTGGTACTTATTCGCCATGTGATAGAAACGAGACAACGGCATTCTGTGTAACAATGGGGATCGACTCATCGTTATGATTAGTAATATCGTAGCATCGATATTAATAGGCTTAGAGGTAGCAGAGCTGAAATAAGGACCTAGCTAACACTAATTCACTTTTCATTTTATCCTCTTCTTGTTGCATTAGATTACAGTACCCTTGGCCAACCTCATAACACAAAATACCGCACCAATCTTTTAGCTGGATTTCTGTACCCGCAACCTTCTCCACTCTTACCGGGAAAAAAAGGGGTCACGACCAAAAAAGGTGACGAGATTACGTCCACTAATCTGGATTTATTCTCGCCATCATCTGATTACTGAGCCCTAGATTTTCGCAACTGCAATAGCAAATTTCATGTCTGGACGCGGTCTGACCATCGAGGAACGATGACCAGTCATTGCTACAACTGCTAGAAAGACTACCATCTCGGTTCGTACATAGACTACAGAATTCATTCACTTCTCATTTATCGCCTTAGAACCAAAAGTCTTATTCTTGCCATCATCAAGGTAGGAAATGAGGTTTTTTCCGTCTTCGCACTCTCTGCGTCTCTTCCGCTGCTCGATATATGTGCTCTAATGACGGACGTTAACGACCCCACGCTTGCATCACTTAGCACACAAGAGCGCCCATCAACTACTTGTCCGCTATAAAGACGAAGTTTCAAACTTCTACTGAAACACAGCGTGAAGAGTATGAACGTGTTGGCGATGAACCCTGGACAGGCTTAATCACCCTTGTCGATGATCTGATCGTTGCAATGTTCGTACCTTGAAGTGCCAACGCTTTGCCTGTGTTACAGGCGCGCTTCCGTCCCTGTGTTGTCGAGCCGGTCGAAGGGGTCAGCCTGATACCGGCAGTGGTTGATAGGCAGATCACCAGCATACCTTTATAGGGCCAGACTGAAGACCTCAAGATTCCTGATGGACTAGCGAACGACCTTAACGAGATCATAAGGCTCCGAAAGGCGGGCAAGAGCATCGATGGTCCGTTGGGTTTGGCGAATGTCAAATCGTTTAAGCTTGTCGACAGTATTTATAGCCGGTCACTTAAAGCTGCCAAGCACTACCTCAACGCACACCTTCAGGCACCCACGAGGAAGCGGTTTTACCGTATTCCCTCGCGTGTGGTGATGTTTGAGTGGTCGTCTTACGACTGCCTCACCGATAGATGTAAGCTTGTGTTGAGTGTGGCACGGACGCGGTTTCCCGTCCTCCGTCCCACTCGTTACAAAGATTGCAAACTTAAGACCGATTTCTATTTAATGAATCAAACAGAAATCTAAATTGTTATTGGCTAAGCGACAAAAGATTAGACACGCACTCTGATGAGACGCCGTCTTTACAGCGCACTTAAAAATGAATTTAAGCGCGCTGATGACGTACTCCAATGACTTCATGTAATGAAGTCAAGTAGTGACGTCATCCGTGTGTGTGATACAAACTTTGTGGTAGGTATGCAATTGCTGTACCCCAACCACATGAAAGGTCTAAGTGCGTACCGCACTTAGAACCTTTCTCAGACTTTTCCGTGCCTTTCCACGGAAAGTCTCGTGCAACGGTTCGACCCCGTTACACCACCCCCGCTTCAAAATGATTGTTCATATTTGGTGAAAATTGCAATGAAGAAGAAGCACTTGAGAGTGAGCCGTCAAATACGTGCCGCTCGTCATCTGTGCTTGCGTGTCTGAACAGACTGTGAGTGCGCTCTTTCTCTGAGCGATACCGCACTGCGTTTGAATGGCATCTAAACGTATGAAGGACGGTGAGTCGCCTGAGAAGACGCTCACATCTTCGACCACTAAGCGTGTGCGTCGTGATAAAACGACGACGACCCAAGATGCTAATGTCTTGAAGCCGACTGCTAGTACAGCGGTTCGCTCTGCATAATTCTTGCTATATTTGTGCAAGTATTTAGCAAGCCCAAGGAATTGAAGCAGATCCTTCGCATTTCGTGGGACTGGCCATTCCTTAATAGTTTTAACCTTCTCGGGGTCTGCTCTAACACCGTGTTTACGCAAGATGCAGCCCAGTACAGGTATTTCGGGAAACCCTATGACGCACTTTTGCAAGTTGACGTAATATTGGGCGTCACCAAGAGTCTACAACACAACATCCAAATAAAGTTTGTGCAATTCTATCTCACTCAATCCGTCCTCGGCCCTACTATGAACGAATATATCGTCAAAGTAATGAGGCACGTAAGCACGTTGTGGACGCATCACATGAGCGACCACCCGGTTGAATGTCGCTGGTGTGTTTTTCAACCCTTGCGGCATCACTAGCCACTCCCACAGCATACCGCTTGGGGTGCTAACTGCTGTATTGTCTACATCGGTCTTATGAATGAGTACCTGATAGTAGCGATCCTTCAAATCCAACGCAGAAAAGATATTTGACTTCCCCATTGAGTTCAAAAGGACATCTTTCCGCAGGATCAGTATCTGCGCTGGGATGTTGTCCGTGTTCAACATATTGGAAGCATGAACTCCATGCAAACCACCTGTTGCCTTACGCACACAAAAGGTCAGGCTGCAGTGAGGCGATTTGCTCTCACGTACATGTCCCGCCTTGGCTCTCTTGTCGAAGAACTGGTCGATGTAATCGACCTGCTCCTTCGGCAAAGGCCACTGCCTGGTCACACAATATTTGGTGCTAGTCTCTAAGTCAATCTCTTGCCGGATACTCCTATCGGCTGGTAGGCGGTTCGGCACTTCTGTAGGAAAGGCACCACGGTGATTCCACAGAACTTCGTAAAACGAACTACTTTTCAAGGCATCCCAGCCATGATTAGCGAACCGTTTTGTCTTGTCGGTCTCCAAGACCCTCTCTTCCATTGTGGACGAAGAGTGACGGTCCAACAAGTTCTCCTTTGGAACTGGTGCGACTATCTCGTGGATCTTTCCTTCCTCTAGTTCGGGCAGGAACAGATCCCACGTCATCTCCGAGAAATTAACTATCTCTTCGGCAGATTCCAGGACATGCTGGAGCACCTCCGTCGAGGATGATTCCGGCATCTTGTCTTCGACAGCGTTGAACATTTTGTTCGTAGGTCCGTCCTCTTAGACCGATACTGATCCAAATGTCACTCTTTTCAACGTGCCTTTATCATCTTTAAAATTCGTGTGGTGCGCGTCACACGTCGTCCGACGACATTCCTTGACTTGGAATTGGGTATCGTTGCTGTTGTACCTAGCGTATCCGTTACAACCGCACCAGGCCCTCGGCTCTGTGCCGGTTCCTGTGACACTTGACTTACTGTAAGCTCTCTTTTAGCTATACCAGACTATTGATCTGGTTAGTCCTTGGTGACGTGTGACTCACCGTCAACGCACCCTTGACTGTATTGAATACAGCATCAGTTACGTTAGCCTCTCGCATGAGCACATTCTTTCCGGTGTCTTTCGTAGAGTTAGAGACTGTGCGTGGTCGCCAGTCTATCCATAGTTGGTGCTTTACAATTAAGGCATGCCCAGGATGAGGTCATACGGACTCTCCATGCCTAGCACTGCAAAATTCTCTTTACACGAGAATTCACTGAAACTGAAGACGAGTTCAACGTGAACTCCCTCTGATTTCACTAGCGTACCGTCTGCTAGACGAACGGTCGCTTCTTCACGCTTGGCTATCTCGGCGAAGCGCCTCATAAATCGTCGGACTCTTTTTCAGAGCCACGAGATTTGTAAAGTTCTGTGATGCACCCGAATCTACGAGAAGGATCATCACCTGGTCATAGCCTCGCACTCGAGCGCTATAAACTAAAATGTTTGAGGACCATTTGATTGGTACCGCGGGGACTATGCTACCCATTTGTTCAACAACTCTGAACGTTGGGGTATCTTCAGAGTCCGCGTCAGTAGGGCATCCCGCCCCTACTGCGCTACCGCATTTCCCGACCCAGTCTTGGTCGATGCGGAATTCGAGCGCCTTTCACGCTGGTTCTTCGTACCACCCTTTGGATTGGGAGGTTTCTTGATAGACGGTTTCGCGCTAGCGCCCACTTTTACATAGCAGCAAGCCATCATATGGCCCCGCTTTCCGCAATTGTAGCAGACAACATCTGCGTTGCCCAACTCCATTGGCGTGGCTGCAGACCTTTCGGTTGCCGGCTTTTGCTAAGGCGTTACCGAAGCAACTGTTGCAGGATTGCTCCTCAACTAAATCAATCTCAATTGCTTCTTCCATTGTCGACGGCACTATTCTGAAAAGGGCCTGTCGCGCTGGTCCATGCAGCAGCCCATTTAGGAACGTGGGCACCTTATTGTGTTCCGGTATCGGACCACACTAATAGACGCCGACAGCAAGCGCATCTCCTGCACATAGTCTTGCAGGGATCGCTGCGCTTGTCGCGAGCTAAAGAAGCGCGCCTGAAGCAACACTTCATTGTTCTGCGGTTGATACATGGCGTGAATCTTTGTCTTAAAGATGCCCATGATGGGAACGCTTTACTGTCGGCCATAAGCGCTGAGTAAGCTCACTTCGAGGCCTTACCCCGCAAATGGGACATAGCGTACGATGCCATTCTGGTATCGTCCTCGATAAGCTGCGCCACACCACATTGATCCACGGCTAAGAGCCAGTGTACAAAATAGTGCAGGCGGCAGTACCATCGAATTTAGGAGGGTTCATCCTAATAGACCTCGGTTCGATAGACCGGGCCGAGAGCGACTCAACAGTTCTGTTGAGAGCCTCGTTCCAAGCCTGCTCGCGCAGAATCTCATCATGAGTCTTAATGATGGACTCCGCCACTTCATGGCTTCGTGCCTCGGACGGGGACATCCGCTGTCCGAGCACGAGCTTCTCAAACTGTTCCAGTTGAGAAACGTGTTACTCTGGTGGGCAACTCAACAAATTAGCCAGGGCTTGGTCACCAAGTCCCTGAGCCATATGTTCAGCCACCTCCCTCTGATGTTGGGATAGGTGGGGGAATTAAGCCCAATCGACATTGAGGCTCATCCTCACTGACACACTCACAGAGAGACGGGTCGTGGGAAGGACTTATGGTGCTACCAAATGTAGGCGGGCGCTTAAAGCTGCCAAGCACTACCTCAACGCACACCTTCAGGCACCCACGAAGAAGCGGTTTTACCGTCTTCTCTAGCGTGCGGTGATGTTGAGTGGGCGTCTTACGACTGCCTCACCGATAGATGTAAGCTTGTGTTGAGTGTGGCACGGACGCGGTTTCCCGTCCTCCGTCCCACTCGTTACAAAGATTGCAAACTTAAGACTGATTTCTATTTAATGAATCAAACAGAAATCTAAATTGTTATTGGCTAAGCGACAAAAGATTAGACACGCACTCTGATGAGACGCCGTCTTTACAGCGCACTTAAAAATGAATTTAAGCGCGCTGATGACGTACTCCAATGACTTCATGTAATGAAGTCAAGTAGTGACGTCATCCGTGTGTGTGATACAAACTTTGTGGTAGGTATGCAATTGCTGTACCCCAACCACATGAAAGGTCTAAGTGCGTACCGCACTTAGAACCTTTCTCAGACTTTTCCGTGCCTTTCCACGGAAAGTCTCGTGCAACGGTTCGACCCCGTTACAGTATTTCTGAGCTTAATCATGGTTACCTCGAGGCTGTTTTTAACATGGCAGACTTGAAACTCTCCTCGGCACGTCGAGGCTGGCGGCAGTGCTTCAACTGGGCAGATCTTATCTGAGACATGGGGATATTAGCATAATCCTCATCACTCAGTTTCAGCATCGGTACTCGCACAACCTATTTCCATCTGTGATGGCGGAACTTAGAAACGACTTCGGCGCAGCCTTTTTTGTTGATCATGTAGATATTTTGTACCACGCTCCACAAGCGTGATGCATTCAGCTCAACCGTACTGGTCTTGAAATGATAGAGTACAATCCTTGCAAATACAACGAGATTAATCTTTGTTATTTTTATCCCGAGCCCGAAGGGTGAAGCTATTAGTGACTGTGCGCAAGGTGGATGTCCAACCTTTAAATTGTACTTATCTGTGTGTGTCTGTCTGTGTGTGTCTGTCAGTAAATAACGCGGCTAGGTGTACCTTACACGTACTAAGTGCGATCTAGCCTGTACCCCCTCATAGGTATATACGCGTATCCTAGTTCACTTTTGGCTAGGTTGTGGCGCACGCACGTGATTGGCTTAAAATTGTTTAAGGGTGAATATGATCAAATAAGCAAAGATAGACGGTCATAAGCAAAGGCTGATCACGTCTTATCATGTAAATTAGAAATGTCGGTCTTATCGCTAGCTGCTGTGACTGCACAAGTTAGTTTTAGTTGCTGCTATTTAACTTATGCTGGACATATGAAAATTCACACGGGTCGCTGTCGCAATGCTGAGACCGTAAACATTATGAAAAGGCTCGTCTACGGCTTCGTTTTGTAGTATGACATTCTGATTCGGTGGTGCAACAGGTATGACACAATCTACATTGTTGATACTGTAAGCAGATGGCCACGAAGTAGCTGAGCTTTTCTCCTTCTCTAATGCTACTTGTTTACGTCTACACTAGGCGGCTTGTATTACCTTCTTTTTGGTGCAATCAGGGGCGAGTGGCATGGTTTGGATCATTCGTTCTACCGACTCCGTGCTGTGTGATAGTGAAACAGGGACTATTAAAAGTGGTCTAGCTGTGGCTACCCTCGCGCCAACTGAAGAGCAGACAACATCAGTAACTTGTCGAAGAATTTTTGACCTTTGGGGTCTACCTTTGATTCTATATCAAGCTTTGTTATGGCGAGAAGTGAAGCTCGTCATGAAGAACTTCACCATTATCTTAACAAACGGTACCCGATGCTTCAAATTGCTGCAATGTTCCACTCACAGTATTGACACCAGTCTTCGCATATCTCTACGTCGGTCACGGATTTCGTTCATCCTCGACGCCCTTTGTAGATTTGCAAGTCGGACGGCGAACGCAGTGGCGGCTGATCGATCGGTTGACTGCTGATTGAAAATCTGGCTCAGCTCTAGCCCTCAATGTAGCGTGACACGGTCTGTGTGATGCTGTCATATGACATGAAGATAATGCCTTGGCCAGGAATGACGCGGCCGAGACGTGGCACGACTCCAGCGTAGAAGGACCCTACGCCTTCGTGCCGCAGCATCTGTTGGAAGCAATCCAATGTGTTTTTGTACTTTTGCGCCTGCAGTCCTTGCATGCGCGTCTTTACCACATCAAACGCTGTTTTGCACAATCAGAGCCACGTGTTAGCAGTACCATTCCAAAGAAAGCGAGTTAACGGGACTCTGGGACGTACGATTATTGCCAAAGACGCTAAAGATACCGGCCGTCATGCCACCGATAAGGCTTAGTGACGCGCGCTGACTACCAGTCATATTCTCAGCATCACTGATGACTCCATGGCGCTCCAGAAATGCAGGATTGACATGCTTCTGGAACTCGCTGAACCACGTGAAGCGCAGACCTTGGTTTGTCGACTACCGAGCCATCACATATTATAGCTCAGTCCTGTTGATGCACTGCTATCACCAATTGGATCAACCACGCACCTGTTTCAAGATAGTTGCCCAGAGTCCCTGATACATTCCACGCAGACCCTCCTTTGCCACGATCATCTTTGTTCCTTCCCATAAGCCAGCATTTGCACCGATCAGTTTCGTCTTGACCGTCTCAATCTACAGAGCCGTTCCAGCAAGTCAGAAACTCAAGCTGTGCTTCAAATTATGCTGACCATGGCACGACTTACCGGTGTTGTGGCGAGTACGGCTTCGACCGCACCTGCCATCATACCCGCAGCAAGATTGCGTACTGCTGACGTTGTGCCGTTCTCATCCGCTAGTTGTCGCTTCAGGTAGTCAAAGGCTCCGAAACGAATCCCGGCCTTAGGTATCGACCCTACAAGCACAGGCGCCAGCCCGCGGTACAGCGATCTCACGCCATCCGTCTGAATGTGGTAGCGGAATCCACTGACCGTTCCTTTGTACTGAGCGCGCATCGTGCCCAATTGCAGGTTGGTTTTAATCATCTCCATGGGCCAAATGCTCAGCGTCTCAATGCCACCAGCGATGGCGCCTGCTGTCGTCGCCACCATTGGATTCTTCGACTTGCTCGCCATGTTAATTGCGACACTTGGACAAAAAAAATAATCACGTCGTGTTGGACGCGTCTAGCTTCAGTTTTGAAGTTTAGCCACAAGATTTTGATTGGCAAGCACAAAAACGGCACAGTCCTTTATGGTCATCTTTTGCCAATGGTATCCGATAAAGAGCATACCATGGCTACACTGTGAAGGTGGTATTTGTTCACGTCCGATACACTATGATTGTGCGTTGTTTTGTTCCGTGTCATTGCTGTGTTTCCGATGTGGCTGTCTTCTACACGGACTATTCCAAACTGGCAAGCGCGCTTTGCAACCGCTGGATACCTATGCGGATCTCGTCTTCGCTGTAGAAAGCAAACGACAAGCGCGCACATCGTGCCATAGCTGTGTTGATGAACACTTCACCATTTCCATCACTAGACACAGTTTTCAGCGAGCACCGTGTGCCGGGCGTAAAGGCGACACCATGTCGAGCCTCGGCTTCCTTCAGTAGCAGGTCGGTATGCACTCCTTCAGGGAATTGCAGCCAGATGAAGTATCCACCAGACGGCTCGGTAAATACAACGTCCGGGCAATGCTGATGTAAAGCAGCACACATTGCGGCCTTGCGGGCTCTCAAGACACGTCTCAAGTGATCCATGTGGGGTATCAACAGGTTCTGCTCCAGTACTGCTCGTTGGACATACACACGCGTGACACGCAATCGCATCAAGTACGTCAGTAGATGAGCTACACAGAATGAATCACAGCAATGCACTTACTGGAGTGAACGAGCGATGCGGTGACAGGATTCTGACCGCCGCCACTGCAAAGCACACCGACCGTGGACAACTTTTTGATAGTCTCCTTGCTGCTTTGCGCCCAACCTGCAAGTACACATGAGTGAGCATGCTCTCCCTATCTGGCACAACAATGTACCGATCGTTCCATCGCACCTAGTCGAAGGCCTGGAGCAAGAATTTTGGAGAAGCTTCCGAGCGAAACAACTAGACCCGAGTCGTCATATGACGCGAGAGGTTGCAACGCGCCACCATGCAGGTGAAGCAGGTTGTATGGCTCGTCAGAAATAATACGGAACCCAAACTTTTGCGCAAGAGCCACAAGGCGCTTGCAACGGTCTGCAGACATGACAGCTCCTGTCGGGTTCTGAAAGAACGGAATCATATACAGAAACGCCGGGACGTGGCCTGCAGCCAGCTTTGCTTCCAGCGCGTCTAGCTACACAAACAGGCAGAACACTATAAGGAGCAGCCACCACGACTCGACACTTGTGTATCAAACAAACAAATACAGCACGCCACGCACATCAATTCCATCCTTCCCCGTGTGCACTTCTTCCACATCAAGTCCATGCTCACGGAAAATGTCGTGGGCCAAAAAGTAGGTCGGCGTTTCCACAAACACGCACTTGTTCGTCTTGGAGAACGCCATGGCAGCATGTGAAATTGCTTGGGAATTGCCAGCAGTCACCATCAACGTGTCTGGGTCCACCTCTCCAGCTGAACTGGTGCCTATGTATCCATTTGATCATGATTCAAAGAGAGAGACACAGAGAAAGAGATTACTTCATCAAAAGCTCAAGAATATCTGATGTTTATCTCTACCTGGTGGCTCGTACCTGCCACGAGTTTTGCAATCTCCGCTCGGAAGCCGATAAAGCCTTTTGCAGTTCCATACTGCAGCACTAAAGGGTCCTGACTCAGTGTGAATCGAGCCATTGCCGCCTCACGAAACGTGGTCAGAGGGGGCAGTAGAGACGCCGACGGTTGTCCGATGCCAAAGTTGATCACGCGATCGGACGCGTGCGTCTGTGCGTACGGTGACGACTGCACCGTCGTCTTCACCAGCATAACGTCAAGTTTGTCTTCTGTATTGTAGGAGAGATGAGCCGCACGTCCTGAACGAGAGAAGCACCGAGGACTGCGACAGCTCTGGTGGCGAAATAGACCCGCCATCTTGATGTTGCGTGGTAGTAGTATTGTCCACCTTCGCGCGACATTCGAACTTCAACCTCTCGTCTGCTGCTTCAATGAAGCACGTACAGGATTGGTCGATACGGTGTTACGTGCGACAGTGATTGATAAACATTCGATTGTTGCGATAGACCACTTCCCAATCGGCAGCCTGCTGCAACAACGGACAGAGACGAGACCCTCCGGGAAACCAGGAAACTGGCCCCCTTGCCTTGGGCGGGAAGTCCTCCATAGTGGGGCCAAGGCAAAAAGGGGGGAGGGTTTCTCCTCGCTGCGTGCGCTACGGGAGGCAGTGCAGCGTGCGGCTCGAGAGAGAAGCGGTCCGCAGAATATCCTAGTGCAGGACACGTCGACGATGGGTCGAAGCACCCTGCAAAACGAAGAAGTTCCTACCCTTCACGGTCTGCCTACAACTCGCCGACACGTTCGCTGAGCATGAGCCCGGTCCCACGAAGAGAACTCCCCCAAGACCGTGATGACCCCCGTTGAGATCCAGTACCGGTTGTTTGTGTACAGTAGCACCGAGCCAGATCCTTTTCGTCCAGTGATGTGTCTGGGCACATTTAAGCACGTTGTGAGCCCGAGCCGACCTGAAGAGCAAGAAGTCTACGAGATGATGGCCAGGGATTACGTCAAGATGGCTCGCTGGGACTACCGCAGTGGTAACAGGACTCCTAGTCAAGCGTCCTCTGTCCCCTGAATCAAATTGCTCCGAGCGCGAGAGCAGCCCCGCCATCCGGTAGAGTGCACACAAGAATCTAACCCCGGATTTGGTGGGGTATCGTCAAATGCCATGACCCAACTCTGCTCGTAGCATTTGGTCGCGAAGTGAGCCGACGCTATCCGTGAGCACGTTGTCGTGAGTCGACGGATGTGGGTAAGCGGTGGAAGAGATTGGGGATTTTACACTGCGATAATGATGTCTTATTGAAATAGCAACACTCATCGACCGTGTATTCCACGAAGTCTAGGCTGCTTCAGAACTAGTCGTTTTGATCTACTCACGGGCATCGTGCTGAACAAATGCTTCGACGGTCTCTTGAGCGCAGGCGATCGATTGCCAAAACTTCTCGCTCGAATTGTTTACACAGACCACGTGGGAAGCCTCTTCGGACCAAGAATCTCCTGACTTCAATGGCAATATAATAACAATCATGCGGTCATGAAGAAACTTCATTATCATCTTGGCTTTTACTGATATCACATATTCTTCAAATTATCTTACGGATGGCATGACAATATTTTCGTTGTCGAAAGCGAAACTATGCTGCATTTCCAAAAATTTGCAATACGATGTTGTGAACCGCGGACCGTGACCGTCCGCAATTTTTTTACTCGAAAGTAAGCGAGAGAGTCAACGCCTTCTAGCCAGCCAATTCACCGCAGCAAGTGTGAAGTAACGATAGTGTGGTGCGTCGCCTGGAAGCCCGTCCAACAGCTCAATTGGCATAAATTCTCCCGAGAAGACTGAAGCAAAATGGTGATCAAGTAAGTACACAAGCAGTTGATATATGAACACCAATAAGAAGGCAATAACCGAAAGCATACGGATAGAAGGAACCCACATGCATTGACTCCCCCTCCTATTCCTAAGCTTTCCACAATCTGCAGCTCAGCTATCGATATAATGTCGAAGGACTTCATTACAAGACGTCCAATGGACAGCTAGTCGATAGATACAAAGAAGGAAGCACCTCTAACCTGTGCGTGCGATCTTGTGACTTTCAGGACCGAGACGTGCTCGTTCAGCGAGAGCCGCATCTACCCCGGCCACGGCTCGCGCTACATTCGTCGCGATGGCTCGGCTTACGTGTTCATTAACTCGAAGAGCAAGTCGCTCTTCTTGCAGCGTAAGAAGGCCACCAAGATCGTGTGGACGTTGGGCTGGCGTCGCATGAACAAGAAGCTCAAGGTGCGTTGTAGAGGGTGAGGGGTACACGGAGCTAAAGACTTACGGGTTAACTCGGTTATTCTCTGCTTTGATTACTGCAGGTCGAAGACGTCACTCGCCGTCGTGCTCGTAAGACCACGAAGATCCAGCGTGCTATCGTCGGTGTTTCGGCTGAAGACGTACGTGGTTTTAATTGTTTAGGGTACTTTGAGCTGCTTGGTTGTACACCAGGAGTGATACTAACTTTGATGTGGGTTTGATGGGCAAATGACAACAGATTCACAAGAAGCGCAACCAGAAGCCGGAGGTCCGTGCTGCCGCTCGTGCTGCTCTGAAGGAAGCTAAGGAGCGCAGCAAAGCCAAGAAGGCGGTCGCCAAGGTTGAGCGTGCAAAGAAGGGCCCTAGCGGTAGCAACGCCGCCCCGCGTGCGCAGAAGAAGTCGGGCAACCGTGGTGCCATTTAGATGATCTAGATCATTGAATTTGATTGACGCACAGCTACTCGGGAGATCGTCACCACTTGAATGCCAATCATTGCCACGGAAAAAGTTTTTCTCTTATACTGCGTGTTCACCCGCGACCGTCCACTCTCGAGTCTCGTTCGTCACTTCAATTGTCCGCTACCGAGACCAATAGAACAACGAACGTAATCGACATCAGTCTTGCAGAAAGTATTGTAAATAGCTCCTGACTTCTTTATACTCCTTCAGGGGATTCCCAACGGATCCAACACCTCAATCCCGCATACCTCCATTTCTGCGTCTACTGTAATTAACGACTCGACTTCATGTATTTATTCAGCAAAAAAACACCCCAGGGTACCTAGTCATCGCAGTATCGCTGTGCTCCAATCAAATTGCTTGGTCATCCCCATTCCCTCCATTTACTGACTTGCCGTGCCTTTGTGCCTGTCAATCAACCATTGCGACAATGACGACCCCTTCGCCTGCTACTGCTGCTGGCAACTGCGCCACATCCAAAGAGCTCACGAGTAAAGACTATTACTTTGACTCGTACTCGCACTTTGGCATCCATGAAGAAATGCTCAAGGATTCCGTGCGTACCAAAGCATATATGAACGCCATCCTACAGAGCAAACACCTGTTTAAGGACAAGGTGGTTCTGGACGTCGGGTGTGGCACAGCCATCCTGTCCATGTTTGCAGCCAAAGCCGGAGCCAAACACGTCTACGGCGTGGACTGCTCGGGCATTTTGACGCAGGCGCGGGAGATCGTCAAGGCCAATGGCTTTGCTGACAAGATCACGCTCTTTCAAGGCAAGATGGAAGAGCTCACGCTGCCTGTGGACAAGGTGGACATTATCATCTCCGAGTGGATGGGCTACTTCTTACTGTACGAGTCCATGCTGGATACGGTGCTCTTCGCTCGGGACAAGTACCTCGTGCCCGGGGGTCTCATGTTCCCAGACCACTCGACGCTCTACATTGGGGCTATTGAAGATGGCGAGTACAAAGCCGAGAAGCTCGAGTTCTGGGACAACGTCTACGGCTTTGACATGAGCTGTATCCGAGACATTGCCAAGGTCGAGCCACTTGTGGACACAGTGGGCAGTGACGCACTACTGACGGACGTGTGCCCCATTCTGGACATTGACCTTACGAAGGTGACGAAAAAGGAGCTGGCGTTCTCGTCTACGTTCAAACTGACGCCGTTTCGTCAGGACTTCTGCCATGCATTGGTGGCGTACTTTGACTGCACGTTTTCGGCTACGCACAAGCAGCTCAGCTTCTCGACGGGACCCAAGGCGGAATATACACATTGGAAGCAGACTGTGTTTTATCTGGAAGGAGAGCTTGCGTGCAGTCCAGGTGAGGTGATAGAAGGCGAGCTCTCGTGCAAGCCCAACGCACTCAATCCGCGTGACTTGGATATCAATATCAATGTGCGTTTCGACGGTGCTAGTGGATCGTATAGCAAGCTTCACGAGTTCAAGTTGCGCTAGGGAGGTCTCGATGAGAGGGTTCGACGCATGCATGCTCCACTTGCCTCTGTTTTAACGAGTAGACTAGCCAAACCAACAGACGATACTCTAACCATTTCCATTGTCTTGCACATGTTGTCGTCATGTGGAGGGTCTCTCTCCTCACTCGGAAGCACCTAGCTTTGCTCGTTACGCTCGGCCCTTGTCCATCTTGTTTGTTCTCTATAAATATCGGATCTCCCTCTTCCTCCATATCAGGCAGCCGCAATGCACAAGCTTTAATATCAATCGATGGTCTTCCTCAATTACCAATTCATTGCTGCTCAATATCCTCCATCTCCATGTCCCCATCGGCGTCTTCCTCCTCAGCTTCTTCCACCGCGCTCGCTTCGTCATCCTCGTCGTCGTCGTCATCGTCTTCCTCCAAGTCAATGTCCTCCTCCATACCATCGGCTGCAGTCCCACCAATCACAATGTCCGTGTAATTATGATCAAGCTGAGCCGCCGCTTTCATGAGCTCCTCGTCGTCGACAAAGTCCATTTCCAGGTCATTATTACCACCACCGCCCGTCTGCGTCGCACCAAAGCCTGTAGCCGTAGCCGCAACATTGTTGGCATCTTCCATCGCATTCGAATCCGGAGCACCCGCAGGGGACCAGTCAATAGGGAAGCGTGTAACCCGTGGTTTATCAGCCAGAATATTACGCTGCAGCTTGGAAATGTCCACGTGAGCCGGTGGGTTCTCCAGCAAGAACGGGTCGGCATAGTCGTTGTTCACATAGTACCCCACCCGTACAAACTCTCGACCACGGTACGAGCACGTAACCAGCGCCACGGTAACGCCTACTTTGTCCTCATCTGGAATCAGATCTGGGTTCGGCGGGTCCGACTGGAACACAAACTTGTTCGTGCCAACGGGCACGGGCCCTACGAGCACTTCTTCAAGGACTTGATCACGACTCTCGTCTTCAGCGCTTCCGACGTACGTGATCTTCCACTCGAGATCTACAACAGCAGTCACAACGTAACCATCAGATCAGATAACCCCTTCGTAACCAATTGACTGACTAAATAACCACTAAATATATAGTGCTTTTATCTCGTAAGGTTTAATTGGTTATTATTGCGAATGGGTGGACAACAGGAAATAAGGGAGCGACGAACCGGCTTCGAGCGGTTGGGCGCACTCGAAGGTGACTTCGAACTGGAAGGGGTTCGTGAAGGCCGTCGGGTTATCGAGTACCGTGATGTTGGTGAGCGTGACATAGGCCATCGTGTTATTGGTGAGGCTGTAAGGATAGGGGGAATATAACGAGCAGGGAGGTCAGGGAGCAGTGGGAGGCTCGGGTCCGAGCCGAAATCGCTTGAAGTACGAACGACTAGTACTCACTGGATCAACGAGAGCGCTAAAGTTTGGGGTGGTGGTCGACTAAGTACGATCGTTCCCCATCCTGCCATTTTTTCGACGGATAACGTGTCTGTCATCAATGCTTATTCGGTAGAAAGCGGGATACGATCGGACAATACGACATCGACACAGGATAGACAGTACCGGTGCACACCACAACAACGTGGCCGACAATAAAAAACAAGATCGTGAGCTGAGAAAAAAGACACTCACTGAGCATCCGTTGTTCAACGTGTCGACGACTGTTTCGGTGGAAAAAAACTGTCCAGCGTGAGTTGACCAGCTTTCCGTCGCTTTTTTCTCGGTAATCGCGGCTGGAAACCCATCGGCCAACTCGAAGGTCCAGTGACCGAGGACGATACAGCAGCTGTCGGTTCCGACTGGAAGCAAGAAATGCTGCGAGGTACCTCGGACACTCCTTGAAGACTGTCACTCGAGTCAAAACAGCCATTTGTGAGCTTAATAACTCTGCTACAGGATAACTCGTCCATACTGGCGGACGTGGCAGGTGCTGACTCGAGCAGCTGCCGCCCATTTACTGCATAGTTGCTAGAATTGTCTATAAACGAGCAATCGCGCTTGACCGAGCGTCGCTGTACCCATTGAGGCTGGAAACCACATCCAAAAGCACTAGAGCGTCAACAAAAGGCAGCGATAAATAAACAGACACGTCACGCACCTCGGATGTCACGTTCTGACTTTTGTCACTACCGCTTAACCAGGTGGCAAATGGACGCATGGTAGTTCTGGTAGTGCTTGCACAATTAGTTGCGTCTTCAAAGCCACCTGGCCATGAGTGACGGCGGGGAACAACATCGAACTTTGGAATTCCAGCGGGTTTTATAAATGCTGGCTCTCCAACAGTAAACGTATTGCTCAGCGATCTTTTGTCGTCTCCCGAAGGTTGGCTACCATCAACATTCTCTTCGGGAATAACCTTAATCGTTGTCAGATAAGAAGGACGGGTAAATGCCCTTCGTTCGTGTGGACTGCAAGAGATCGATGAGCTGCTCTCAGATGGGATTGAAGTATGCCGCGGGGCATGAATAACGTCTGCAAGAAACAGCCACTCGCTCGATTATTACGTCGACAACGACACCGATTGAAACACTCAAAAGACGACTTACTGTCAAAAACCTCTGATGCTTCTTCCTGGATCTGGTTGACTGCCAATCGAGCAGCAGCATCAACAACAGCAGACACAAGACCACATTTAACATTTGCAACCACTTTTCGTCTCGTTCAAAGAGCTCAATGGGATGAATCCGTACCATCGGTCACGTCTTCCCATAAACACGACTGCATCCACTGAGACGGCTGTGTCGTAGTGTCGTAATCTTCATCTCCTACAACATCCTCAATCCAGATACAACCCATTTAGTACGACACCCCATCCATCTATCAGCCACTACTATACTTCCACTCTACGTATTACACACCATCAAAGTCCTGGCTCGAGTTCATGTCCAAGCTGTCCATATCCGTAGCATTCTATTTTTGTCCACAAAAATAACAAAAAAAAAAAGCACTTGCCCATTAGCTACTTCACGTTAGACAAAAAAAGGAAAAATCGAATACCGCTATAAAGAACCGACAAAAAACACCATGCATTTTCCTAACCTACAATTTCCACAAACTCAGTGAGCTGCTCGTCCATGTCCAAACTGTCCTGCTCGCTCTTATCACTACCATTATTATTGCCCACTACCCTGCGCCTTTTATGAGCCAGTACCATCGCCAACGCCGACGAGTGCGTCTGCCACGTCCTCTTAGTCCAGTCACTATTGCACTCGGACGATCGAAACGTATGAGGGGCGCTGCGATACGGGAGTTCAATGTGGGTAGGGGACATTCCCGGACAATAATGACGATTGGAAGATGCGGCTCTCGCGCCTCGCGTCGTGTGACACGAGGAGCACGTGGCACTTTGTATCGGACAGCAACAGGCGCGACCTTCGGCATATAAAAAAATCGAGATATTAATGTCGAGTCGACGATTTTCTAGCTCGAGGCACTATCACGGGGGAAAGACGAAAAAAAAGAAGCCGTCCAGAAACGACGTCTTCGAGAAGAATAGGGGTCGACCGACCTTATGACCACCACACGTTACTTCAGTACATCTTCTCGTCGCTTGGATCAAAGCCGCTATTCAGTGCAGCTCGGAACTCGTCGTTTGCACGTAAGAGCTCGGCAACGCGATTGTACCGTTCAGGATCCTTACGGATGAGGAAGATAAAGCACTCGGTGTCCAGTTTGCCCTTGACAGCTGCCAGATCCATCGCCTTCTTTGTCTAGAAAAAGCAAAAGTAGCACAGACAAAATTCCCCCACAAAAAGATGAGAACGTCAAGTTCGGTCCTAGTAATGACGCACGTAAGCACTCTCGAATACCATTGCGTGCACGTATTCCACCACCAGCTCCTCCATCAGTTGGGCCGTCTCGTCGAGCGGCTCGTTCTCGTCCCCGAAGCCAAAGAGCATGTGCTTGACTGTGTGGACATTAGATCAAATGAGCGAGAGCGTCATATTGATATGAGGTTGTAGCCATCATGCTACGTCCGATCTCTATTGCGATCGCTAACAAAACCTACTGCTGTCCACCAACTCTCCACGCTGAAGTGGCTTCAATTGAGCTGCTTGGGCTCCCTGAATGTCCGTGCAAAAGTCATTCCCGGTAATTGATGTATCGCCATCAGTAAGTAAGCGCTTCCCCGGACCAAGGAGTGACCTGCCGCCGGCACCTGCGTCGCTTGTCTTGCGTTTGCGCGACTTGGGCGCGGCCTTCTTCTTGCTGCTGTCTGAGCTGATCATAACGTGCTATGTCGGTTGTATGTCTCGTGCAACGGCTTCCTATTGGTTGAAAAATAAAGACGTGGATGAATCGCTTCAACTGGGGTACTAGTACGTTGTAACCCGTGACCTGGTGTTAATGTCAAGCAACTTGAGTGTAGACGATACGTATGACGATTTCCCAGAGTGATCATAGCGGGGCAACATCGAGCGCTACTTAAGCTCCGAGCATTCATCGACATCTCATACGAATGTTCAGTGTATTGTGACAGTCGAAGTACTAGACTGGAAACATCACAGTCAAGTGATGTTTCCAGTTAAGCGACGCATTAGATCTTGGCTTTGATAGACGCTTCATTCTATTTTTTTTCATCAGGTAAAAATACGCTCCACTTCGCTACGTCTTCGCTGTGGTTGTCATCTATCGGCATCATGTTTCCGCCAGAATACATGAGAGACAATATTGCTCCAAGAAGAGAAAGAAAAGCGACAAATTTACACCCTAAAGTGGTATAGCTTACACTTGAGACGTTGTCGTGTTCATTTTTATATTTGATTTGCCCTGTTTGTTTTATTCACCGATGCAGAACCAGGAAGAGCAAAACATCCTTCTCGAGCTGATCCAAATTATTTGAACAAAGCAGTATATGTCTCACAGAGTAGTTTCTCCACAAAAGTTGGAGCGCTCGTTATCATTCTTTGTCATGCTTGGAGGAAGCAGTTCCCGAATGACGTACATTTGATTAGTCGTGGATGCATGTCCCGTAATCGGCGAGTACTTCCATTTTTGCTATGGCATTGGGCTTGGCACATGGCTGGCGCTTGCGTTTTATACCACGCATATCAGGTACAAAGATTAGGGAAATAAAAATAACACCCTAGATAATTGGGAAATAAAATAATACCCTAGATAATTGGAAAAAAATGCCCCACGTCCTCGTATACTCTAGTTAACGTGGTACACATATACCGACATTGTGCTTCGATGTAGGGCTTAACCCAATATAAATAACATTCACACGCTATATACTGATACGCCTGACTTTCTAAAACAGATGAGCCCTTGATTACGGTCACGCGGACATTCACCGTAACAGAGTGGACGTATGCTATGCTCGCGTTCAACGCTACATTGTGTCAATGCATATTTGCAACGTGCAAAATGGAGCAAACTAGGTGCCGTAGAAAAACCTTAGGTCGAATCGAGCGGGTGTGTAGGTCCTAAACATTTAGAAGTGCCACTAATTACTACCAAAATTATGTTATAAGTATACGAAAAGTAGTTTTGTAGCACATCTGTCGCGGAGCTACACAGCTCCTTAAGTCAGAGGAAGACTTAGTGCTCAAAGAGCGTTACTAGTTCTAAAGCACTAGACTCTATGAGCCAACAAGCGTAACGCTTAAGGTCCCTGTTCCAGGGGACCGGACGCTTCAGTGAATCTACAGCACATTAGTGCTCAAGAGTAGCTACCTAAGGGAGATGTTGCTAACTCTTAACGATCAACGATCAGAGACGCCTCGCAAGGCACGTGTCTTAGACAAGATCAAAAGGGGAACTGAACTTTATTTACATTTATCTCTATAAAATATCTTAATCCTAATATTACCTAATCTAGGCACTCATGTCCTAAATTAAGATCTTTTAAGATCTTTCCTGTCTCGTGGCTGACACCCGTCATCCCCTATAAACCGATAAGATATTCTATATCTCTTTCAGTAGGATACCATCCCGTGCGTCTAAGACACAGGGTACCGAGTACCCTATGATGTGTAACCCCTTTATACCCTCCCCCGCCAGACTGCCGTTTACCCAAACGTCAATCGAACTTTGTTCCTCAACGAGGTCAGTGCGCTTGCGGTTGAATTCACGGTAACGCAAAGCTTGAGCACCATGTCCTCATCGTCTAACGAGTCAAAGAATCTTTGTGCATATCTCGGGATGGAGGAGGCAGTGGACTATGGTAGCGATACCAGTGTCCCGGGTGATGCAAGGGCAATGTCCGATACACCCATGCCTGAGGTACAACCTCCTACTACGGTAAGTCCGTTCTCTGAACGTGATGATGCGAATGCGCCATTGGCGCCGCATTCAACACCCGGTTCGGATGATGCAATCATCACCAACCCGCTCGGTGAGCAGCAACAGTTGATTGTTTAACGAGAAGAAAGCGCTCGGCGCCATGCACAAATGGTCACGACCCTTGAAAACCAGCGTGACTATGTGTTCACTCCACCCAGTGTGGAGGAACGTCTACGTTAAACGACTGGCCAAACATTGGCAACGTGGACCATTGGTCCTGGAGCTACTTCTCCCGAGGAAGTGGAAGTGGCCAGGCACTTCGTGAGAGGTACCTGGAGCCATATCTGACAACGGAAAGTCAGTACAAGGCATGCCTTGAGATGCAAGCATGTGGTGCACCGGTTCCACCGATTAAGGGTATACCCATTCTCTTGTTCGCAGGCGAAACAACGGACGAAGAAGACGATGCCTTCGTTCGCTGGGTGCACCGCACTCGTCGCCTCAGCAGTATGAGCGCTCTGAGAGCAAGTGCCAATGTGGAAGATGTGCGTCTCGAACGCAAGCTTTGGTATGATTATACCAAGCTTAAGGCCAGAAGCCAATTGCGCAATCGCACTCTCTATGCTTCGGCTACTACGGTAGCCGTGAGTGCTGGTCGGACTGTGACCACCAACCCGCCAACCCACGCCACTAGTGGTGGGAAACGGCCTCGGTCTCGAGATGACCCTGGCCACGATATTCAAAAACATCCAAGGCTTATGGGCAATCTTGGCGAAGGGGTATCTCGTACTCCTTGAGTTTTCCGACTCAGGGTACCCTCGCCACTTTACCAGATACTGGTATTGGCCATAACGACGACGTCGTTTCAGTAGTCTCTCGACATGATACTGACGATTCCCATGCTCATCGAGCAGCGTCGGGGGTGGCCGGTGTACCGGTGGCGGACCACGAGAAATTGATTCTCGAAGTGAAGGGTCTCCAAGAGACCTTGGGTAAGACCCAGTGCATGCTGGATGCGATAAAAAGCCGCCTTCAGGCGATGGAGCGTGCTCAAACTCGGAGCGAGGCTCAGTTGAACTTGCTGATTCGCTTACAGCAATCCGGGGCACAGCCCTCGTCGTCGGCGCAAGCGCCTCCAAGTTCACATGGGAAGGATCCCGGTATGGCTTAAGTAAGCCTACGTAGAACACTGGGTGTGTGCGCAATTTGTGCGGAAGGTTGAGCGTATACGCAAGTCCCTTCTTGGCAGTGACCGTAAATGTTCAATGAAGCGTGCACGCAAATTTTGCGTAAAGACAGCGGACACTACATTTGTAGGTATGTTTTTAGCATTGAGTAATACTTGGTCTCCGACCTTATAACGTTCAATACAACCTCTGTTTTTAGCATCTGATTGTTGTTTTTGTTGGTCTTGGCTTTCAGCCATTGCGTCGCGCACATGTCTTAAGACATTCAATCGCGTTGCGAGAAACTCGCCTACCTGTTTTTCAACAGTAGCAGGGCTGATATCAGCAAGCCGATCGGCAACCTCTCCCCCACCAAGCCCTGAACCACATAGTGGTAGCGTTAACGGAACGCGAGGGTGGGTGAGACCGTTTACGTAGAACGGAGTATAGCCTGTAGAGGCATGAACAGCGTTGTTTAACGCAAACTCAACAACAGGGAGCATGGAGCTCCAAAGCTTAGGCGTATCAGCGCGAACACTGCGCAAAATGTAATTAATGACGCGATCAACACGCTCAGTTTGACCATCGGTCTGCGGATGATCCGGTGTGGACATGTCCAAACGGGTGCCGAGAACGTTGAAGATGGACTTCCAAAACTTCCCAGTGAAGCGGGGATCTCTATTAGAGACAATTGCCACTGGAAAGCCATGTTGTCGAAACACACGGTGGATAAACAGCTTCGCTGTACCTTCGGCATCAACAGAGTCCGGCACTGCCGCTAGATGATCCATCTTGCTCAATCGGTCAACAAAGACCACAATGCCAGTGTTGCCTTCCGAATCTTTCGGTAGGCCAAACACAAAGTCCATAATCATGGACCCCCAACACCCAGTGGGTACAGGAAGACTAGCCAGCGGCGCCGCCGCATGTGCTGAGGGTTTAACCCGTTGACACATTTCACACGTACGCACATAGGTGCTCACCCACTTGTATAGTTTGGGACACCAATAGGCCTAGCTCACTGATCTATAGGTCTTCTCACGACCGAGATGACCACTTAAAGCGGTACCATGTGCCTCATAGAGGATTCGATACTTCAACTCCTCATCATGAGGGACAGCGATACGAGGGTTATCCTCAATATCTGTGCGATAGCACAACAGGCCATTATCGATCAAATATCGATGTAGCCTCGCACGTAAACGTGCCGACAATTCTATGTCCGAGTCTTTAAACTCCTAGCTCCCAAGAGCACGTAGCAAAGCTACACATTGTTCATCCTTGGCATAAGCCGCACGGATTAAGTCAGTGACTGACGATGACAGCGTAGTGACGTGAGCAAGCTCATAGTCAGGTCGGCGCGATAGCGCATCAGCCAAAGCATTTTGCTTTCCTGGCTTATACTTCACTTCGAAGTTATATTCGGCAAAGAATGAAAGACAACAAGCCATTCTATGAGAGAGATGAGGCGACTGTGTCGCAGTGCGCAATGATGCATGATCTGTATAGATCACAAATGGCTTTGAGCCAAGCAGATGTACTCTGAATTTGACTAGAGCGTATTTCATAGCAAGTAACTCTTTGTCATGAACTGGATAGTTCTTTTCAGCAGCTTTGAGCTGTCGAGATTCGAATGCAATGACGCGTTCGTGTCCATCGACATCTGTTTCTAACAGAGTACTGCCTATGGCAAAGTCAGATGCGTCACGACGCTGAAAGGCCGATCAGGATCGGGAAAAGCCAGTATTGGCTCATGAAGGAGACTTTCCTTAACTGCTTCATGTTCGGTGTTACCCCAACACCAATCCACATCCTTCTAAAGGATATTGGATAATGGCCGAGCCATATCTGCGTGATTCGCACTAAACTTATGCAAGTAATTGGCAATTCCAAGCCACTTACGTAGATCTTTCTGGTTCTTCCACAGAACCGGCCCATCGACTATGGCCCTTACCTAAGCGGGGTCCTCGCTTCCCAATGAAGCACCCCAGAAAGGGAATCTCTTCTGCACCAAAAAAGCACTTAGATGCATATTGCATACAATTTATTCGTGCGCATGCACTCGAGCACCGCTCGTAAATGATCAATGTGATTATTCATATCAGATCGACCGTTCGTTGCACGACTATGGAAAAAGATATTATCAAAGTACGCTTGTTCATAGCCTCGATGAGGTCTGAATAGTTGCGTCGCCAGACGATTAAAAGTAGCCGGGGAATTTGACTGCCCTTGTGGCATAACGAGCCACTCCCAGAGCATACCGCTTGGAGTACTAACCTCTGTTAGCAGAATATTGCTTGCTTGCATGAGCAGCTGGTAATAACCATCGACTAAGTAGATTGCACTGTACAATGTACACCCCACCATATTGTTCTGAAGAACATCCTTTCTGTGGATTGGTGTCCGAGCCGGGATAGTGGCAGCATTAAGCTTATAATAAGCGTGCACAATACGCCACTTACCAGTAGGCTTTCTGACACAAAATGTAGGTGTGGAATGGGGAGACTTACGCTCCCGCACCATTCCCGCCGCGTGCTTAGCGCGAAAGAAATCGTCAATGACGTCACACTGCTCCTTAGGTAAAGGCCACTGCCGTGTTACGCAGTATTTAGTTCCTGGAACTAGGTCAATTTCATGACGTACACATCTATCGGGAGGTAAGACAGATGGTGGGTTGTGACACACCACATCTTGAAATTCCTTTACTGAAGGATAGAATGGATCCAAAGTATCTTTAAGGGTCGAATATCCACTCCGGGCACTGAGTGCCGCCTTGGTGTCCTCTAGGACCGACTCATCCATTAATGAGGACGAGTTCAACTCGACATCGGGTCTAATGACCACAAATCGGATAAATCTCCTGCTTTCAAGGCCTGGCTAAACTCGCCATCAGACGTTTCGTCTAGCTCACAAAGAGCATCTAAAGATGGAAGGGTTTCCAGGATAAAATTGCCCTCAACCTGGCCAGTCACTCCGTTGACAAGTGTATATAGTGTATCACTATTGTCACTATGTGACTGCACGGACGCCTGGCGCTTAACAGTTACCACCTGGCGTCCAGGTCGTCTCTTCGATGAGACCTTACACCCCTCTGGGGTCGGGACAATAGTGTCCCCGTGGTTACTACTAGTAGTAGTACGCTCTATACGAGAGCTGATGTCTTGATCGAGATCCGGTGAAGTGTTACATAACTCGAACTTCACCTAGTGGATTTAAAAGTGCCACTCCACTTACATTATGCGGTCCTAGCCCTGAACTTAATGGCGTTTCGCCTACAATGTCATTACCGACATTAAGTGTGGTGCCTTCACGGCCGACCGCACTCGGTGCATTTTCACGTGCCACCGCACACACATCAAAGGAATCACATCCTCGATAACTCGGCCCTAGGCCAACCATGCTTTCAGCATTCAGTGACTCGTTATCCCAACGAGTAACACTCAACGGAGTACGTGCCGTATCACTAATACTCAACGAGCTACGCCAGAGTTCATGTTTTAAGGCTTCATCAAGAAGTCAGATCACAAATGCGGCGGTGTTTTAAGGCTTCATCAAGAAGTCAGATCACAAATGCGGCGGTGTTTTAAGGCTTCATCAAGAAGTCAGATCACAAATGCGGCGGTGATAATTCTTGAAAGATGGAATTGGATGTAGTGGAGCTACCCTTACTCCTTTGCCATTCGTGAGGAGGGCCATTTTAGCCGCATTAAACTGGTCAAGGTATTCGCTCTTTGATACCATATCGATAACAGGTTCAGTTGCAGTGTTACTGTGCCTTAATCTTCTTGATTCCCTGTCTTGGAGTCTTGTCAGTTCTCGTTTATCTTTCGAATCTGTATTACGACGAGCAGCTCAAGCTTTAAAACTTGAGACGAGTCAGGTCTTAGCAATTACTGTGCGGCAGTGGCTAGACAATATATTTAATAAGCTTTAGTATAATTAGAAACATGTGCAAATACATCATGCATATACATACCTTGACCATCCTGAGCACGTCTAGCTTGGAACTTAGATTCTGTTTCAGGTTGAAGGCTTGCGACGGTCGTTTGGTAATGTTGAGAAAAATGTATAAATATCAAAAGAAAAAAGGTTTGCAGCAACGTATCATTCGCAAGCTCTTGATCAATCACCACATACCTAGATTGTCGTGACAAAGGCGAGCTTGACTTTGAGGTTCTGTTTCCTCTGGACGCCTAGCTCTCATATCTGCAATTTTTACAGATAAATATAGATGGTTCAGATCAAGTTGATTTTAATCCTAAACATCTATTGGAATACACGTTTCAGTACACTTTCGACACGATAAAGTTTACGACCATTTATTTATAACAACGAATCATAACTTTTTAATAAACCATAATTCAACAAAACACAAGAAATGTACATAATAATCCATGGCCCATTTGAAGGTGAAGACAATAATTACCAGCCCAAGCTAATTTGACTGTCGCTGCCTATTCTCGAAGTTCAATTGTAGCGGTATCACTCGGTAAGGAAGAACGTCTGGCACCGAAACTCTAGGTGCGCCGCCTATTTAGATGTTGTCGCTTATGCCTTGGCGGCCTTGGAGACTCCAGCTTATTTACTGGAAGAAGCCTTGTCTCCACCCTTACTACTAGTGGATGGGTAACTGCTTGCTGAACTGCAACTGGTAGTAGAGATGCTGATTTGTTGTGTCAAATGCCCAACAATTTTTAAGCTCTGAAGGGTCGTGTCTTTTCGTTTTTGACCTTTGTTAGCCCGTACGACCTCTGGGCTAATCATATGCGTGCGTTGGTCATGCGAATTTACTATCCATGCGGTCGCAATTAGTGACCTACCTGAAGAGAGACACCCATCATGCTAATCTACCTTTGACGGGGGACGGGCTGCATCGCACTTAGCACGATGTGTAAGTTACATAGTGTTATTTGCAGATAGACGTGTAGACAGATAAGTACAATTTAAAAATTTCGGCATTCACCTCGCGCACAATCACTAATAGCTTCACCCTTCGGGCTCGCAAAAATGATGATTAATTAATCGAATAGCACTTACTATTATAAAAAATTGCTTTATAACAAGCGCATGCACACCACGGAAACCTGGAGTGAACATTACTTTTTTCCAATTCATTTCTTAGGTTTACCTGGAATGCCTCGAAAGATTTTATGATCGATTATAGTGATCTGATAACTCTTTAAAGAAAGATTATCGCTCAACGGATAAGAGGTAATCCGAAAATAACAGGCTGATGACTCCTAGAGCTCCTATCGACGGAGTCGTTGGTACCTCGATGTCGACTCATCACATCCTAGAGCTAAAGAAGGTTCCAACGGTTCGCCTACTCGCCGGTTTAGATGCGTGATCATTATCTAGTCCTAAAAATATAACTTTTAAATGTTCTATTATTTCCATATTTTTTATTTTAAATATATTCACAGTTTATCTTATAATAGTATAAAAGTCTTTTTATATTATCATAAAATACTATTCAGATTGTGCATGCGGTGTTGAGCGTAATCTTTTCAGTCGTCAAAATTGTTGGAAGTACGGTCAATTGCTACCTTGGAGGTATCGTTAAGCAGAACCTCCAGCACCTCCTGTCGAATATCCTTACAAGTCGAAGAAGTAGCAATTATTGGATTACTAGTAGCCTTGACAAAATGCATGGTAAGGTCGGAAATGTAACTAATAGAAAATAATAAACTTGATCACAAATATTGCTACAGGCATGTGTCAAAATTTAGACCAAGTGTTTAGTTTCAGACCATGAGATTTTCTGTTGATTTTTGAGAACGTCGTTTCTATGAGTTTAACCAATTTAGAAGGCTTTAAATCCATATTGTATAGGTAAGCGAAAGGCTAAACGTACCGTATCAACGCTCGCGTTGCGAAAATGTGGGTTGATGGGGAAGAACAAACGAGTATGCAGAAATTCAGTGTTAGTAATTGTCGATGACAGTGACATTACTGGCTTCGGCGGTGGCATCACCGGCAGGGACGACATCGGGAATGTCAGTGAAAAGGTACAAGAGCATCATTGTGAATGTGGATCTGGCAGAAACACTTCGGGACCCGGTCATGAACAGCGTATAACAAGTTATAGTACAGAACCATTTGGTAATGACGTGACCAGCAACAAATTCTTAGAAATGCCACATACGTTGACAACGCCCGATAAGAATGACGACAGCTACCAATCATATTAAACAGCCAATCCCAAGGCCACCACAGTCAAGGAAGTCCAAATAAAAGGCAAGTTCCGACCATTCTTTGATGGCGGTGTGTTCTTACAGGCGTTTTCCTGGCTAGACAAAAGGAACGTCATACATGTTATATGGCATGCGCATGTACGCTTTCAAACAGTGCTGCATGCTCCTAAATATTATTACCACGCCAATAGAGCCACAATTTATAGTTGATCTGTGTGTGTTTTCAATCAGTGCTCTCTAAGTCTACTCCATTATCTCTCTCTTCGTAGCTCATCACGTGCCTACAGTTCAGGGTAGTGTACATTTAAACTATTCGCCACACAGTCACCATTACAACAAGGCCCCGAATAGGGGCACACCCCACTTTTGCTACGGACACATCCACCCGCCTAAAATAACAAAAACGACTAAGAATACTGCGTTGCAAAGACAGACCAGTTGAACATATGGGTGATATGGAGAGGTTACAATGCGTGCGGCGATAAGCTTCGTCTATAAATGCCTCATGCCCTCGCTGATGAAGACAAGTTGCTTCATAATCCGCCACCGGCAACACTTCAGAAGGAAGCCATTTTTCTGACCCCTGTGGAGCAGTGAACTTGGAAATGCCTCGCCACTTTATTCGCTTGTGTAGCTGTTCGCGAACCAGTTGCAGTGCTGATCGTGGATTGCAACGTGGTACCGATTTCGTGCATAAAAACGAAACGGACCTACTATGCACAGTACAATCATAGAAGCACGGGTACTGATGACACAATAATGACAGCATGCTCAGTATTCGGACCTTTGTTTCGTACGGTGTACTGGATCAAATTGGATCGTTGCTGTCAAGTCGGTAGAACCAGTGTTTCGCTGAGGTTATGACTGTTCTTGTTGGTCCCGCTACGACCGAAATTGTAGGAGACCTGTTGCAGACCTCGTCTCATTTTCTTTGATCTGGCGAAGACGATAATATACCCTTGGGTAGCCGCAAAACCGTTTAAGGATGTTTACATCTCGTTACAGGAAGGAAGGCTGGTTCCAAATAGAGGGGCAGGTGGGGGTTGGAGATGTTTTAGCGATGGTTGTGCCTATCTCGGGCCTTTGTCTGCCGAGAGTTCGGAGCTAGTACGTATTTTTATCCGTTGCTTTATGTCTTATTGTATAAATATGAGGGGTCTCAGACACAATTGCGTGGCCAAGACGGGTCTTTGGGAAAAGATTCTCTTTCTTTTGCAGGAGGAAGTATTCCCTTCCGTAAGCTCTACAACCCTTGGCTAAACAACTCCAGCAATCTAGATGGGGGCATCTACGTACAAATGTACTGTACTGTACACGTATACTATTCTGCATTATTAACTTTCGTTGGATGCTGTTATTTTAGACTGGTGGGTGCGCCCTTAGCAAAAGTGGGGTGTGCCCCTAGTCGTGGCCTTACAACAAATGCAAATAACAATTCGGTTTAGGGTAATTATATCGAATTTAGGATAGTATCATCGTAAATCGTAACGATTAGATTCAGATTTGGGTATCATATCGTGATAGGCCAAACAAGTGATTGGTACAATTATCCACTATCGACCGGTACGTTTAACCTTGCAGCAGGTCAGCGCGGACATTCATTTCGGGTTTGATCAGCAGGCTATTGCCTACAAACAAGTCAGAGAGCTCAGTTCAGGCAAGATGCTTTTTTCAATCCAATACGGGTGATACCAAAAGGATGGCAACTTGGTGCCGAATTAAAGTGAATAAAGGCGATAAGATGACCCATCACCATTGTGTATACGACGACGAAGCGTCGTTAGGATGAACGCTGTTGCTCTAAAATAGTCAAGACATGCGCACTAATACGACACGGAAACGAAACGTACTGCAGTTCGCTTGGCTTCACCCTTGTAACAAGGGCGCCGCACTACGTACCTTTGAACAACCACTGTGGCTTCCATGCACGTGCATTTAACCTGCGTAGCAGAGGAACAGCAAATGGACGACAATCTACAATAGGATACCGTTCGTACCAATCATCTGCAACTTTGCCGATAACGTAGTGGCTAGCAATAGGTGCTCATTCGCGCACAACAGTGCTCGAAGCTATTCTTGGTAGCACAGAATGCCAACACAGTAGTGTCATCGACCGACTGAATTCAATTCTTGAGTGTGCGGTTCTGGCTGCAAGCTAGCATACTTGCCCAATCATAATTTTGTGAGGAGGGTCGTGCGATAACCTTATTACCCTATGTTACAGCGGCAGGCGGTATGGTAAGCCATTATTGCATGAAGACAATCACTAGAGGGCTGCAGGACTTGTAACAGATAGTCGGTTACTACCGGTAGATGCCCTTGGCTGCATCACCCCAGTGTTGCTGAATCCGTAATTTGACTGAACAACGGAATTACGATAGGCTTGATAGATGAAAAACGTTGATGACAGCCTCTCTTATTAGTGGTGTTGGGTTACGTTGCACCGTATCGTCGTAGACCCACCTAACGTAAACTTTCAGTTTTGTGCAGCTTTATAAATGCTTAAGGAGATCGATCCTTGCAGCTTAGCATTTTAGCTGATCGAAAAGGAAAAGGTATGACTCAAATCAGCAGAAATAGGGCTTTCTTGACTGATTTATTCGAGTTTTCTAAACAAAACACCAGCCCACATACATTCCTACAAGATATAAATCATGATTTTTTCCTTTCAGTTTAGGGCACTATTTAGCCTTACCATTTGTATGTTTAAAAGGTCGGGTGAGCGTTACTTGCACATCGTACCCTACCCCCTTGCCGCTGGAAAATGAATTTGCGGCAAATATACACATATATTAATATAGAGAGGTTATCCTCTGATAGAGATGTTAAACAACACACTCATACACTTTCTGCTCAACACAGTCAACACTCCTGCGCTTTGATGGTACTGCGGTGATCTGTCGCAAGTCATGGCGTGTCAGAATCCTTTCAGCAACATCAATAATCTTCCTCTTATTTCCTTGCCCTTTCTTCTCCTTTACTGGAGTGTTAGCACCTTTAATACCACTGCTGGACGGTGAAGAAGCCATTTCGCTCTCTGAGATGCTCGTCCTGCCCCACCATTGTTGAGCAATTCAACTCTCCCATCATTTGCGGGTACGATAGAGGGAAGAGACCAGCCGCCTTGAACCACGCAGTTGAATTTCTTCCACATATCTCTTGATTCCATGCGTTACTTCCAATGTCGATCGCAGTCCGCTGTCAATCGAATGGGAACCTAAAAATAGACAATGATATATGTAAGTGCAAACCCGATGCCAATATTGCTAATAGAATGACTTTCCCGTTCTCATCATGTAGTGACGAACGAGCGTGCGGATCTTCTTCTCTTAGGCAGAGAATACGGCAACATCCAGTGGCTGTATCAAGTGTGTTGCTTTCGCCGGTAGGCACACAAAGAGAATTCCGAGTCTTTCTCCTAGAGCAACTAATTCGACAGATAAATGGGACAAATATCCATCGAATAGGAGCAAAGGGGACGAGTCACTGTTTTCGGTACCGAGTCGGAGTACATCACAACCCAGCGGAAAAAGCTGAGCGTTAATAAAATTACTGGGTGTGCAGGTAACCTGAGCGCATCTGACTGAGCAGTCATCCATCAGGCTGCGGCTCACGCGCTCATCGGGGAGGATAAAGAGTGGAGGCGAGACGTAACCGGAAGTACTGGCGCATGCGACGACAGTGAGATGGAAGTTGGTGAAAATGGAGCGGGACCACACATTCCGCGAGCCACGAAGGGCGACCACCTTGGTACTTTGTTGGCGCGTAAGAAAGCTTGTTTCATCCATGTTGACGATGCGGCTTGCGTCAAGACGATACTCAATCACGAGCTTTGCCATAGTATAAAACAGGACGCCAAGACTGACTTCAGTGCACGCGTTCCTTGCTCGCGATATTGTCTGCGCCTTGCTGTTATTCAGCTCAGGGTGTCTTTGCATAAAGTGGTGGTACCACCCGTCAGACAGGGCGCATACAACGCCGTGTAGACGAAAGGAAATATCGCTTGTTCTCGAGAGGATTTCTCTGCGCGTAGCTGGCGTGTCGTTAAGCTGCATCCCGACTACCCATTCGACGAGATGCTTCTTGCCGTCTTCAGTTAAGATTGGAGTGGGGCCACGTCGCACAGGGGTGGCCAGCACTTTGCTCCGCTTGATTTTTACATACTTGTAAAGAGTGCGCAATGGCACACGTGTCTGACAGGATACGATGGTTGCAGGCGTACCGTTGCACACCCGCTGAACGGCGTCCTCAAGAGCTGCATCGGTGTATTGTCGGCGGTGCGTCATCTTGTTTTGTGATGTACGCAGGCCAGGCAGTGAACGTTTTGAGCGGTCTACATCCATTCGTTAAGGGTCATAAATCATTGAAGGATGAGCATTATCATGCACAACTATTATTTTATCCGATCAAAACACTATTTCTTGCTTAAAGCATTGGACAAAAACATTTGAGTGCACTGATCTGGTCGTGTGCATCAAAATGAAAGTTTACGTTACGCTCGCAATCATTCGGTGTACATTATCACACGGTGCGGGTCGTACCCCTACTATACAACAGTGCACATCACTATTCCCTTTATTTACGTCACAATTCCGAGGTCACAATCCTCAAAACAAGGACGATATAGCGCCTTTTATCCGACTTCACAGCCATGAGCGAAGACCTGGACGGCAACGTCGTGATGGCCACGCCTGCTCCGGCGCTGCCCTCCTGTCCCCCCTCTACTACTGACACTCTTCCCCCGCATCTCCTCTCCATCGTGACCACTGGAGACTTTGCGTCTCTTTCTGTTGCCGGCGCTACTGTTGGCTCAAATGAAGCTCTCGATACCCTCTTGATTCCTGTGTTGCCGCTTTTAACTCGTCTCCAGAGCTCACGACGTGCGGCCGCGACAATGAAATCAATCCCCAAGCCTACGGCATTGGACGCCACGCTTCTTCACGTTGAAAACGCGTCGAAATGGCGCCAGTATGCCCAAGTGTTTATCGATCTGACTCCTTGTAAGCTCCAGGCGGCTATATCTTCTGACCCACAGCCCGCATTTCGCCGCTTTGAGAGCGGATTGGCAGTTGATAGAGTCATGATTGTGTTGTGCGAGTGGCTGCTCGCAGCTCCTGGGAGTTTGGAGTCCAGCGAGCTCTTTTTGAACGAGATTTACCAGGATGAAGTGACGACGATCGTAGTGCAGGCACTGGCTAGTCCTAAGTTGCAAACACTGCAACAATCTGTTGCTTGTCCATTAGGTGCTCTTTCAGTCGCTCGCAAAGCCTTGAACGTGCCGGTGGGCCCCGCGATGCTTTCGAGACTGGCGGTCAACGACCCTTCCTGTGTTGAGATGCTCATGGATGCTGTAGTGACAGTCGTGGTAGAGACGACGACCAAAAACAAGGCCATAGTACAGCAGGAGCAAGACGCATTGAAGATGGTGCCGTTCGTGCTGAAAAATGCGCGGCATGCGTGTATTAAGCTGGCCAAGCTGACGCCGTTATATGCTGCGAAGCTGTGCGAAAAGCTGAGTCAGCAGCCAATGTCGCTACATTGTGTAGACATGGCGTTCGAGCTACTGACATCATGTTCAAGTCGAGAGGATATGCTTGTGTTCATGTACCAGTGGTTGAAAAGAGACGGTGCGCCGGGGTCAGCCGTGTGGACATATGTGCAGTTTGCATGTCGAGAGGCTGCAGCAGGAACGAGCGAGTTTCAACAGCATGCGGTCGCGAACTTGAAAAAAAGTTGGGATGTGCTGTTAGACACGCTTGATAGTCGCAACGTAAGCGTGATGCCGTACAAATCGACGGCAGCTCTGGCTGTGTGTGTTGGACTTCAAGTGCTTGGCAGTTTTCCGTTGACGGAATCCGATCGTATCCGAATTCTGCGGAGCCTTGACGCACTTGCACCGTCTTTATCGTCGCGCTCGATAAGTCTGGCATTTATCGTTGTGGTGCTGCTGTGGTATCCGCTCGCTCCATCGTTGAGCAAGGCGCCAGGTCAGCGTGACGAGCACACTATCCTTGCTGTCACTCTCTCTCAGCAAGTGCTAGTGTCACTGTTTCATGCACGACAAGCTGGTACCGGGCCGCTGTTCGTGGTATCAGCGGTGCTGTTCTACACGAAAGCTCCTGCTCTTGTGCCTTTCCTTGCGTCGGTGATTGGTTTTGGTGGAGATACATTCGACTCTTCCTCTATTTTGGCAGCAGGAGGTGGCATTCAGGTGCGGCTAGCGTTGCGAGCGGAATATCTTCATGTGTTTGGAGATGTCGTGCTCAAGCCGGTTCTAACGGAAAGTTTGTTGGCCCGCGAGGTGCTGACTTTTCCACCCGTTGTCTGTGTCTCGGCATCAGATGCGGCGTCGATAGGCCCCCGACATGATTTTACGTTGCGTGGATTGCACGGGTTGCTGTGTGAGAAGTCTTTTTTGCGGCATCATCATGCTCATGAGCTTGAAAGTTGGATCGCAGCTCAGGTTGGCGACCATGCAGCTTTGCCTGTTCACCCCCTTCTCGTCAGCTTGTTGCTCGAATGGGTCGAGAATTACGTGATGGCATTCGAGTACCCTATCGCCCAATCCCCTTGTCGATACCAACTTTCGATTGTTCCGTTGCGAAGCTCTACCTTGACTAAATGGCTCACGTCTCCGCTGTTGGGTCAACCCTATAAGTGCAGTAGCCGACACAAAGACGGTTTGATCTGGGCACGTGGAGTATTAGGGCTTGCGTACGCATTGCAGTTTAACCAGCGATTACGTCGCGCTACGATGGTTGCTGGTAGTAAACTGAGCAATCTGGCTTCCACTTCGTCCATGTGCGCCAATGCATCGGTCTCAGCTGGAATGGGACCAGGGGCTGATATTTGCTTACAATATGACCTGAGCGCATTCCCTTTGCGTAACATTGCGACCCAAGCCCTTGCACACGGAGACCAGGGTGACGTTTTCGAGTTCGTAGCTCCGACGTTGCTGAGACTAATGGTGGAAGAATACCCGCAGCTTTTTGACGCTGCCACAGCTTCAGCACCATCAGGCTCGACATTACAGCTGTTACCTCTCGCATCTAGTCCCCGTGATTTAGCAGAGTATGACCTGAGAAGAAGCTGGTTTCGTTGTCACCGTAAATGCGGTGATGCGCTAGATATTCGCGTTGAGCAGTCGCCTGCATCATGGACAGCAGTCCATTTGCTTCTTGCTGAGCTGCAGTCGGCGCCTACTGACATAGTGGTGCATCAGCTGCTCGCATTGGTCGACGGTTTTTTGCCATTTGCCGTTATGTCATCGCACACGTCTTCAAGGTCGTGCGAACAGGTCGCAGCATTCTGCTCGCAACTTGCCGCGTTGTACGAGTCACGTGTTCGTCGTGAACAAGGAATAAGTGTGTCCCTGGCGATGCGATTGATACATTCGCTATGTTTTCCAGATGCGCTATGGCATCAGCAACAGGTGCAGACGCGCGAAGGACGACCACTGCAACTGTTGACATACATGCAGGTGCTGGAAGAACCGTTCCGACTTGTTGAAGACGCTAACGACGGTGTGTTTTGTCAACCGGCGTTGTTGCGAATGTTTCTTGGTCTGGTTCGCGATGTGCGAGCTGCAGCCGATACCCACGTGACCAAGTGCGATCCCAGCTTGGTGCCAACGGATAGTATGGCTGGCAGTACATTAACTACGAGCACTGTTCAGCAGCATCAGCTCCTCCAGGACTGCTTGTTGGTTCATTGTCTTATCAAGCGACATTCTATACTAAGGTCTGAGTCGAGTGATGATGAAGTTGCCGAAGAGGGCCGTGCTTTATTACGCACAATTGTGAACGAGCTGCTGCTGGCTGATGGTAAGTCGTCCAATCCGTCTCCTCCGCGACTCCTACTAGCACTTCATACACAGGGATATGACGCAACGCTGGTTCCGACGTTGGTTGCCAATGTACCAGCGATGAAGCTGTTGTGGGATTACTGGATGTCATCAAAAATGACCTCCCCTAGTTCGTCGTCATCCCAGGCTACTCACGCAATGAAGCCGCTGATGGAGTTTATGGCAGAAGGAGCTGAACAGGACATGGCTCAATGGCGTTTTCGGTTGCGCGTCGTGCTCTCATTGTGTGCTACATATCTCTCTGGCCATCGACAGAGTGCTGCGATGCAACAAGCTCTTCGTGTGATATGGAACAAGTTGCGCAATGGTGTTGGAAACTCTGGCGAGAGCTGTGCTCAGTACGTTAGCCTCTTGTCCGAAGTGCTACCTTGGATCGTTGACGCATGTGCGCAGAACGCCGACCTTAGCGCTGAGCTTGTTCATTTCCTGCTTAAGTTACAGAGACAGCAACAAACTGCATCGAGCGAAAGGAAGGAAAGAGACGGCGCTCGAAAGACAGCCACGGAAGCTACACGGAGACCTCAAGATCAACGGCAAGAGCTGGAGCAGGTTCTGCATGACACCTACGCGTCGTTGCTTCGAAAGATTTAAGGGAGGGATACTTACTGCTGTGGGAAATGATACCGTGTAATGCAGTGAACGACGAGGTCTACGAGGTCCATTCCAACTAGCTCGATATGCAATGCTACAACGGTGAGGCCAATGAAACGTCCTTGAACTTGGCTGATACCGAAACTTTCGCTGCAACCAGGAGATGTGATTTGCATGTAACAGTGCCGAGCTATCCAGTTACGACAGATTGCGTGTCAGTGGCAATGGCAAGCTCCAGTTCCCGATGACACGTTGCCGTTATCGTCGTAAACCTCACCTTGTAATAAGAGCTGACGTAGGTGGGGGGGGGCTAGACTGATTGAAATGGGAGTACAGAAAAACAAGGGGTTGGTGGTGCTACAAAACGTCTGTGGAGAATTGTCGGGAGGGACGTGAGACGTGGTCTCGCCTTGACGATCGTCGAAGTGTATTACCGAAGCGTGCAGCATTGACAAGGTACGGCCATAGTCGGTCACAACCCGTGCTTGCCAAACTCTGGCAGTTTTTCGTGATTGCCACACGTGCTGCGCGCTGGACGAGGATTGCTCCGCAAATGCCTCGATCTGCCGTTGGATCTGATCAGGACAACGGAAGTGTGATCTATGTATGCTGTAAAAGACCGGACGTGCTTAGCGTGTGGTTAATCTCACTAACAATAGCTGTCACACGGACAGGTAGACGCTTGCAATTGAGATGACGTTTGGCGTAAATCGACATAATCGGGACTTCACCGGCAGAAGTAAGTTGAGTGCAACCACTTCATTAGCATCGCGCCGATGCTAATGAAGTGAACAACACTCATCAACTGTAACATTCATCCAAATAGTATACAGTACAAAGGGATCAATCATTTGCGACGCTAGCTGAGACTTCACAATTAAAACAGCTGCCAAGACTGCGACTTTGTCAATCGAAACATCGTGTCGAATGTAGCGTAAGCGACAGCCCGTACATTGAGTGAGTCACGTCAATAAGCACTCGCTGATCATTGGGGCAAAGTGACTCGCCTAAGGTTGGGTTTCGCCCAATCAGCGCTCTCGAAATAAAAAATCGTGGGTGCCAATCGGTCAACAACCGAACAAGCGAAAGCCGACGCGTCCGACTTTCACCACAACCACAACTACCACCACCAGAACCAGGTCAAGCGACACCTTCAAGCCACATATCGACCACTCGCGTCAAGCCAATGAGCGTGCACGTGGACACCAACAAGAATGTCAATTGGATGGACTCTCGCGGCTTCTGGACCTTTTACATCCTGCTCCTGGCGTCGCTGTACATGGCCATGCCCATTGTTTTTCCTTCACACGGTGACGCCCTCACGGCAATGAACGCGATTCATGGCGCGGTACGTCAAGAGTTATTACTATTTATATACTATAATAAAAGCTTGGACAATGGAGAGGAGATGTCTATTGTCATGCTTCTTGGGGGGTTTTGACTGATGGGTGTGTGCTTTTTTTCTTCTTTTACTCGGCTGTAGATCTCCTTTGGGATCATGCACTGGATTAAAGGCTCGCCCGATGACAATTCAATGGGCGACTACCGCGAACTGACGTTCTACGAGCAGATTGACCAGGGGCACCCCTGGACGAACACGAAGAAGTTCCTCATGATGATCCCCACGTTTTTGTTCCTGGCCGCCTCGGTGGCGACGGACTATGACATGCGTCATCTGCTCATCAATTTTCCCATCTGGGCGACGCTCATTCTGGCCAAGCTGCCTGAACTCGACCGTGTCCGGATCTTTGGCATTAACTCTACGGTCGGCATTGACGATTACAAGAAGAATTGAGCGGACACGAAGAGCACGTGAATGGATCACTAGCGAAGAGAGAGCGGGGCTTGATGGCATGAGCGACAAGTTGATGCGTCCAAGTGGTGGTGAGGGCAGAGACGTGCTGACTCTTCTTGGTGAGTAAGTGAATAAACCGACCAAAACACCGAAGAGCGGGAATTTGATTAGCTGGAGGCCACACAAGAGGAGATATGACGTCCGTCCATCTTGCCATTACAATGAAGTTTAATTTGATGTGTTCCTTGTCATGTGTGACGGCGCAACTACTTAAGGATGGAATGCATTTGACGTGAGAAAGCTGGCTTCAGGATGTATAGCCTACGGAAGGCAAAGCAAGCATCAAATCAAGCATTAGATGAAGGTCCTTAGTGCGGCATGTCCGACATCACAAAGCTTACATCACATCTACTGCCGCCTTGTCCGTCCGCTACGACACGGTACGACAAGACCAGCAGTCGTAGTTCATACGTCTTACAGCTTCATTCTTCTGCCACTTCCTTCTCCTCTCGCTTGCTCTCTCCTTCTCTGTGCTTTTTTGGTCTCCCCCATTCATCAAGAGGGAGGTGAATATCATATGAAAATCCTCCAATCGTCCTCCGGGTCGTGGCAAATACAGAACGCACTGATATTGGAGATGCAGGTCCATTAGTCAGTCATAATAGCTGTGCTAGTGGCACTAACAGCATCCACTCTTGGACTTGGACGCCTGAGGCGGAGTGATGGGGAACGCCTCGCGTTCAGGCTGAATCGGATTCTTTGGCAGTCTCTTTGCAATTGCAACAAATAAGTCCTTCACATTCACAGCTGTCTTCGCCGACGTTTCCATGTGAAGAATATCATTGTCCTCAGCGTATTGATGCGCCTCCTCGAACTCCACTTTACGACGAGCTTCGAGATCAGCCTTGTTGCCAGCAAGAGCAATCACCACGTTGGGATCTCCGCGGCGCTGGAGCTCCTTGACCCAAGACTTGGCACCAGAGAACGATTCCTAAGCATTGAAATAAATGCAATTTCAGGATCATTCGTCGTAATGTTGCTAAAAATTGCTGAGCAGCAAGATAAAGCCTACATTCGATCCGTACCTTGTTTGTCACGTCGTATACGACGATCGCAGCTGCAGCACCCCGGTAATACATTGGCGCAAGGCTGCGGTAGCGCTCTGTACATCAATCAAAAGCATACCACACACACATGAATACAACAATGAGCCTAAATTTCAGCTAAATCAGTAGTTCCAAGCAGCGAAAAAAAACGTACCTTGTCCTGCTGTATCCCAGATCTCAAACTTGACAGTCAACCCGTCCTCCAGTCCAACTGTCTGTGTAAGAAAAGCAGCTGAACATACAGAAACAAGAAAAACGAAAAAAAAAGAAAAGACGAAAAAAATAGATAAAAAGCACACAAGCCATCCACAAGAGCACAAGAAATCGTGTCAACATCAGGATCGACCACAAAAAAAGCAGCTAAAGGTTCTGTTTTTTTCTTGCACTCAGACTGGAACTCCAGCCTGCATCTAGAAATAGAATAGACACTCGTCATGTCGCGTACCTCCGATCGTGGGCTCTTGGAACTCAAAGAACTCGTCGCGGACAAACCGCACCACAAGGCACGACTTGCCCACGGCTGTGTCGCCCAGTAGCACGAGCTTAAAGTGGCACGTCTTTCCTTGCGACATCTTACAGATAGACGAACGGACGAGTCTTGAGGATTCAAGAATGTGCTTTTTCTTCTCCCTGCGTCTGGTCAGAGACGAACGGGCGAGATCCTCGAACTTTATATACGCAACTTCAGTTCCCGACGCCTGATACCCGTGAAACTTGATTGTCCGCTGCTATGAGATGCAAATGGTACTAACAAAATTGCAGGGACAGTGCCGTGTGTGGATAAGAAACGATCCAGTTGCTGCTGCTTGCTGCGTCTTCGCTTGCTTGCTTCTTCCTCCTTCTCGAGGCACACCTGCGGTACTGATAAGGTTTTTGTATGCCTCCCCTAGCTGATAGAGATGGGAAGAAAACGTAGGACCTCTGAAACATTATGCACATTAGATTCAACAGGATAGCTGCGGCACGTGTGTGTCACACACAAATGGGTACATTCGTCGAGAGTTATGCGCGACAAAGTAGCTACAAGATCGGTCGTGCCTCTCTGTCGTTCCGTTTTTCTTCTTCTGCTGACTTGAACTTGTCCCACCATCAACGAACTGTCGTCCTACGGAATGGGCTTGATCTGCAGAATACCGGTACGAATTACGACGTGAGACAACAGCTGTAAGCCAAAATCGCGTGTCGGGCTACAGCTGGCCAAGATAAGAACGCACCTTGAAGTGCAACGTGATCAGCGAAAACACCAGGCACTTGAGGTCTTGGACCAGGTAGTACAGTACACATAGACCCTCAGGATCCTTGCTGTCTTGAACGTCCAGTAAAGATCCGATCTTCGCGCACTGCAAACGCAAATTAACGTCAGCGCACATGACGCCAACCTCCACACATGCTGTCTCCATAGATCGCCACGCACCGTGAAAGAAATGTGGTCGTTACCCAGCACCACTTCCAGTTCCTGTCGACCAACCCGGTCGGGCTCTGGCCATTCCTTGTCGTCTTCTCTGTCGATACACCACATGTTAGCCTTGTAATACGCTCGTGGGCCAGCACAGACACAGCGTATTCATGTTCGGCACGTACTTTGTGATTTCACTGTCACTAATGATCCGCTTTACTTCATCGATCACCGACTGGGACACTGTCACTAGATGTACCAAGAAAGAAAGAGATGTTAGAAATAGAGCAAGCCAACTATGTTTCTCAGTTCACGGGCTATCTTCTGCGTCAGATCTACGGTATAACTAAAAAAAGAGTTTTTTTCGTAAAAAAAACAAGTCACCTTCTTTGCGGATCATCGAGTCCTTCTTGTAATTGGAGTTATTGGCGTACCGAAGCTTCCCATCGCCACGGAACTCAAACTCCATAAACTCATGGCCAAACTTGCCGCGATGACCGACACTGCACGAGTAAGAATGGGCCAGAAAACATCACCATAACAAAAGATAATAAGATCATATCGCAATGCTGCATTTTAGATCTCTATGTCAGTTGCTGTACGTACTAGTAACGCACGTAAAAGTCGTCGTGACGAGGCATGTTGTAGATTACTTGTTCCCTCGCTTTGGTTTATCCGTCAGGGCGTAAGCTGCAACGATTGGCCAATTACGATCCACACAAAAGAAACGTTTCAACCAATCAGTCCCCGTGTCGGTGTCAACGCCCAATACTAAGCTAAATTTCTGCGTACGCAAAAAGCCCCTTCGTTTAACTAAACGGAGCACTCTCGCACACACTTGATTGATTAATCCATATATATCTACCCTACACAGGCAGGTATTCGTGAAAAACGGCAACGTCTTGATTGACACAGCCACGACAAAGGCGCTCTTTAAGCAGCGCTCATGTCGGCTCAAGGAACGCCCGTGCCTTCCCATTTGCAGTCTCCAGTGAGAAATCCGATGAGCTCAAAGGCTCCTGCAAAAGTCACAGGAAAGAAACGAATGGGAGCTGCAAATAGCGGCACAACGAAACGAACGACTCGTCGAGAGCTCAAGAAATTGACGGAGGTTCATCTGGAAGAGAAGGAAGAGGGCTGTGCAGGTCGGTGGATGATAACCAACTCGAGAGATACTGCTTGATATGGCTTGATATGTGTCTCGGGCTGAACCGGTGATTTTTATATGCTGTTTTAAAGTGTTTATTGCTTGTGCGGGAGGAGAACAGTGTGCGGCAGTTGGAATGAAAGCGGAGAAGACGCCGTTTGGATTGGATGCAGTAAGTGCGTCTGTCACCCCCACGAGTCTCCACGACGACTTTGTAAACATGATGAAGTCTCAGGGACTGGAGAAGATGGCTACAGAGATTGGAATCTTGAAGAATGGGGCTCTTGTTGACACACCGCGTGCATGTACGGAAACACCTCGTAAAGGAGGAAGTGGACCGAAACAAGCGCCAGAAACGCCGACATTTGCCAGTCCTTCGTTCACTAGCCCGTGCGTATCTCCGTATTTCTTTTTACGAGCACAAGAGCTGTTTTTTATCGGGCTTGCTGGTGTTGTTGTAGGTCACCGGGAAAGAACCGAAGATACTTAAAGCTTAACAAGGGTCTTCGCCATTTCAGCATGAAAGTGTGCCAGAAGGTAGAAGAAAAGCATGTGACGTCCTACAATGAAGTCGCAGATGAGCTCGTTCGCGAGTTCGTTACGATGCGACCAAACGATTCGGTAAGCGGAGCGAAAAGACGCTGCTGTGGGTGGTTCGACTACGCTCACTTTTTATTTTGATGGGATATCAGGTGTACGATGAAAAGAACATCCGCCGGCGCGTTTATGATGCGTTGAACGTACTAATGGCGATGGACATTATATCGAAAGAGCGCAAGGAGATCCGATGGAAAGGGCTGCCCTCAAATTTACAACATGATACGGAAATGCTATTGGTACGTTGCTCGTAGTAGCGTTGCCACGTGTGTTCGACGATGATGTACTTATTTGATACGTATTGTGGCAGGCTGAACGAAGTGAGCGTATGAAAAGCGTGGAGCAAAAGAAACAGCACTTGCAAGACCTTTTGGTACAACAAGTTGCGATGAGGAATCTCCTTAAGCGAAACGCAGAACGCAAACGAGCAGCTAGCGAGAATCCGGCAACCGCTAACATCGCACGCGACGAAGGGCGGATATTCTTACCATTCATTGCCGTGAATACGAGCAAAGACACAGTGATTCAGTGTGAGATGTCGGAAGATCGTCACGACATTTTTTTCAACTTCAGCGCCCCGTTTGAAATTCACGACGACGCCGATATCTTGCAGAAGCTGAACTTACACAAGGCTTCTTATGCTGACTTAAAGCAGATAGTGTCCGAGAAGTTGCTGTCTTACCTCCCAGCTGAGTGTGAAATGAAGAGCGAAGAAGAGTAACATAGAAAAGTACAATAGCGATTCTCGGATCCGTGGTGACCACCAACACCACGATTTTGAACTTATTGACTACTTACTGAAGTAACAAAATAGTGCTTCATCAGTACTTTGTACGCTGTAAGGCAAGTTCATTGGCTACATAATATCTAGTAAACGAGAAAAAGAAGCATGACCGACGTTTCAAGGAGCTGATTGGTACTCCAGAGAAATAGCATCATCTTCTCGTATGCGGCGTACGTAGCTCAGCTTTTATCCGTCATAAGTCCTTCCCGCGACCACATCAGCGTAACTGCGTGTCTTGCTGCCTGATTCCGAGTGTCTGTCTTCGGCTAGAAAGACCCAGCCCTCCACGTCTGCTTCACGAGTGAACGCCGTCTTTTGAGACACCTGCTGAGCAGCAGATTTGTGATGGGTATCGTCTTCCTTGCCGGCAGGAAAGGCGTGGGCAAAGAAGCGTTGCAAAAGGGAGTCTAGCATGAATGTTCGTTCTCAGAGTCACGTGTTGCTAGTTAGTCTGCTTTTGTATTGTAGCACGATTTTCTCGACGTGGTGGCCGAATTTCTGTGGAGGAGATGGACGGATACGTACTTACTCTTGTTTGCGAGAGAAAAACGATACTTTTTCAATACTTAGTAAAAGCAAGTGAATTAACGCTTTTTCTAGTTCAAGTGGGATAAAAACGTACTGTCGCTCGTTTGTGATGATGCGTCACCTATACAACGTGCGCTGCTGTAACCGCACGAGTATAGTTCTCTCACATAAGTAATGGATGTGATCGAAAAGTAAACCTGACTGCAATCGGTCTAGAACATGTTCGAATGATTTCACTCACAGTTGGATGCCATTGTGACCTACTCCATGTACTACATCAACATCGCGTTTACCACATATCCAACATTTGTAGCGAGCTTTTGCACGAAAATGTAATGCAAGACGGTATTACTTTTGTGTGAACGCCCTGCGTACGCACAAAGAAGACGTTCATACAATTACTATTTCACAATGTCGTCTGCTTTGCTGCTGTCTGTTTCAAAACGAATGTAAACATGCCACCTACCGAAAGGACGAACAAGTTGTCAGATATTACGCCTGCCTACCAATGTCAGTTTTTATCATTCACAACCCAAGCACCACCCCACAACATCGGCCTACATCGTTCAATCGCGACCTTTACTTCGGTCCAGCTCAGATTAGAATCAGAACAGTCATGCTGGGAGAAAGGCTTACAACAAAACGGCCAGGCGCTTCATCATCACATCTAGAGAAAGCTGCATTCATAAGGTATCGAATCCCTAACGATAAAAAGCTTCACATGCGAAGCCACTACGACACAATTAAAGACCATGAAGCGCTTTAAGCTTTCTACATTTACTTGATGTTGCTAGTCTCGCAGCAGCAAGTTATTAGGCTTGATCATGCCACTCTTCTCTAGCACACAACAACTTCAATACAGTTGGCGCCTTGCCTATTGCGGACGTCCGAAATGCCGCATTGTCGATTCTAGTGTCGTCCTACAATTCAGTATGCAATATTGTTGCATCTGCAAGCACAAAATTTGTATTGATTCGTGTGCGCTTCGTAGCTAGCGGCCAGTATATATAGGGGCTCTGATTTCATCAACCGCCTGCACCTCCTGATCTATAGCCCATGCGTCGTACATGTTTCCATACCGTTGAGCTCTTGCATGGCTTATGATAAGAATACGCTTGGCGAAATAGAAGGATGTAGCGAAGAACTGACCTGATGGTGTAAAGCTGATTGCGGATAGCAGAATCCTTGCGGCTGTACGCTTATCACGACGCAGCAGTAGATACGAACGAATTCGTAACGTTTCTAAGAAATACCCGTCGCCCACCACCGAAATACGTCTGAGAACCGAGATGCACGAGTCTGCTGGGAAGCAATCGAACCAATCCCTGAACGCGGTGCACGTAAACCAGTTTTTTACAGTTACAAACTTGGCCCGGGTAACTGAAAATGTTCATGGCTACAGAGAATATCTGCACAATGCTCCCTGCGTGAAATTATCATGTAAATTACGAAGCCAGTATTTCGCTGTATTGAATTAAATGATGCAGGAAAAGGTGTGCAATGATAGACCTACGGTCATATCATAAGGTCATCTGGCAAAAACGACCTACACATGAGCGCATTCTTGACACGAAGCGAATAATGGCCGCGAGTCGTCGTTTTGTCCACTTTTGTCATAGCGTCCGCAAAGTTGCAAGTACATAAGATGCAACAACTTATAACTTCACCAGTATTTGGTGATTTGATGTTGCGATGCCGCTGTCAACCAGATTTTTGACTGTTGAAATGCCATCAGCTTCAGCTTTTTTCGGCCGTTTGGCACATCAGTTAGTATGTCGAGATTGCTACCCGTCCGTGCATATATTCACGTCGTGATTAGTAGCAATATGGTCTTCGTCATCTATCGTGGTAGCCGCCCGGACTTGGTGCGTCGTAACCATAAAATCAAGATCTCCAACAAGTTCTGTTTCCTCCTCGTAGGTGCTCATTTGTCACCCGGTACGTTGTCTTTGTAGAGTACAACTTGTCTTACAGCGTACATATGTTCATTTACATGCTGAAGTCTTAGCAAGAGGCACCCACAACAGCCATTTCACTAAGACCAGGTGACTCGTCTACTACGACATGTACAATTCCAGATTTGCGCCTTCCCACGCAAACAAATCATTTTGGCACGAGGAAGTGTACTGTCGTGTATGGACACTGACGTGAGTGGTGATATGGGTGGTGATGACCCCTCTCTCCGTGCGGGGGCCGATGGCCTCGCGCAGTGTGGGAGCGGTCTAGACGCTAACCCGTCCGCGCGCTGGTCCTTCGAGTACTGGTTCGTTACTGGACGAATCCCCCCCCTTAACCGAAGGGGATGTGGGTAGTCACGATGTGACGATGGTGGATGCGCACGGCTCTCCCTCCTTCGTCTATGATGGGATAGGAGGGCCTGTCTTCACTCCTCCAGGGCCTGCTGGGATCAACGCTCCCACGCCCAGATGGCGTGCTTCTCTACCGGACATAAGCCTCTGCAGTTGTGGGAAATGTGGCCACCTCTGAGCCTAATAGTGATGACGATCACGTCCGGTTGCTGGTAAGGGCTGCAACCTTTACTTGGAAGGAGAAGGCAGACGACGATATTAGGCCAATGATTCCAATTGAGGATGAAGCACTGGCAGCATGGCTGATGGGTGCTATTGTCCTTCCATCGCCTCCTGGCTTCTATGCGTGCACGTACCAACGGGCTACTCGTATGGCGATGCCTGATTATTTAGAAACGTATCTTAAAGGCAGATTGATAGCGTTTGTCCCACTCTACGTGCGGATGCCGCCTCATATAGCAGAAACAACTCTGCTTCTGCAGCTCCTTGAACGGCATGAAAGAGTGTTGACGGATGACTCCCTGGTTCGAGATTCGATCAAGAACGTCAAGCGCACTAGCTACGACTCGTTGAATTGTCGGCTTAATTTTGTGCTTCCTGACCAAGCGGCAGCGGCAAGTTGGCACTCGAAAATGATTATGTACTGAGGCGCACGCCTCCAGCTTTTATTCCCTGCCATTTTGAAGCGCGAGGATGTCCTGGCGGACGCTACCCATCCAACGGCACCAAATCATGACTCTAAACTATCAAGTTCGCGTTCTTGTTCAAAGGGTCACGGCAAGTACCGTTAATGCCGTGCTTGCGTCGAGCGGGTCTTGCACAGTGACCTCCGTGGCTCGAGGATGTTCTACCGCGAATGAAGTGTACGACTCAAATTTCTATGTGGCTACGTTTTAATCTGCCGCCTGTTCCGAACAGCTACGGCTTGTTACGCACATTTTGGTAGATGGGGTGTCCGTGTTTCTTCATCGCCATCGCCAATTTCAGCGGATGACCGTGCTTTACGTGCTACTCGCCCTATTAATCAAGCCTTAAATGCAAGTCGACCCGTGGTAATATTCTGCACGACCATCACAGGGTGTTTACAGGCGTCCGTCGATCTTCAAACCGGTTTCCAGCTTAGGATTTTACCACCTCGACGTCACAGAACGTCTAGATCACGTGACGTCGCTGGCCACAAGCCTCGGAGCCAGCACGAACAAGCTGCAGGAGGCAGCGATCAAATCTCCACTATTGACGAGGGTATCAGGTTCGCCTCCCAACTCTCATCCCCACACGTCCCCCCAGCTAGGCGACCACACCTCCCCACTGGCAGGAGCCACGCCTGCCATCGGTCCCTCAACCGACGGCTGGTTTGACCGCGACACCGATACGAAGGAAAAATCGATGCATAGGTTCCTCGCAAAAAGAATTGGACCTGAACAATGGGAAGAGTCGAGCTCCGCGTGATCCGAGATACCACGCTCAGCACAGCGAACGTCCTGCAGCAGACGTACCGGCCACTTCTGAACAACAGAGTCGCGCGGAACAGGTCTTCGGTCCCTAACAGACCACTGCTTCTGAAAATTAGCAGACAGGTATACGAGCAAAATCGACAAAGCCAGCGGCACCTACCAAGCCCCGCGAACATCTGACGGCGGCTCAGAAACGTGCTAATGATCTCATTGAGTTTGATCAGCTCGTTTGTGGACATTACAACACCACAGAGCCAGTGATGGTCACTGGTTCTAGTGGTAATGCATCTTCTACCACCCCTAAAACGCGAAATACGGCCAAGGACATAGCTTCCGCTGAGGTTGACCACGCTCGCACATCGTGGATCGTTTGACCTTGGTGGCTGCCAATATTTAAAGGAGTCTTTAAAGATGAAGGCAGAGTATTTCACAGCTCACTCTCGCGAATTGGAGTCGGCTTTGGCTCAGGAGCCTACGCTAATCTCCTCCGCCCCAATTATCGACGAGGACGCCTCTGTACTACCCCTGTTGGAATACGAGTACCGTATGGTCAATGAGGAGGCAATTCGAGTAACAGAGGAGGAAAGTAGTGCTAACTTTGTGCTAAAAGCTAAGGTTCGAAAGCTGGGTCGACTCCCCCCTCAAGTCACACCCGATTTCGCCCTGAACACGCCACACGAGCAGTTGAAATATTACCTGCTACTAAGGATGGTCACATTCGAACGAGAATCTCGCCATAATCCAGCGTCTTTTATCTTTGTACATTCGACATCGACGAGAGCGTCTAGATGGATACTCTCCTGTGAATTCAGAGACCTCTCCTTACGATGATCAGGGACCTGCTACTGAACATTCAGCTTCTGTCATCGCCCCTGCTTCTGTTCTCTAAGAGACAAACAGCCTCAACGTTACAATGGCGGAGAACACCTTAGCATTTGGCGACACCATCCGCTTGGATAACCTAGGAGGCGGTTCCGTGACACCTCCTCAGTGCGCTACAAGTATCCCTATTCCCGCCGAGCTGGCTAAGGCTGTTTCTGAAGAGATTGAGCTTACACCTAGTACCCAGCTGGCATCTACTTGTCTACATACCGATGACTCGGACACTGGAGCATTCCGCGGAAGTGTATCTCCACGGGTAATTGATACAGCAGCAGCATCCGATGTCACCACCACGCGAACACCCGACGCGCATTTTCAGACGTACAACCCGTATCCGAAAAATACCTGATGCCGCCTTAGCGGCAGTGGCAGCGGCGGCTGTCCCTGACAGAACAAAGCAAATTGCCGAGAATACCGCAATGTTACGCCGCTAAGCCAGCCAATACAACGGTATGGCATCTGTACCGGATGTATTGCCTTTAGGTCAGACGGTTCAGTCTACATGGATCACTGCCTGCCCGTCTGAGCTCGAGGCTCTTGTACGTGCACTGCATTTCCCTGCGCGATACCTATCAGGCATGACTGGAAACACTTTGATCAACTTTTGTCATGCCATCAATAGTGAAGCTCAATTACTGATTATTCGTCAGCATGCTGGTCACGTGAATGAGAAACTTCGAGAGCTCTGCACAGGGTGGGCTGCAACTGCAGCGGGTTAGCGAGGAAAAATTGGGTGGAAAACGAACGACTCTATTCAGCGCTGGTGACGGGCTGCAAAGCTGCAGCCTGAGTTAATTTGCGCCGCTGTTGTAAAGCCGCTGTCGGATATCGACCACTGGGGCATTTTGAATGTGTTGTGTATCTTCTTGCCGCACGGGGCCCCAGTGGATGGGACAACAACCGTGGTTATGCCTCAAACAAAGGCATCAGTGTATCATACCTCTTACGAAGTGCGCAAAGCAGTTGCCTCTATTCTCTGCAAACCTCCAGACTGGCAGCCGGTAATCGACCTCATCTCTCAGTAGTGCCGACAGTCGGCTATTGAATACTAAGGGCACCTCCAGCGATAAAGCACCCGTTTCAAGGACGCCGGGAAAAGTTTTATTTCCAATACTTGCGTTCAACGGCGATCCTATCGAGGAGGTGGGGGTGCCCACTCCTCTATTCCCTCCGTTCACTATAGAGGTTCCACGCAGCGCTGTCAGCGACAGTTTTCTGTCAAGAAACGGCATCGGGATAACACTGTGGTCTCAATTCCCAAAATGTTGCTGGTTTTCCTAAACACTCATATCGGTGTAAGGAGTGGTTCCGGCACTTCCGACAATATGAGGACCGCGGACGGATTGATCTCGTCCTCTTAAAAGAGACACGTGTCGCTCTTGGGGAGGCAATATATTTGGACAATCTTTACCACCAACCCTGGGGGTTCGTCACTAAACCCGGGCGTACGTTGTGGACCGAGTCAACAGAAGCGCGGAGTGGAGTCGCAATTTTACTTAAACCGTACTCCAGTATCACTGGGATGGATCCCTGGAACCAAAATCTCTGGTCGAGACACTGGATGGCGGTACGTGCTACCCATATGGATTCGACCATAATGGTGATCAATGTGTATGCACCAACTGACAAGAGTGAACGCGGGGGGCTATCTGACTTTCTACGTCGACATTTTGGTTTCCTACGAGGGGCCAGTGGTTCTAAGAAGGGATTTTAACTGCACGCTGAATCCCCATCTTGATCGCTCATACAAGGGAGACTTTAAATACACTAACATTTTTGCCTGATAAACCTAACAGTTTCGGCTTTTTTATGCTTTGCCCATCCTAAACTGTGCCGGATATCCATTAGTCCTAATTATTGTATGGCCATTGGTGGTTAAGCGAAGGGTCAATTTCTCGAGCCCTAGTGATTATGGCCGTGATTGGAATCGACATGAACACGTTCAACCCCGGCATCGTTCATCTATCCGTTAACATGACGATAGCGCTCAAGGTCGACTGTGTTCACGACCATGAATACGGGTTTCTGAAACATTATTTGCTCGGCACTATGATAAATACACAGGGTAGTACGACTTACAGCAAATTCAGACAGGTACATGACCCAAATTAAAGTGGAAAGCATTATTCCAAAACGTTGTGAGCTTATTTCATCGTATATCCTAGCCTTGCTCTTGGCTGAAATTCCATGCCAACAAGCAAAAAGTGACCTTTCGTGCTCATATACATCTCCGAAGCGCCAAGCTTTGACATTCGTGCGTCCCCGAAATGCGGCTTTCGCCAAATGCACCTCGACGACCTTTGCATCGATATCGCTCTATATCGCGTTGTACACTGCGCCACCACTAGCATGGTCTTGTTATTAATTTGAAGGTGGTGGCCATTACGGCCTTTGTCTAATGGAAACTTCAACTTCAACTTTCGTTAGGTGCGTGGTTTTCAAGCTCGATAATGGCCTCGAAACAACCGCCACTTATGTAGTGTTACGATTTTGCAGGGCCGTGGGACGGTCTTTTATTGCGTGTACCTAGAAGCTCCGTATTTCTCTCGGTAAGCAAAAGAAAAGCGCCTAGTCCCACGCTAATTGATGCGGAGGACGCTGACGATGAAGCCTTGGATAATGGCTTCGTTCTTGACGGTGTCAACGGCTTCCTTATGACTACCGAGGGACTTCTGGTAGAACTTCATTGCAACTCCACGGCAGAACAGCAGGAAATAGCATCTTTAACAACAGTAGAAGATGCCACGCCAGAGGAGGAACGTGAAGGGCTCAACATTATAGTAATGAAGAAGGAACGGTCGAAAACCATGGCCTTTCGCTTAACCACCAATAGTCATACAGTAATTAGGACTAATGGATAGCCGGTACAGTTGAGGATGGGAAAGCATAAAAAAGCCGAAAATGTTAGTGTATTCAGGCAAAAATGTTAGTGTATTTTGAGTCTCCCCTCCTACAAGACTATGAGTGAGCGTCACGACTCTCCAGCACTTCGTCGCTTGCTCGCGAGAGTGCAGATGTTCTTGAGGACGAGCTGCAAAGGATTGTGAATGAGCGATCTATCTTATAACTTTACGCGGCTGCTCATACTCACCATTTAGCTAGTTGAGAACAATTAGAAGAACGTGTAGAAAAATTTAATCAGGAAATAAGTGAAAGACGTTTAATAAATCGTCGAAGACTTTTATACGTAAGTTTTCAATTAATAAGATCAATGGCATTAACATCTTTAGGATTACCGCCAGTGGGTGTGGAGTAATCGCAAGAACAATTGGAAATATTTCGTCATCCAATTCAATAAATAATTATTCATCGCAAGATATTATACGTTTAAAAGATGTACTTCTACACCTTGCCAGGTTGTGGGACGGCGAGTTCTCGATTGGGTAGGTGGTGCGTCATCTCTCGGAATGCGGATAGGATCCGAGATGTACACCAATCAGTTCCTGGTCCCGCAGCCGATCATAATGGCGTTACGACTCGATTCGGGTGTACAATCTGTGCACTACGCGTTCGCCAGCCCAGGAGAGTCTACCGGTTCCTTATTGTGCGAAAGACGCAGCACAAAGACATGTTCGTATCGTCCTTGATATCGCGCGATGCGTAGTCGCAGGAGCCTGCTCGTCTACTAGTGTCGGGTTTCAGTCTGCACACATCTGGCTGAATGGAGGAATCGATGGAACACTTCTTTACGTAAAGCTCTGTTGGCTCTTACTAAAAATGCGAGACAAAATATGACGCGCAGCTACAAACATCGACTTAAACGGTTGCACACAAGGTTGGAAGCTGCTATCATTGCAATTAATTCCTCTTCCTGGACGCCTGCGCACGTTTTTGTTGATGCAGTATCGTCTGCTGCAGTCGATGATCCTCAAGTTATCCGCAAACAGGTCGCAGACTGTCGACGGCTTTGGCAAAGAGTGAAAAAAGAACGTCTACTTTCCAGCACACGTATTGTCCAGGCGAGACCTCTCGTCGTTTCTACGCCCCCGTGTCCGAAGTTCCAAGACAACAGGATTACCTCCCTAGATGGGAAGACACCACACGGAAATAATCGCTCTCAGGCACTCGCCGATGAGATGGCAGATGGATGGGAACCCATTATGCTTCGTGATTTCACTGATCTCGATTAGTCTCAGGATTTTATGGGTAGAGGTTTGCCTCCGATGGGAGTTGATGACTCATAAGTAATGGCTTTCATATCTATCGACGATGTGTGCGTATCGTTAAAGCGGCTTAAACGCGGTAAGGCGGCAGGACCTGATGAATTAAGCAACTCCTTCTACCGAGACTACGCTGATGCACTTGCGCCTATTCTCGCGCCATTGTTTTTCATTTGGCTTAAATGGAGTGTTTTTCCGCCTTATTTTGCGCAAGTGAACATCAAATGGTTAAAGAGAATGGCGGCATCGGCCCTACCGCTGGATAATCGTCCAATTGTGCTCCGGAACAGTGATTATAAGTTGTTTGCCAAGATCCCATCTTTCCGCGTGCGGCCTCTACTTTCTCGGGCTGTATTACCAGCTCAAGTGGGTTTTGTCCGTACCGCTCTATTTATACTGCGCTGGATGTGTTTGCAGCAGTGAAAAAGGCCGCCTCTTCCGATGAAGAGCTCCATTGTTCAGTTGTACTGCTACTTGATTTTGCAAAAGCTTATGATACCCCACAGCGTCCGTTTCTGCTCTTGGTTTTGACGTGGATGGGATTCTCTCAACGTTTTGTAACCGTGGTAGCAGCATTACGTCACAAAACGACGTGCATTTTCATTGTGAACGGATTTCACTCCAGGCAACGAGTTGTGAGCTGTGGCATTTGAAAAGGCTGCGCGCTTGCTCCACTGCAAACGCGCAGGAGTTACCGCTGGACACACGAGGTCTTACGCTGCTTACCCCCGAGGCATCCTGTCGGTATCTTGGTGTAATGGTGGGGCAGCTTGATACTATAGATGAGAACTGGACCAAATGTATTTGATCATTGTGGGGTAGACTTGTGCTTGCGCGAGAGAAGACCCACACAGTTGAACAGCAAGCTTGCCTTGCACTGTCAATTGCGGTACCTAAAATTACCTTTCTTGCGCGTCATTGCTGGCCTACCCCAGGATTTGTGTCGCCTCTACACGGCTTGATTTTAAACTTCGTCTGGGGAACGTGCGATGGTATGCGCTCCCGCCCGTGGGTGCCTAAAGAGATGGCAATACTTTCTGTCAGGATGAGTGGCTTAGCGGTTCCTTGTATTCGAACAGAATTGATGACCATGGCAGCTACCGCGGTCGGAAAATGGGCAGCAACTAGCTCGCGGCTGGACCAACTGATAGGTGACGTCTTGTGGGGATCTCTTAAAAATGTTCTATCTTTCATCACACCATGCTGGGTTAACGGGTTCCATCCGCGACTACAGAAGCCAATTTCGCTCACTGGGGCTGAAGCTATCAGTATATCTGCAGCCTTTCACCTTCGCCAAGGCAACGTGGAAGCTGTACGTCGTCGTGCATCCATCTTTTCTTTGAGGACTAAGGTTATTTACAACGACGATAGAAGTGTTACAGTTGATGTTCGTCAAGCGATTGACTTAGGTATTTCCAACGGCACTAACTCTGTATTTGTGTCATCGAAACGAATCGACGAGAGGTGGCTTTCGCGCTTTCACGCATAAATGAAAGATATGACTTGGCTTCGGAACCGCAGAGGCCAACCGTACAATGTTAGTGGCGCTGGATTTGCGAAAGCTGCGCAATAACTTCAGGATGCTCTTTCATGGACTAAGCTTCGACGCGGTGTTGCGAATTTTAAGCCAGTGCTCGATATGTCCACGGCATCTACCGCCACGCGCAGGCATTTTGGTTCGTTCTGCCTCGCTATCCTGTACAACTTTCCTCAACTTCTGTTTCTCGATTTGGAGACAGGGGCTATACTTGTTTAAACAACGACAATACATCAATACCATGAGTGGGTCATCAGCGACGATGTCTCGATGGTCACCCATTTTGATGCGGGTATGCCGTGCGATTCTACGTCTGTTTCATCTATGTTTGAGTGCGATAGCTCGGCCACTACCATCTGTTGAATACCCATACGCTTTGGCGCCCATCCGAGGCTGACTCGTGTCGTACACCTATGGACGGGCTCGAGTAGATGGCGACCCAAACGAAAAGCTATTATAAAGATTATAACGCGGATATTACACTTTCAAGGGTTACGACGTCGTGATCAGTGGGCAGCGCGCCCTGAACTTTGTGTGGTGTCGGCAGGTACTGATTTGGTCGAGTGGAAAGAGCTCCGCAACATAAAATTAACCTTCTCTACTGGAGTGCAGACACTGTATCGCCTGAAAAGCAACAGCTTTCCATTATGGTACTGGTCCAGACAGGACCTGTCGTGCCCTAACCCAGTGTGTGATCGATCACTCACAGCTTCTGCAAGCCACGTTTTCTGGACATACCCAGAGGCACAGTGGCATTGGAATCACCTATTGTCGCTATGACAGTGTCTTGGCACAATCGACATGGACAGACGCAACATTTGGGTTTTTGGTATGGGACTTCCCGGCACTCCGAATTTGGCTTGGGACGCCGTTCAAGATTCTCTCGTGGCTCAAAGACATATCTGGACTAAGGGCTGCGATCTTTTCAGCTGCGAACGAGCTGTGGCGATTTGTTGTCACTTCGACGATTTATGGTACATGGATCGAGCGTCTCCTACGAATGGAATGTCGTAGCCTTCCACCTAAGGCCCACACCGCGAGTGCTAGAACTCAGCTCAGACGTGCAATCATAATCTGTAGGAACTCGACTTACCAACCCGGAGCTGATGACGCAAACAATAATGTGGCCTACATACGGTTAGCTCTTGCTGGCACGCTACTCCAAAACGCTATTCCTCCTGGTCTCAACCTCCTGGAGCAAGGCAGTTATCCACGGTCGTTTTATCTAAAACAAATTGATGGGGGATCGCGAGGAAACCCCAGGCCCGGTTTTTCTGGATCTGTCATTGTTAAGATGCAATTCAGGTCTCACGCGGTATGCGTTATCTGGATTGCGGGCATGGCCTACGGTCGAGCATCAACTACGAACAACTATGCAGAATATCAAGGTCTGTTGCATGGATTACATTAGGTGAAGGCAAACAATTACACCCCCCCCCTACATGTCATTGGAGATAGCGCCCTCGTACTTTCCCAACTCCGATCCCATCAAACACCACGAAAAGCTCACTTGTCGTTGCTCTTCCGGAAGGCATTGGATTTAGTCGATGGTATTGCGGTCGTTAGCTGGGGGGCATCACTACCGCACTTTTAACAAGAAAGCTAATCCACTGGCCAATTTTGCGACGGATTTCTGTACTTCGGTTCAAGTGCACCTTCCGTCAGATCGCCGGGTCGTCAAGGAGGTTGCAACATGCCTCGACCCGGACGTTACTCACTGGCTTGAGAATTCTCACAACGAGCTTTCCGATCCCCGGAGTCCCGCGGCGACCGCGAACGATATGGCCATCTCAAGACTCCAACTCGCACAGCGTATGGCAGCTGTCCCAGGCCAAACACTTACTTAAGATATACACCTAGTTTTCTGCGCGGTACCTAGTTTCTATCAGACCGGATATAGCAGGTCGTTCGCGTACCTGAATATACCTTACCTTCTCACTCACCTACGACATGTATCGTAAACCCTGTCTGCAGCCATTTAAGTGCGAAAACATTTCAGTAATTTTAATTGCGAGACCCACACGCATAACTTCATCACTCGTCGTAAAGCAGCTCAAAGATAGATGAACGGTGGTACCTTTTCCCCTCAAGGTAGCTGTTACCTGCCTCCCCATCATGACTACCCTCCTCCATCAGGTTACGATCCACCGTGCCGGCCATATCCGCAGGGGTATGCATCTCGAGGCTGATACCTGCCTCAATATCGACCGACGGGTACTATCCGGCTTCAGGTTCACCCCCTCTGCCTCCTCAACAAGTACAAGCTTATTACGCAGCTCAACGGCGACAGATGTTTGTGCAAGTGACGATGACTCCAGCAGGAGAGTACACTGCCGTTCTTCAGCCTGGGTACGTTGCGTACCCTGGTCAGCGTAAGGCAATGAGTTCGACTCGAACAAGCACAAGAAGTACGAGCACATGCGCAGAGGGTTCTAGCTGAATAAAATGATGAACGAGACGTTGTGTCTCGTGTGGAATTTTTCAGTCGTAACCATTTTCTATGACAAGAAATGACTCATGGTGCACCACAACCAAAGAGGGAACCTTGTTGGTCGTTCATTTGGTCGTGTAGCACGAAAGTCGACTCATTAAAAGTATCATCTTTTGTAGCATGAAATGAGTGTCTGGAATGTTGGTTGCGAGACTGATGACTGATGACTGCACAGATAAGCATAGAATGTTTACACTGAAGTCACTTATGCGGCGAGTTGCTTCGTCTGGTCGATGAGCAGTGAAATCAGCAAGGTTAATGGACACATTAGTAAGAAATGTTGTTGTCCAACTGAGCTTGGACAGTTATGGATACCTCTGTATACCCAACAAACTTTCTTCACTCGCTCAGTTCCGGAATTGACGAACGACGTGTCTTGCACGATTGAAAACAACGCGTCAGCATTATAATTTGCGAATTCCTACACCACCGAATTGGTTCAATTGCTAAGGCATTTTTTGAGGCCGAGGAGCTGTCGAGGAGGGACGTCCAACAGCCACGTCCAGCACACCAGCGTTCGAAGAGGAAGCACTTTGGCCAGAAAGTCCGGGCTAACGATTCCAGCTTATAGACTAGAAAAACTTAGTCTCGAGCCTCTGTCGCATCATATAGATGGCTTCATTTGTCATTTACCCAACTCCCTTCCGCACCAACCGCACCTTGCAAAAACACCTTACAGACCCAGTTGGTCGCTCCCTGTGCAACGCGATGTATCATATTTTACGTGCGATTTAGGTAAACTCGGCGCACACCTAGAGGCAACTTGGTATCTCCATATATGAATTGGAAGCATTCATGTCCTTGAATTGAAAACGATTGGTCGAAGAAGTCGGGGGAATTGTCCCGGCGACCGAAGATGTGCTCCATGGCATGCGACACGACTATGAAAGCTGCGTAACAGATTGCTGCAATATGGCGGGGTGGAGCATCTTTAGCGCACTCGACATGGTCGACGGCTATTACCAGCTGCTGATGAGGGAATCGGATATTCCCCTTGCGGCAGTGAGTACTCCCAGTGGGATGTTGTGGAAATGGTTGGTCATGCCCCAGGGGCTTTCCAACGCGCCAGCCACGTTCAATCGGCTGGTTACCCAACTGTTTCGGCCGATGCGACACTTCGCGTAGACGTATTTTGATGACATCTTTGTCCACAGCAAGGCTGAAGGGGACAAGACGGATGTTGAGATGCATATTGGGCACCTTTGGTCAGTGTTGATGTGCATGCGAGAGAATCGTCTCTTTGCGAACATCAACAAGCGCCTCTTTGGGGCGGAATAGATTCGCTTTTGTGATGTTTCCTTGGGAAGGATGGAATTCGGGCGGATCCAGAGAAGGTACGGGCGATTGCACAGTGGCCGACGCCCAAGTCCCAGAAGGATCTACGCAAGTGGATGGGACTTGCAAATTATTTGCACAAGTACAGCGAGAATTATGCTGAGATGGCCAGGCCATTGACAAACTTGCTGAAGAATGACGTGATATGGTCATGGTCGGGAGAGGCCCAACAGGCTTTTGAAGCCATCAAGTTGAGCCTACAATCAGCACCAATTTTGGTGTTACCGGACGAGGATCGTCCGTTTAGTGTGGTGTGTGATGCGTCTGATTTTGCCATTGGCTGTGAACTGCTTCAGCTGGATGCCAAGGGCAACGAAGGTGTGATTTCGTTCCATTAGCGGCAGCTCAAGGCCGCCGAGAATTACCCAGTGCATGATAAGGAACTTCTTGCGATGAAGTATGCACTGGTCAAGTTTCGGGTTCATCTGCTAGGCAGTAAACCCTTCGTTGTCTACACAGACCATGCCTCGTTGAGGACGGCGACGCAGTCGCCACACTTGTCGCAGCGCATGGCGCGTTGGTTGTCATTCTTTGCGGAATACAACTTCACGGTGGCTTATAAGACAGGAAAGCAAAATGTGCTAGCTGACGCGTTGTCAAGGCGTCATGATTATGAGATGGAACATGTGGTGCACCTTGAATCTACACTGTTTGAGCTCATACGCGGGGCGTATTCTCAAGATCCGGACTTTCGAGGTGTTATTGAGGCGCTGGGCACCTCATCGAACATCTTCAAGCTGACGAAACGCCAGCAGGCACATCTCCATCGGTATAGCCTGTCCGATGGACTTCTGCTCTACAGTGTGAATCCTGGGGATGAAAAGCGGGTGGTCGTTCCAAACGACGAAGATTTACGCCACCGGATCCTCTACGAGGCCCACGATACGCCTGGAAGTGGTCACTTGGGGCGCGAGAAAACGTATACGTCTGTGGCACGTGAACTTTGGTAGCCCCACATGTACAAATGGGTGCGGTCTTACGTTAAGACTTATGAGACTTGTCAGCGGGTGAAGCCCCTACCTTCCTCAGCAGCGCCGTTGCAGAGTTTGCCAGTCCCGGAGGACTGTTGGCGCTCAGTGAGCATGGACTTCATCATTGATCTACCGGCAGATAGGCATGGCCATACTGGGATTATGGTTTTCGTGTGCCGCCTCAGCAAGGTGGTGCGATTCGTGGAGGTTCGCCGAAGTGTTACAGCGCCGCAGGCGGCCCAACTCTTCATTGATCATGTGTTTCGACATCAGGGACTCCCGGAGTCTTTTGTGAGTGATCGGGACCCTTGTTTCGTTTCGGTCTTCTGGCAGCGTCTCTTTCGGCTGATGGGGACTCGACTGGATATGTCGACAGCGAATCATCCGGAGACGGATGGTCAGACCAAACGGGTCAACCGTGTTTTGGAAGATGTGCTTCGCAGTGTTTGTTTGGATGAGCCATCTCAGTGGAGAGCTCAACTAGCGCAAGTGGAATTCGCGTTGAGATTTGCAGTGCAATCTTCTACGGGTTTTTCCCCGTTCTATGTGAATGGGTTGCGGCATCCGCGTACTCCCCTATCGTTGCCGAGGGCTTCTGATTTGGAGGGGGAGAGGCTGTCGCCGATGACCTAAGAGGTCTAAGTGGTGTTTGACCATCGGTCAAGCGTAATTTGCTTACGTTTATTGAGACTGGTGAAGACATTCGGCTCCGCGTAAGGGACGCCACGGCTGCCGCTCAGGACCTTCAAAAGGAAAACAGTGACCGCCATGGGCGTCGGAACACACAGGTGTTTAAGATTGGCAACTTGGTGTTGCTAAATGCTCGCAATTTATCTATACACGCAGTGTCAGCTGTAGGGAGTACAAAGCTTCGTCCGCGCTTCCTGGGTCCGTTCATGGTCATTGGGTTTGCATGGCAATGCTTACACTTTGAACTTGCCATCGGCTATGGCAACGCATCCAACGTTCTACGTTGGGATGCTTAAGGCCTACCTTGATCCATCTGCTGGGGTTGAAACAGACGCCACATGTGGTTCATCATCTGGCGAAGGTCGTCAGTCGATGGCTCCATTGGAGCGCCTCTCGGAACCTGAGGAGCAGGTTGCCCTGGAAGATAAGCAGGATACCCCAAGGGATACGCAGATTGTCCCGAAGAGGATGCAGGAACCGGGTTTGAGCTCTTCAAGCGTCGCTCAAGGCTCTTCACCCGGTCCACCAGGGTCATCGTACATTGACATTGACCCATCCAGCGTTTTCTGCATCTTCACAGCCAACGACTCGACTCGCACGTTCAATTGTTCCAGGCGATGCCGTTGGCGGTCTTGGAACTTCTCACACTGTCGCAGACGACGATCATCCGAATGGTCATGGTTGTCGAGAACCTGGACGCGGTCCTTCAGTTCAGACAGTTCGTGTCGGCACGTTGCCAAACGATCCTGGCAATGGTTCAAGGAACTCTGAAGGGAGTGTGACTCCCCAGACCGAAGA
>JH597777.1:831148-846712 GCA_000173235.2 Hyaloperonospora arabidopsidis Emoy2
AAACTTATAGGAACTTAGTTCTGTAGACTATGTGACTTCTAGAGTCGTAAGTCTTCCTCTGACTAAGAGCTGTGTAGCTCCACTACAAATAGCTTCACCCTTCGGGCTCGCAATCGTGGATCAAACTAGCCAGGTTTATCTGGACCATGTTTCCGTCGGCTTAACACTCATTTTCCAGGCGAGATATTGTTATTTTAGGTGAGTCTGTCGTAACTATCAGCGAGTAACTATTTTTTATTTATTTTCCAAATATTGGACAAGGAACACTTGTACGACGGAATCAGATAAGCAGGCGTGAATCTCTCCACACACCATAGACAAATTGCATTGATGGTCTATCTCACGTCATCGGACGAAAGATTCAAGGAGAGGGTCTCGAACAATCCTGATGGCGTAATCGTGTGAATTACATGCTCGTGATATGAAGGTTCTGCATAGTGTGTTCGTGGGGATCATGTTGTAGTGCTTCATCCTTCAACATAATGGTTTTAACTTCAGCAGATAGAAGGCGCGTGTTTACTTCAATAACCATTCACTGTTTTCTCCTAAAACGCTTATTTGGCCTTTCTATTTGACAGGACGAGCGCACCCGACGCGAATTCCGTGCAAAGCCACCACCGGGCAGATCAACTTACGCTGACAATGACGTTTCGACTCCAAGTGTGAAATTGTCCACTGTAGATGAAAATGCGATGCAGGGCTTATCGCGGCCATCCTGTTGTCAATGCAACGAAAATAACAGATCGTTGCTGCTGATACAAAACGCCTTCTTCAACCTGGTTCGACAGATCCCTTCACTTTGTTTGATTTGGAGGATGGTGCATCAACAGCAGACCTCAGCTGTTGCTTTTGCATAACGATAGTGCAAGCAACTAGGTCGAGGGCATCTGGGACCTTGTCAGAGAGCACAACGAATCCATCTGTAAGCAGTAATATTATCCCAAAGACTTTGCTCGCATTGGTGGTTGCTTTTGCAAGAAAATTAGACGCCGCCTGAATCTTGGTATCTTTATGCACGACACTTACGGAACGAAGAATCTAGCAGATCTATGGTATACGATGCTGGACCACATACCCGTGTCAACAGGCTGCGCTAGTGCAGGCTACAGTAACAGCGGTGGCAGGTTCCTGTCGTGACCTTTACTTCAAAGCATGCCGTCAAATGGGGATCCTGAAGAATCTGCTGACAAGCAGGAGTCATTTGCGTACCGTTACTTTCCTGTATTCAGCTGGCTAGAGCGCACAGTAGACTATTGCAGTCAGTCATATTTTTGTTCTACCCAAGGTGAATGTGAAGGACATGTAGCAACACCTCTTCACAACGCGCGCACATGCTAGTGAGATTGTATTGTGCTGTTGGTTTTGTCAAGTTTTCAATTCACGAAACTACTACTCGCCAGTAAACTTGAGTCGACCACGTCAAGCGGTGCCGCCCCCGACGACAACAACTACAGCTATGTCAGTATCGATCCTTCTAATCTAACTAGCAACCTTTGACGTACGCAAACGATCTATCTCCAGCCAGCCCTCCAAAGCATGATCGCATCGGACCAGAATATATTAGAAAGCCACACTTTGCTTCTGCCTAGTTCTTCTTCTTAGCCAGACCAGACACGATGTCATCAATACGCAGTAGCATGCACGCTGCCTCCACGGCTGTCTTGATCGACTGAGTCTTTACCTGGAACGGCTCCCACACACCCAGCTCCTCGGACGACGTCACCTTACCCGTGACACCGTCCACACCGTACGCCTCCTCCGTCTCGGCCTGTTTGGCACGTAGCGACGTCATCACGCGTACGACGTCGGCGCCGCAGTTCTGCAGCAGCGTGCGCGGGATCACCTCTAGGGCCTCGCCCACTGCTCGGAACGGAAACTGCTCGACACCCTCAATCTCGTCCGCGCGCTTCTTGAGCTCGTGGGCGAGACGCATCTCTGTGGCACCACCTCCCGGCAGCAGCAGCGGCTCAAACACAACATTGCGCACCACCTGCATGGCGTCTTGCAGATTGCGCTCGATCTCGTTCAGCACGTCCTTGCTGCCTCCGCGCAGCAGGATGCTGCATGCACCAGGCTCTTTGCACTCCTCAAAGAATGCAAAGTACTCGTCGCCGAGCTTGCGAACTTCGAAGAGTCCGCACTTGGTGCCAATGTCTGACTCCTGGATCTCATCTGCGCGACTCACGATCGTTGCACCCGTCGCACGAGCCACACGGTTGTTGTCCGTCTTACGTAGACGTCGGAAGGCGGTGATGCCCGCTTTCACAAAGTAGTGCTGTGCCAGATCCGACACACCCTTCTCCGTGATCACCACGTCGGGCTTCATTGCCACGACTTGCGCGCACAGGTTCTCAATATACTCCTCTTCCAGACGCAAGAGCGTGTTCCAGTCCTGATCGTTCGTCAACTCGACGTTCGTCTGACTTTCGCCCTTCTTGTACTCAAGCGGACAGTCAAGCAGCAGAATACGTGGGTTCTCAATGCGTCGACGCATCTTCGAGTGCGTCACGTCTTTATTGAACATCACGCCCTTGAGCACGCGGCTGTCTTCCAGTTCTCCACCAGGAATCTTCTCGACTTTCGCATAGCGCTTGACATCGACTTCCTTATGTCCCGACGCAGTCGTGTAGACGACCGTACGTACTGCATCCAGTGCCAAGTCACTCACCAAGTTGCCCACGCGCGGAGAAAATTTGGTGCCAATTGACGACTGCACCAACTGGCGCATGTCCTCCTTGTTCTCCAGATCAATGCCGTGCGTCATCTGCTTGGCGATCGCGAGCAACGTACTCAGCGCTCGATGGAAGCCACGAATGATCACCGTCGGGTGCACTTGGTGGCGCAAAAACGGCTCGGCGACGACCAGAAGTTCGCCAGCCAGAATGATGACGGACGTTGTGCCGTCACCCACTTCTTCGTCCTGGGCGCGACTGAGCTCGATCATGCTCTTGGCCGCTGGGTGGGCCACATCGACTTCCCTCAGAATCGCATTCCCATCGTTCGTCATGACAATGCCGCCCATTGGGTCCAGCAACATCTTGAGCATCGAGCGCGGTCCGAGCGTCGTGCGCACAATGTCAGACACGGCCTTGGCCGCTTCGATGTTCCCGAGCTGCGCCGTGCGACCAGTCTCACGCTTCGTGTTGGTGTCTACACAACGAACACAAGAGAAAAGAGAGAGGGGGGAGAGGAGGTATATTAGCGCACGAGAGAGCAAAGTGACGAACGAGACGAGGCGGAGCGTAGACGTACTGAGAACGAGCACGGGGGCTTGCATCATGGTGGAGATAAATGGCTCGATCTTAAGTGGCTACTGGCCGAGGGGTTCCTTATGTTGCGCAAGTTGCGCGAGTTGTGCTTGGTTTTGTCATTTATTTGTGTTCTGATGGGCTCGAATAGAAGGGCGTTGTGGCTGGTACGACATTCGGACCACCTGATGACGAGTACTTGTTGCACAGATACAGAAAGCGTTAAATCGACTACATTTGTCAAATGCATCGAGACGGTATATCGGTCTCTATTAACAAATTGTCACAATTTCCACGGTGTTTATATAACTTGATTAGTCAATGATGATCTAGAATATATTCTGTCTCGAGGACGGTTGTATAGTTTACGGCAAAACACGATACCTTTTTCGCTCAAACAGACTTTTGTTGTCATTCTGCGAGATAAGAAGCTGTAGTATGGCTCACAAATCGTCACAGTCTCCAAGCTATTGTGGAAATACGTTGGTAGCGAACCAACAAGGCATCCTTCGTGACAACCCTTACCTTCAAACATGTCGCGTGTGGCTCATGGAGCACGCTTCGATTTGTGTATCGCACGACACGTCCTTATATACTCTACTGGAGTTCAGTGCTTGCACACGATCATCGTGCATGCCGACATGGCATCGACCCATGAACTGTCCCAAGCACCATCGGCGATTGTTTTTGTTGAAATAACATTCTCGCCACATCCCCGATCTTCATACCAAAGAAGGCCACCTCGAACACGTTAGCAACACGTGATCTTGGTCGATCTGTTTTCCTCTCTGCCCCGTTCGCATCGCTAGCGTATCGATGACCAGTGCACACAATCAAAAATGCGACCAGGCCTAAGACAGATATGCGCTTAACAATGAACAGACCTCACGCTTGCACTACAAAAAATACTAACTCGTCTCGGGAATGACGACCGCAGCATAATTTGACACCACTTCCGCCCACTTCGACGCTGTTGAACCGACATTTTGCTACTTCTAAACGTACTAAAATTAGAATACTGTAATTGCGAGCCCGAAGGGTGAAGCTATTAGTGAGTGTGCGCAAGGTTGAATGCCGAACTTTTAAATCGTACTTATGTGTCTGTCTCTGTGTGTGTCTGTAAATTAACGCGGTTAGGTCTACCTTACTCGTACTAAATACGATCTAGCCTGTCCCCCATCATAGGTCGATTAGCAAGATAGGTTTCACTCTATGGCTAGGTCAATATTGTAATGCACGCACCTGATTGGCTTAAAATCGATCAAAGGTGAATACTGAGAGAGCATCCACTATTTAACAAGAGAACAGCCACAATTAACAAGAGAACGTCCACTAGGTAGCCTCAGCCAGACCTCTCTTACCGTCTTCGTAACTTTATCGTCTACAAGACGATGAGCCATCATATCTTCACATCTGGTGGTGTAGCTCACAATGTTGAACATTCAGTCGCTCCTGCATCGGTCTCCTTTTCTATTCTCGATACTGCTATTAATGTCGCTGCATACACCGATGAAGACACTACTGATACTGTCAATCCTTTCGCTTCGGCTCCATCATGAAGTCGTGGAGTTGTGAAGACCCCTACCGGTCGGGCCACTCGGAATTCAAGAGGAAGCTGTCCGTACCGTGCAGCAGTACGGTGTGCACCAATGTTTCGCTGTCAGCATTGTCGACACAAGATCGCGTGGCATCAAGCGCGTTTTTCCTTGTTGCTTGCAAGGAAAAGGCTATCATCGTTCTACGGGCGGTTGGTGTCGTTGCTAGACCGCGAAACTAAACTCGTCTGCAGTTTGTGTGACTTGCGATCATCTTTGACAAGAACTTGCGCAAAATTGAGCCTGGTCGACAATACTAACAACTGCCACTTTAGACACGTCCGACGCATAAACAATTTAAAGCTGTCGGCATTACCGGCGGCCCAGCGTGTGCCACGAGAAAGAGACTATACGGAGGGCGCATTTGTCCAGATGCATCAATCTGTAGCTGCCGCACAATAATGTGCGCGTATATGATAATGTAAAAATACATTTAGCACGTGCCATACCTAATAATTATTTCAGGGTTACTGAACCACCTATAGGAGACGAACATCATTACGAGAGCAAAACGATGTCCACAACCACTTCCAATAAGCTATCTTAAAGGCTCCGTGCGTGAAAAAGAATACAGAGTCTTCACCAAGACCGCGATTCTTTCGCCTCCATCCCTTTTCGTACAGAACCTTCCGTCATACATAGTGTCGGCATGCTCTTGCGCTCGCTAACGGGCAACCCTCAAAACTGAAAAAAGAAAGACGATGGAAGGTTGTGAATTCTCCTATATGAAGGAGGTCAGTGTAACGTTAAATCAACGAAGCATAAATAAAATGGATGTTCTCTTGCTAAATTGTAGCTTTTCTCTTCTTAAATGGTGGATGCTCTCTCAGCATTTGTCAGCATAGTTTATTTAAGCTAAATGGATAGCCTATCAATCATGTAGGTGTATTTAGCAATAAAAGTAGGTGTATTTAGCAATAAAGGTAGGTGTATTTAGAGTTACCCGTCAAAAGACACCCGGAGAATGCATGTCCCATACAGCGGTTTTCTATTCCTCGTCCGTCGCACTTGTCGCGCGACGTACTCGTTAAGTTCGCGCAAAACTCGTTTCGCTCGTGACCACTGTCGTTTCTGTCAGTACACACAACCCCTCCCGTGCGTTTCTAATAAGTTCCGGAGCGTAGCAGCGAGTTCGCTGACTCCAGCCACTCCTACGAACTCCAGCGACTAATTCTATTTATAACCACAGACATACAGCCAGCCAGCTAGCTCAAGAGCTCCCTTGGCAGCTGTCAGTCGTCATCATCCCAGAGGAGGAGAATACAACGTCATGTCTTCCACCGTCGCAACGTCGCAAGGGGCCGTCCCCACGCAGCGCAAGCTCACGGCGTCCGCCACAGTCGTGCAGGCGTGTCGTCATGCCGCCGCGGAGCTCGAGAACTGGTCGCTCTGGGCCTACCGCTCCACCACCGGCGAAGAGTGGGACGCGCAGCCTGCGTGCTTCATCACGGACTACCTCCTGGCCGTGCAGTGCTTTGCCTTTTCCGTGTACATTGGTCTCTTTGCAGCAACAGACAAGGGTGATCTCTCGTGGTATCTCATGTACTTTCTGGCGCTCGGGATCTCCGCCGCGCTCGGCGGACTCTTACACCACGTGGCCTTTGAAGCCATGCGCGACATTGCGCACAAACAGGAGGAGCACATGGTCAAGACGGCGCGCATCTTTGGCGTGAACCTCAGTCGCTCGACCGTGGACTTTCTGATTGACGCTCTCTGGCGCGTCGTGCTCGCTTGTTCCATCTTTACGAACTTTGCGCTGTTGTCATTGGCTGCCAGCCGCCATCTCCCGGAGACGTGGGCCTACTCGATCATTGGTCTAGCTGCGATTGTCTATGTGGTGCTAGCAGTCTGGGCCAGCGTCAGTATGCACGCGGTGTTTCTCTTTGCGGGCTTCTTCCCGGTCATGGTCTTTGGCCCCGTCGCGTGTTTCATGACGTGGAACTGGGAGTGGAGCCACTCGACGAATGAGCTGCTTGTGTACGGGGTCAAGCTTCTCGGCGGTCTCATCCAAGGCCTCGTCTGGGCTCCGAGCAAGGACAAGTTCAACCACAATGCGCTCTCGCACGTATTCCTCAGCATGGCAGCGACGCTGATGCTCATCCACTTTAAGTTCTGAAGGCTCAAGCGGCGGGAGCGAGACGGTGATGGCACATCGCCGAGGTCGTGTGATGCAAGGTATCAGCTAGTATTATTTTAGGCACGTGTGCACCCTACGTCTTGTGGTCGAGGTTCAAGCAAACTGCGATAGGAGAGAGCGGGGGCAAAAAAAGCAGCGTCGAGTTAAGGATAATCTTCAAGATTCTTTTGGGTGTTTTTGACGCGGTTTATTCGATGATGAGGTCGTAGTGCCGTTGCTTGCACATGACATGTAGTATGCAGTCCTGTGCATGCTAATCAATCTACTCTATTGGAAACCAAACGTATGGCTGACGAGCGCTCAAATATTGGCACAAAATTATGCTCCAGTCCGGCGGCAGTCTCGATAGTGAAAACAAAGAGAATAGCTGCGGTGATCAAACGCAGCGCTTGAGCTCTTTGCGTGCTGCACGCAAATGACCATGTCAGTAAACCTGTGATGACGGAGATGAGCGAGTCAACTGTCATGACGCTACCGCGGATGTCTTGCAATATTGACGGACCATGAAATATGTCTGTTCAATCGATTTTAACACACGCGCTTCAAGTTGCAGAGTAGTAACTCAGAGTACGTGAGCTTACAGTAAGCATTGCAGGAGACGACCCACGTAATTGTACGTTGACACTTTTCCAGACTGGCGTTACATTGGCAAGATTTAAACACGAGAAGGAAAGCGGCTCCCAGTCCGGACTGTACCCACGCGCCATCTTCGAATATTCGAACTGGGTTCGATTTGCTGCCAGTGCTACCTTGGGCTCAGTTGCACCAGGATACGGCAGTGATGTGTATCTCTGTACTCACGTTTCTCGTCCGTATATGGCAACTAAGGTTGTTATGACAATCATAGATGGACAGATGCCTACAGCAGACACAGACTAAGCTGCTATCAATACAAGTCATCCAGCGCTTGTAGTGTGCCTAACTGAAGCGCATGTTTACGTGTCTGGCAACGAGAAAGAATCTCGTTATAAGATCGTACACTGGCAGTCGTTATAGATTATACACTGGCAGTCGTTATAGATTATACACTGGCAGTCGTTATTAGATTATACACTGGCAGTCGTTATTAGATTAGATTACGTACTGGCAATCGCAGCCATATAGCGAGTGCTTTGCAAAGCCATTGTGCGCACGTTTCTCTCTAACCAGCACCGCCAAATCGTTGCACGAACAATCAGCATCGAGTTGCATTGTGCAACAGTTTAAGTCCGAAAGAACACACAGCATCCATCAAAGTCCGAAAGACACACAGCATCCATCAAGAGGACCTGGGCTGAGCCCAATTATCTTTTAGGCACATCCACCCGAGTTCGCTTCAAACTGCGCGTTCTCGACGAAAGTGGTGAATCAGCATGTCGCTCACGCAACATCTTGGAAATATAAAGAAGCTCAACTATGCGCTCGACTCTCTACTCGCAAAACTTTGCTCAGTCGATTGACAAGAAAGCCAAGCGGAAGGTTTTGCTTGGAAAACTCAATGTAGAGTAGTAGACTTTAATACTTTACAGGATATCAGCTGCAGCACGACGAATCGGTTGTAGCTTGTGCCTTTTCCCACACATTCTGCAAGTATTGTCGAGCACGCCTGTGAACCCTTAGTGGCTGCTACCGGATCAGTGTGTCGAGCAAGCAGGATACTTGAAGACGAAAGCGACTGCCACAGACAGATGGAAGGTCATTTGTGCCAAAGACTTTTTTTCTTGATTCACGTTCCACCATTGTGACCTCCATTCAATCGTATATTTTAGAGCAGTTGAAGACGCAACCGTGCAACTCCGACTTCGGTACGATTTGATTTTTGCCCCAGAGCATGTCGTTCTTTTGCTGCACTCCGTAAGACAGTGGTCAATCTGTGTATTCACACTTTGTAGGGTTACTGGCTGTCCTCGAGCCATCAGTCTTCTGATAATGCCCGTTCGAACAGAGACATGTGCTAAGATAAGGTGCTATAGCAAGCCATGCCCCTTTAACCTCTCGACTTCATGTGGCTTTAAGTGTAGCTGAAGATGCCTTGCACATTGGAAATCAGCTATTACTGTGTCAGCACCGAATTACATGAAAGTTGGATATAACTCGGTCCAGGAGGAATGGGAGGGCCTTAGAAACAGCTAAGGTTAATCGTTGGGCGCCAGCACCTAAGCTGTCTTGGTCTCATCACGATACACTGATCCCGCAGTCTTTGCAGCCTGCATCTTACTACTTCTACGCTTTACAATCAGAAGGAAGCAGATACTCACAGAAATCGAAAACTCGTAGTAGCAGCAATGACGAGACGCTGGACAGATAAGAAGCCCATGTCTGATCTCGTCGATATCGACGAAGCAGGTTACGTTTGTGCCTGTTGCACGAGGTGATACAAAATACAAGATACCTGCAAGATGGGATACAAATGGTGTTGGAAAAGTGTCCCGATGCATGTTGACTCGTCTAGTGTGCGCCACACCACAAAACGACCATCACTCCCGCACAAATCAAAGAAACCTCATGGCATCACCCGCGGCTTCCGCGCTGCCGGTGACCGCAGACGCGGCAGACGACGCGGTCGCCGTGCTGCTTCGTATCGACAGCTCATCACTGCACTCACCAGATGCACCAGACGTGTGCGTGTCGCTCTACGACGATCCACGCGTGTGCCTGGACATGGCAGCAGACCTGACGCTCGTGCTGGGTCTTGAGCGCACTGTCTACACCACGCGCCTCGAAGGAGAAGGAGACGCAACGAACAGCACCGAATCCTCGTCTCTGTACGTCCTCGTCGACGCAGAGACCGTCCATCTCGAGGAGCACGAGCACGTGGCCGACGTCACGTGGCTCGACTGCGAGCGCTTTTGTGTGGGCTACACCACAGGCATCGTGCGGCTCTTCACCCGCTCTGGCACGCTCGTGTTTGAACAGCAGCTGCACAGCACGGCAGTGCACAAGGTGAGTGTGAACAGAGACGTGGCGAACATGGCACCGCGACGCACCACGCCACCCAGTCAAGTCAGGAACGAGACAGAGGCCGCCGAGTTGTGGGTCTTGTATGCCGACTCCACTGTCGTGATTCTCCAGATCTCGGAGGTTCTCGCCACGCTGCGTGCCGGAGGAGTTGGAGCTGCTCAGAAGTTCCGGAAGTACTCGCTGCGAGGCCAGACAGACGTCATGACTGCAGTTCCGTGTGGACCTGTAAGACCCACGATTTTCCAGTCACACGCTCGTCTTGGTGTCTACACGATCATGAGCGCTGGCGCGGCGCCGTTTCTCTCGTTTTATCAGGCAGGTAATGACCAGAACTCGATCATTCACTTGGCGCAAATTGCGACAGCTATTGCGTCCAAAGCTGCTGGAGCCGTGTGGCGCTTTGCTACGACGTGGGGATGGAGACGAGGCACGGAAAGCGCGTTGAGTCGTGAAGACGGGCAACAAGCGACATATGCTTCACTAGGTGCAGGCGCGATTGATAGTGTGGTGGAGCACGTGCCGACTCAACTTGGCTCGACTCGCTCGATTGACGACGATGAACGGCGGCGGTGTCGAGTCCTTGTTTTGAGTCCTACGAGCAAATTAGCGGCTGTTTCGGACACGCTTGGACGTGTTTTACTGATTGATACTGCTCGAATGGTTGTAATGCGGATGTGGAAAGGGTATCGAAACGGACAGTGTGGCTGGATGCAGGGCTTGGAAGGTGCTCGTCGTCCGCTTGGATTGTATTTGGTCATTTACTCTGCTCAACGAGGCATCGTCGAAGTGTGGCGTGCACGATACGGTCCCCGAGTTTTTAGTCTTGTAGTGGGTAACTGCGCCAAGCTCTTCACGCAGTTTGATCCTACTACAAGAAGGACAAAGTGTTATGTTTTGACGAAAACGAGCGGCAATGTATCTGAAGTTATTGAGCTGAAACCTGGGCTACCGAATGCATCGACTTTGATGAAGTATTTCACGCAAAACAAACTTCAAGAAGAGCAATTCCTGTTGCACCAAGTGATTGGCAGTCTTCATGCGTTTGTGAAGAAAAAAAGCATCAATACACTCGACCACAATACACTGAACCCACTACTAGCAGACATGCGTAGTTTTTCTGCGTTGACGACGATCCAGACGCTTCTCGATGTCTTGCTGAAGGCTGATATGGCATTGCTCGATGCTGCCTTCTTGCTAAAGGCACTGGAGAATTTACAGCTGGTACGGTAGTCTTTGTGTGCCGCCGACTCATCTATCTGTCTAACGCGTAGCTCTGCAGGCTCTAAAGAATGGCGTGGCGTTTACAACACCGACAGGAGCGAGCTTGTCTCTCCAGTGGAAGCTGCTTTGGCAGCACCGCCTGGTATCTACTTTTATCGGCTTGCAAGCTGTAAGTATGTTTTGCACTTCGTGCGTTTTTTCATGCGCTCTTCTGAACTGTCTAATCTAATGGCTTTGCTCCTGTAGGAATTTGCGAGTGGAAAGCATGCTTTCACATCAATGATGCAGACCTCTGATCGTGAAATCTTATTGCAACCCAGTACAAGTGCTAGCTGTAAAGACGGGCACGCTCGCTTCTTTTCTCGTGTATTGCCGTGGTTTGAATTATATCGTCGAGCTGGTCTTGCCCTCGATGATGAATCGTGTACCAAGACGTGTAGAGCGAGCGATAGTGCCAGTCAGCTCACTGCATGGGAGTTTATGGAATTCTTCTCGATGCCATTTGGCGATCATGACTTGCCTCGTCGCCGAGACATTTTATCGCTATTCGAGGCTGCTGAGACAGACGAGCACTTTTTGCGTGACGCTTTCCGTGTGTTAAGGACTCCAGTTTTGCGCCAGTTTTCGACTCCAGCGCATAGAAATTGTCTGTTGACATTTCTTTTCGCTCCCGCGCTATCGAGCGTCTTTGCGGTTCAGGTACATTAGACTAATGGCGAGTGCTGAGGGATCTGCGTCGAGTGCTGACATGTGTGTGACTGTGTAGGAGCTCCAACGGCTACATTCTACGCTCTTTCTGACGGAAGAGACTCTCACACGATTATTTATTAAGTGGTATTTTTCACTACCTCTTGGCATGGTACTCGCCCTCCCCCCTCCTTCATCGTCGTCGTCTCTTCAACGTTGGCTACAACCATATTTCGTTATTACAGATGCAGAGACAGCGATTGGGCAAGAAGAGGATGACGCCGAAGCGTCGTACGTGCCGACAGAAAACCACCTTTTTCGTTTGCGTAACTGTCATCCATCGGTCGTGGAAATCTTTGATTCATGCTGTAAGACACCAAAGCTTTTTCACGCTTTTGTGTTGAGTGCGCACTGTGCATGGAGTGAAAAGCAGTCGGCAAAGCATGCCGAAGAGGCCACGTTTGGAAAGTACAGCAGTGTTGCTTGCGGTGCACGGTGGGCCATTTTGCAGGACTGTATTGCCAAAACTATGCACTTGTCGTTTCGGCTTGGAAAAGCTGGTCGTCTGTCCGTTGACGCTGTCGAACATGTGGATGATGTCATGCAGAGCGTTGCTGTGATGCAGCTTAATGACGGCCACGAGGCTGGTGAAGACGACGCTGCCGTGCAACCGCCGAAAGACCGTGTCAAGGTCGAAGTTGATGACGACGGAGCAGACAGGTGGGTTGCAACTATGGAAGATTGTCGAAAGGCTACACATATGCAAGATTGGACAGCCGTGCTGTGTGCGTACCCTCAATTATCGAACAAAGATGCTTTGTGCTGTTTCCGTGTCGAAGCACTTTGCACTGCTTGGAATGCTGAGCGGTCCGACATGCGTCAGCTTGAACGTGCGCTGCTAGAGCTCGACTCTGTGGAATCAATCCGACTGAAAGCAGCAATGGCGGCACATATCTGGGAGCGATATATCCGCGTGCACGTCGCAACACTGGTTACGTTTTGGGAAGAAAGTGCTGCGGGTAAGAAGCCCCAACGTGGTCTCCAGCCACAAGTCGCTCGACGCTTTTTCGGCATTATTCGGAACCTCCTCGTAATGCTGTCGATTTCAGTACAGACAGTCTCAACTGTGCCAAGCGTGCACGATGAGATCGATATTGACTATGCAGAAAGTGAAGGTGCCGAATCATACGGCGATGATAACGAGCCGCCAATCGCCGACTATAAAATGAAAAGTCTGACGCAGCCTCTTCGATGGCGTCTCCCGGTGAATGATCTCGCTGTGGTCTTTCAGCGTCATTGGCCACCCTTGTACGAGACATCTGTGCTTATGCAAGCGTTGCAAAGCTTTAAACTGGATACAGCCTCGGCATTACGAATTGCAGATCACATCAGTTTGATCACGCTGCTCGACTCATTCGCCGCAACAGCAATTACCCCGATCTCGATTGTTAAGCTGTTTCCAAATCATGGGCGAAACTTGTGCTGTCCAGATAGCTTTCAAATGGGCCAGCCGCTCGTTAAACCGAGCGCAGAGGAGGTGACTTCTACCAGCCAAAATCGGGTCAGGTTTTCAAAGGAGCTCCTCCGACATGACGAAATGCTCGGGTTTGCGCTTGCAAGGGCGTTCGGACTATCGTCGGAGGTGATTCGTGAAGAGCACGTGATTTTCTTGTATCAGTCCGGGCTAGACGAGCGAGCGGATCTAGCAGTCGAAAAGTTGCGAAGGCCAGAACGATTGGTATCGAAGCTAGGAGCTATTGCTAGAGCCCGGCTGTCTCTTATTTTGCGGCGAATGAAGGCCGAGGCAGAGTACGCTGTGCTGATGAGCATGCTGCCTGCAGACGTGTTCGCTTGGGTGCTTAGTGATATTCAGCCACCTCTCGTGGCAGATCCTCTCGTCGAGAAGCTCGATCTCACGCCATCGCTTACTTCTACTCACTATCTACTACTAAAGTGTTTGACCATGATCGTACCGAGAGGTGAGGAATTCGAAAAGGTGTCAGCAATGTCCGTACTGGTGAAGGACGTCATTAGCCAAGTGAAGCTGCATTCATAGCGTTGTAGGAGTCGAATTCGGGAAATCAATATTGATGGCCCGTTGTGGCTTGCGAAGAACTGTCCGGCATTCGACCGAACTAGTTGCTGGTCAGTGCCCGATACTGAAGTGCAACTTGGTCACTGCTCGTGCGATCACCAAAGCAAGATCTCAGACTTGTGGTGGCATCTAGTAAAGCGTCGTACGATGCTGATCTGCGCACAATGTCGACAACGAGAATGCGTGGGAGTTGGCGATGTACGCAGCGCAGTCATACTGCCTCCGATCAGAATGCTGCAACCTAAATTACCGAGGTGATCCATTTTTTTGACGATGGACCTGCTGCTACTACGACCTTTACAACTGCAAGTGCGTTGGGCTCAAGTAATGGTTGCCTAGTTGGCTAACTTACGTCTTGAAGCACATGCTATTCCATCTTGGACCACGGTACTGCTATCGGGATTTAGCTGCATTACATCGTATTGCAACATCCCGTTATTTACGTTATGCACCGTATATAATCGCAGGGAGAATGGTGCAATATATTCAGGAAAGCATGCTTCTGCCGCTTCGGGATCTAGTGAATACGATAACGCTGGACACGAAACGCTTCCTCGACAGCTTCCTTCCACTGAATCTCAACGTCTAGGAAACGTGGGTTCTCAGCGTTCCGCCGCACCCACCATTTACCGTCGATTCGTTCACCTTTCTCCACGGCAAAGGGTTCCGAGATATGGAAAAAGACCTGGTGCCAGTGCGTTGGTGCACCTTCGGATCCCGTTGTAAAGTACTCAGGGTGCGGGATACCGCGCTCAAATCCAATGTCGAAGCTGGACACGAACCCGTGCATGGTCGCATCCCTCGTGATGGACAGAGTGAAGGTCGAGTGGAAGTCGAGCTCATCGTATGTGACGTGATCAATGTCAATCTTCTGCAGCAGCTCGCGACTTGTGATAATGTCACTTAGCTGAACGTCTTCTACGAACGCGTCTCGGATCGAGATCTTGGACTTGACGGGCTGCATATTGAAACCGTAGACGTTGTCCCAGAAAGCTAACCGCCGGGATGAGTCCTCCATACCCTGAATGAACAGTGAACACTTGTCAGGGAACAAGTGGCCACCCGGAGCAAGCCACTTGTCTCGTGCAAACAGCACCGTGTCCAGCATTGCTTCGTATAGAAGACAGTAACCCATCCACTCCGAGACAATGATGTCTACCTTGTCGACAGGCAGATCCATGTCTTCCACCTTGCCGCGAAGAATAGTGATAACATCGTTAAAACCGTTCGCTGCTACAATCTCGCGCGCCACGTCTCCCATTTCACTGCAGTCGATGCCAATCACTTTCGCAGCACCAGCCTGAGCAGCAAACATGCTCAGGATACCTGTGCCACAGCCAACATCCATCACTACCTTGCCTTTGAACACCTCCGGGTTGTTGAGAACCGCGTTCCGATATCCATCAGTGCGGACCCTGTCCGTGATCATCTCGCGGTGGATATCCACCTTCGAGTACGAGTCAAAGTAGTACGTGTCATTGTTTGCAGCGTCCTCAAGGTGTGCTAGTCGTTCACCATCGTGGTCAATCAATGGATCAACCGTTAAAATCGGTCGGGTCGCTTCCGAACTAAGGTAGAGGGCATGCTAGCAAGAACCGATGTCTCTCCCACAAAGCAGGCGAGGACGACCCCTCTATAACA
>JH597777.1:853042-924328 GCA_000173235.2 Hyaloperonospora arabidopsidis Emoy2
GTGAACGAGTACTTGCGATCGACAAGTTCTTTGCCGATCGCTTAGCTGCGGGTCATGTGAGGGAGTCAACTTCCCCTCACAGCTCTCCGACCTTCTGTGTGCGCAAGGCCACAGGAGGATGGCATGTTGTGCACGCATTCAACAAGTTAAATGCTGCAACGGTACCGGCTCATACGTTAATACCGAGGAGGGATGTAATCATTGATGGTATGTCAAAGAGTACCATCTTTTTGTCCATGGACCTGATGGATGGCTTCTATCAGATCCTAATGCGTGAACGGGACATCCCGTACATGGCAGTAAGCACCCCGAGCGGTATACTCTGGGAGTGGCTAGTAATGCCACAAGGGCTTAATAACGCCCCTGCCACATTCAACAGATGTGTTACAAATCTGTTGAGACAGGTGTGAGACTTCGCACCGAGTTACTTCGACGATGTATTCGTCCATAGCCGGGCTATGGGCGAAAAGACGGATGTAGAGGTTCATAGAACACACGTTCGTCAGGTTCTTACACTTATGCGCAAGCATAAGCTGTATGCCAACCTCAAGAAGTGTATATTCGCTGCTAGCAAAATACCACTTCTTGGGTGCATCGTGGGTAAACACAGCGTACGCCCTGATCCAGAAAACATCAAGGCGATTACCGACTGTCCTGTGCCAGTCGACATTAAGAGTTTTAGAAAGTTCCATAATCTAGCAACGTACTTACATAAGTACTCGCGCAACTACGCCGAGATGACTGTTCATCTCTCTCGTCTCTTAAAACAAAACGATAAATGGTCATGGAACGCTGATTGTCAGCGTTTCTTTGAAGTTATCAAGCAGAGCTTGATGCAATCGCCCATCTCGGCGATTGCAGACCAAGACAGACCATTTCATGTGATCTGTGACGCCAGCAATTTCGCAATCGGCTGAGAGTTAATGCAGTACGATGCAGACGGCGCAAATCGCGTCGTCTGTAATCAATCGCGTCAGGTCCAAGAAGCTAAGCGTAATTATCCAGTGCATGACAAGGAACTCCTTGCCATGAAGTATGCACTAGCGAAGTTTCGCGTCTATCTCCGTGGAGATAGGCCGTTCGTAGTCTATAACGGACCATTCTTCATTATACACGGCCGTAAACAGCCCACACATCTCGCAAAGGATGACGAGGTGGATATCCTTCTTTGCGGGGTACAACTTCTCCGTGGAGTACAAACCCGGACGACTTAATGTCGTCGCGGAAACGTTGTCTCACCGACCCGATTACGTGTTGGCTGCGCAGTCCAACAGTGAGGTTGATACCACTGGTGCAACACTAGTCACTAGTGTCCCGTCGTCAATATTGCTTGACGACATAAAAAAGGCCTACGCAGAAGATAAGGATCTTCTGCGACTAATGGATCATCTTGTGACTCCTTCTCGTAAATCTGTCAAAGATTTACCGGCCTTGTATCGATATTCCGCGGATCGATACACAGCACGCAACGGATTGCTGTATTATACAGCCGTTGCCGGCGACACACCTCGTGTCGTCGTCCCCACTCATAATGATTTGTGCTTGCGAATTTTGTATGAGTGACATGATGCACAACCTAGTGGTCATCGTCGGCGTGAGAAGACTTATATCACGGTAAGCCGCGACTTTTACTGGCCCCGTCAGTATCAGTTCGTGCGTAAGTACATCCGTGCTTGTGAAGTATGCCAACGGGTGAATCCCAGTCCTTCATCCCGTGCGCCACTACAGCCTGTAACAATTCTGGCAGAGTGCTGGCAGTCCGTTTCAATAAACTTCGTCTTTGGTTTCCTCGGAGACGCTCACAAAAATAATGGTATTCTTGTGTTCGTAGACCGTTTCAGCAAGATGGTACATCTTGCTGCAGTTCATGAGTCAATCTCTGCACATGGTTGTGCCCGTGTGTTCATTGTCACGGTATTTCGACTCCACGGTCTACCCCGTGAACTAGTCTCTGATAGAGATCCTCGGTTCACGGCGGCGTTTTGGCAATCCGTGTTCCAATCCCTCGGAACACGTCTGACTATGTCTAATTCTGACCACCTCGAGACTGATGGTCAGACAGAACGCGTCAACCGCGTCCTCGAAGAGATCCCTCGAGGATACGTCCAATCTTTCACAGATTGGAGCGAATATGTGCCGATGGTGGAGTTTGCAATCAACAACTCCGTGCATGCATCGACAACGCATACACCATTTTTCGTGAACGGCTTACGCCATCCACGCCATCCACGCCTACCCACCCGTTTAGAGTGTGACACTAATTCAAGGGGGGAGGGATTCACTCGAGCAAAAACCGTTCTGGCTCTTGCTCATTACGTGTTGAGGTAATCGACATCGAAGCTGATGATCTCAGCAATAGTGAAAACACTATTGCTGAACCAGATGAGGATGACGATGCTGGTATATTTAGCATCGCCAATGAATACATCAGCGAGGATGAGAACACCCTCGCTGAAAAATAGGATGACTTCCTAGTGGTGCGCACAATACGCACTGCAACAAACCAAAGTGTTTCAGCAGAAGATTTCCTGTTAACACGAGAAGCAGTGGTCCGTTTCGTGCAAGACTCCATCGCTAACGTGGTGGACCGGCAGAAACGGAATGCTGACAAACATGGAAGAGCAAACTTTCTTCTATTTAATGTCGGAGACTTAGTTCTAATGTCTACGGTAAATATACCTAAGCACGTAGTAACTAATGTGGGTATGTAGTAAACTACTACCGAAGTACATCGACACGTTCCGTGTACTACATCACAAAGGCAATGCGTACACAATCGAGTTGCCTCGCAGGATGCGTACGCACCCTACGTTTTATGTCGGCCGTCTCCGTCCTTACCGTCATCACGAGGTCTCTTCCTCGGGCGAATACAACCGCCACGCTCAAGAACCTCCAAGAGATTGTTTTGGGCCCTAGCCAGTTTCTCAATCTGGTTCTGTAGTGACGCATGCTGGCGACGAATGTCAGCCACGTTGTCGCGAAAGGCTTGACGCTTTCGCTCGTTCTCCAATTGGTAGAACGCAACTCCGATCGGTCGTCCGATCGATAAAGGCGGATGCGTTGCACCCACGCCTCCAAAGAGAGACGCTCCTGCCTCTCTTGTTCGGTGCAATCACACAGATCGTGTAAGCGTTTCTGGAGACGACCAACCTCCGCCTGCAACTCCGAGGGATTCGGAGTTAATATCCCCGCCCCCAACACAGCTATTGGTGAACTCGCACGGTGGTCAACGCTTTCACGTGGAACGTATCTTGAACCACGGTGACGTGAAGGGGCAGCGAACGAGTTATCTTGTTCGCTGGCGCGGCTATCTGCCGTCGCACGACAGCTGGGAGCCTCGCGCCCAGCTGATGATTGACGTTGAGGGTCTCGTCCACCAGTACGACGAGACACATCCGATGGCTCAGAAGGGCCATCGCAAAACACGCGCCCACGGCGCCGGTAAAGCGATTGCAGGTTAGCAATCGCATCGCGCATCTCAGAAGAGATAAGCGTCCTACCCAGGGCGAAGAAAGGGAGTTTACTTCCCTTTGGATGCGTTGAGTGTTGTAGAAACAACACGGACACGGGTCGCCCCACGTGAGGCTTGGAAATCCTGTCTCATAAGACAGATTGTGCAACCTTATTTTTGCACCAGTTAAGGTTCGTTTCTCAAACCTAACACGAGCTGTGTCAATTTTCTAAGGCCAAGCTTCGCGCCCAATGCGCTGCACATTGAGTATAAAGGCGTTCCACGCCTGCAGAAACGAGCTTTTGTCTCGCTTCGTGTTGCCACTATACCAACGATGCTTCAGAAAAGCATCCAGATAAACGTCTTCTTCAGCGCGAAAGTTACTAGCGCTGATGTCGAGACTGTGCAACAGCCTCGCATCGAATAATGGAATTCGATGATGGAAAATTGTCTCGCCTGATTGGTCATCTACAAGTCTTTCTGGTAATATCCAAGGCTTGTGTTCAGGGGCTAGACGCAGCACATTGCCGTCTAGATCCTCCTGCGTAGTACCAACGGAAGTCTTGGTATCACTAGAATCGTCATCACGACGGTTCTAGTTATTACCGTATTCGCTAGAGGCGAATGCGCAGTTCCAGGCGCGGGGGATGAGTCAGTATGCTCATCCTCCGAACTAAACAGACTCTGGTAGTGATCATGAGTCTGACCACCCGCTCGGGTCTTTTTCTTAGGCTGCGTATTCTTCCGCCACTATATACTCGGGTGACCTAGGTGTCTTCTTCGATTCGGACCCACCGTCCGACTCCCCCGAGTAGATAAGCTCCACTTGGTAGCCATCATCATCAGCACGTGGTGATTCACCACGTGCATCTGCAGCAACTGGTGCTGCAGGAAGAGTTGCAGCGGTAGCAGACGAAGCATCGTCTGCCGCGAGAGGCTGGGCATCGTCAAGAGCAGCTGTGTTAACACGCGCAGCTGCCTTCTCAGCAGCTTTCGCCGCTCATCGCATGGAGTTGTTCGTTCACCATGCGATGAATAGCCAGAAATCAATGGATCAGACCAAAACAAGTGCTCCCTGTTCCGGGTGTGGTCTCACGGTGACCACAGTAACATGCTAGTTAATGAGTGACTACGTTTCGTTTAAGGGGGGGATGATGTAACGGGGTGAGCCTGTTACCTGTAATTAACCCTTGATACTTCTTAATTAGAATATTATCATAAAGGTTGATAATGTTCGTGAATATTACCATAAGGGGTAATATTCAGAAACACTCACCGATTGGCTGATATGGGTCATCATATCAGCCAGCTCTAGCGGTCCAATCAACCATGGACGCGCGCAATGAGTAGTGAGCAAGATTTTAGCATACATTTTTGTCGATAAATATAATTAAGTTGGGACTAAAACATAGGTTATTGATTAGGACTTAATTATATTTAATACAGTTTTACTTTTACCAACAACTAGACTGTCTCTGGTTGTTTACCTTCCTCTGCACGTTTGCACAGAGGTAGCGAGGCACCACTAGCACTGCTGTCGGTGATAGTAGCTCCACACTGGTTTTCCAGTGTGTTGCTCCGGTGCCCCGTAACATCAGTTGCCGGACCACCTCGTTGATGTTCTGAAAAACATCGCTTCTTTGATCGCTTTTGCTTCGTGGACATGTATGTGTTGTCTGTCATCCTTAAAGAGCTTAATGATAAGTGGAATACACCCCTCACGCTGTTGGATACGATTTTGAAAGGCTTTGGCAGTGTGGACCGATTTGTATCCATTGTGGTGCTTGCAAAACAAAGTCCTCTCACTGGTAGTCAAGGGGCGCTGTTTGAGAAGGTGCTGCTAACAAGCTGGAAAGAAGATGGTTTAACCATCGATGCGGTTGCTAAGAATTTGAACCTTCGCCGCTTGCTTTGGAGAGGCATCACGTTGGAGAACCTGGATACTTTTGTTGGATACGTTGCACTGGAATCCAAGAAACCTTCTGGTGATGTCTTTCCAGAACTGCTTGAGTGCCTAAGGGTTGCGCTTGGAGGCGACGTCAATATCGTTAGGGCGATTATTCAGGGGAAAAAGGCAAAAATCCAAACCAACACGTTGTATCTACGTGCTAGATATCGCGATGTCAACATTCGATCGGAGGAAGAGTGTAGCGGAGCTGCACAGCTCCTTGATTCAGAGAAAGACTTAGTGCTCAAAGAGCGTTATTAGTTCTAAAGAACTAAACTCTATGAGTCAACAAGCATAACGCTTAAGGTCCCTGTTACAGGGGACCGAACGATTCAGTGAATCTACAGCACTTAGTGCTCAAGAGTAGCTATCTCAGGGAGATGTTGCTAACTCTTAACGATCAACGATCCGAGACGCCTCGCAAGGCACGTGTCTTAGACAAGATCAAAAGGGGAACTGAACTTTATTTACGTTCAACTCTATAGAATATCTTACTCCTGATATTACCTAATCTAGGCACTCATGTCCTAAATCAAGAACTTACGAGATCTTTCCTATCTCGTGGCTGACAACCGTCAGCCCCTATAAACCGATAATATTTCTATATCTCTTTCAGTGGGATAACATCCCATGTGTCTAAGGCACAGGGTATCGAGTACCCTTCGATATGTAACCTCGTTACACCCTCCCCCACCAGACTTCCGTTCACCCAAACGGCAATCGAACGTTGTCCTTCAACGAGGTCAGTGCGCTTGCGGTTAACCTAACGGTAACGCAAAGCTTCAGCACAATGTCCTCATCGCCTAACGAGTCAAAGGCTCGTTGCGCATACCTCGGGATGGAGGAGTCAATGGACTATGATAGCGATACCAGTCTCGCGGGTGATGCAAGGACAATGTCCGATACACCCATGTCTGAGGTACATCCTCCAACTCCGTTAGGTACGTTCACTGACCGTGATGAGGTAATTGTTACCAACCCGCTCGATGAGCAACATGATTTGGCTGTTCAACAAGAAGAAAGCGCTCGGCGCCATGCGCAAATGGTCACGATCCTTAGGAACCAGCGTGACTATGTGTTTACTCCACCCAGTGTGGAGGAACGTCTACGTCAGACGACTGGCCAATCGTTGGCAACGTGGACCATTGGTTCTGTAGCTGCCTCTCTCGAGGAAGCGGCAAGTGGCCAGGCACTTCGTGAGAGGTACCTGGAGCCATCTCTGACAACGCAACTTCAGTACAAGGCACGGCTTGAGTTGCAAGCACGTGGCGCACCGGTTCCACCAATTAAGGGCGTACCCATTCTCTTGTCAGCAGGCGAAACCAAGGGCGAAGAAGACAACGAATTTATTCGCTGGGTACACCGCACTCGTCGCCTCAGCAGTATGTACGCTCTGAGAGCTAGTGTCAGTGTGGCCGATGTGCGTCTCGAACGCAAGCTTCGGCATCACTATGCCAAGCTTAGGGCCAGAGGCCAATTACGCAATCGCACGCGCTATGCTTCGGCTACTACGGTAGCCGCGGGTGCTGGTCAGACTGTGACCAACAACCCGCCAATCGACACCACTAGTGGTGGGAAACGGCCTCAGTCTCAAGATGACACTGGCCACGATATTCAAAAACATCCACGGCGTATGGGCAGTCTTGCCGAAGGGGAATATCATATTCCCATGAGTTTTCCGACTCCGGGTACCCTCGCCACTTTACCAGATACTGGTATTGGCCATGGCGACGACGTCGTTTCAGGAGTCTCTCCACGTGGAACTGGTGGTTCCCTTTCTCATCGAGCAGCGTCGGTGGGGGTCGGTGTACCGAAGGAGGAGCATGAGAAGGTACTTCTCGAGCTGAATGGTCTCCGTGAGACATTGGGTAAGACCTAGAGTGCTCTCGACGCGACGCAAGCTTGTGTTCGGGCGTTGGAGTCGGGTCACACCCGAATGGAGGCCCAGCTTGACCTCCTGAGTCGGATGCAGCAACCGATGGCAAGGCCAACTTCCGCGGCGCAAGCGCCTCCAAGTTCACGTGGGACGGATCCCGATACGGCTTAAGCAAACCCACGTAAAACACGGGATGTGTGCGCAATTTGCGTGGAAGGTTGAGCGTATACGCAAGTCCCTTCTTAGCAACGACCGTGAACGGTCCAATGAAGCGCGGACGCAACTTTGTCTTGAAGACATCGGACACTACATTTGTAGGTAGGTTTTTAGCATTGAGTAATACTTGGCCTCCGACCTGATAACGTTCAAAACAACCTCTGTTTTTAGCATCTGCTTGTTGTTTTTGTTGATCTTGGCTTTCAGCCATTGCGTAACGCTCATGTCTTAAGACATTTAATCGCGCTGCGAGAAACTCGCCTACCTGTTTTTGAACAGTAGCAGGGCTGATATCAGCAAGCCGATCGGCAACCTCTCCCCCACCAAGCCCTGTACCACATAGTGGTAGCGTTTACGGAACGAGAGGGTGGGTGAGACCGTCTACGTAGAACGGAGTATAGCCTGTCGAGGCATGAACAGCGTTGTTCAACGCAAATTCAACAATAGGGAGCATGCAGCTCCAGCGCATAGGCGTATCAGCGCAAACACTGCGTAAAATGTTATTAATGACGCGATTAACACGCTCAGTTTGACCATCGGTCTGCGGATGATCCGCTGTGGACATGTCCAAACGGGTGCCGAGCACCTTGAAGATGGACTTCCAAAACTTCCCAGTGAAGCGGGGATCTTGATCGGGGACAATTGCCACTGGCAAACCATGTTGTCGAAACACACGGTCGACAAACAGCTTCGCTGTGCCTTCGCATCAATAGAGTCCGGCACTGCCGCTAGGTGAGCTATCTTGCTCAATCGGTCAACAAAGACCACAATGCCAGTGTTACCTTCCGAATCTTTCGGTAGGCCAAACACAAAGTCCATACTCATGGACTCCCAACACCCAGTGGGTACAGGCAGACTAGCCAGCGGCGCCGCTGCATGTGCTGAGGGTTTCACCCGTTGACATGTTTCACACGTACGCACATAGGTGCTCACCCACTTGTATAGTTTGGGCCACCAATAAGCCTGGCTCACTGAGCTATAGGTCTTCTCACGACCGAGATGACCACTTAAAGCGGTATCATATACCTCATAGAGTATTTGATACTACAACTCCTCATCATGAGGGACAGCGATACGAGGGTTATCCTCAATATCTGTGCGATAGCACAACAGGCCATTATCGATAGAGTATAGATGTAGCCTCGCACGTAAACGTACCGACAATTCTATGTCCGAGTCTTTAAACTCCTAGCTCCCAAGAGCACGTAGCAAAGCTACACATTGTTCATCCTTGGCATAAGCCGCACGGATTAAGTCAGTGACTGACGATGACAGCGTAGTGACGTGAGAAAGCTCATAGTCAGGTCGACGCGATAGCGCATCAGCCGAAGCATTTTGCTTTTCTGGCTTATACTTCACTTCGAGGTTATATTCGGCAAAGAATGAGAGCCAACGAGTCATTCTATGAGAGAGATGCGGCGACTGCGTCGCAGTGCGCAATGATGCATGATCTGTACAGATCAAAAATGGCTTTGAGCCAAGCAGACGTACTCTGAATTTGACTAGAGCGTACTTCATAACAATTAGCTCTTTGTCATGAACTGGATAGTTCTTTTCAGCAGCTTTGAGCTGTCGAGATTCGAATGCAATGACGCGTTCGCGTCCATCGACATCTGTTTGTAAGAGAGCACTGCCTATGGCAAAGTCAGATGCGTCACAGACGACACTGAAAGGCCGATCAGGATCGGGCAAAGCCAGTATTGGCGCATGAAGGAGACTTTCCTTAACTGCTTGAAAAGCCTCATGTTCGGGTCACCCCAACACCAATCCACATCCTTTTTAAGGAGATTGGATAATGGCCGAGCCATATCTGCATAATTCTCACTGTACTTATGCAAGTAATTGGCAAGGCCAATCCACTTACGTAGATCTTTTTGGTTCTTTGGAACCGGCCAATCGACTATGGCCCTTATCTTGGCGGGGTCCGCTCGAAGGCCTCGCTTCCCAGTGAAGCACTCCGGAAAGGGAATCTCTTCTGCACCAAAGATGCACTTAGATGTATTTGCATACAATTTATTCGTGCGCATGCACTCGAGCACCGCTCGTAAATGATCAATGTGATTATCCACATCAGATCGACTGTTCGTTGCACGACTATGGGCAAAGATGTCATCAAAGTACGTTTGTGCATAGCCTCGGTGAGGTCTGAATAGTTGCGTCACCAGACGATTAAAAGTAGCCGGGGCATTTGACAGCCCTTGTGGCATAACGAGCCACTCCAAGTTCATACCGCTTGGGGTACTAAAACCGCTGTTAGCGGAATATCGCTTGCTAGCATGAGCAGCTGATAATAACCATGGACTAAGTCGAGCGCACTGTACAATGTACATCCCAACATACTGTTCTGAAGAACATCCTTTCTGGGTATTGGTTTCTGAGCCGGGATAGTGGCAGCATTAAGCTTATTATAAGCGTGCACAATACGCTACCTACCATTAGGCTTTTTGACACAAAAAGTAGGTGTGGAATGGGGAAACTTACTCTCCCGCACCATTCCCGCCGCGTGCTTAGCACGAAAGAAATCTTCAATGACGTCACACTGTTCCTTAGGTAAAGGCCACTGCCGTGTTACGCAGTATTTAGTTCCTGGAACTAGGTCAATTTCATGACGTACACCTCTATCGGGAGGTAAGACAGATGGTGGATTGTGACACACCACATCTTGAAATCCCTTTACCAAAGGATAGAAGGGATCCAAAGGATCTTTAAGGATCGAAGATCCACTCCGGGCACTGAGTGCCGCCTTGGTGTCCTCTAGGACCGACTCATCCATTAATGAGGACGAGTTCAACTCAACATCGGGTCTAATGACCACTAATTCGGATAAATCTCCTGCCTTCAAGGCCTGGCTAAATTCGCCATCAGACATTTCGTCTAGCTCACAAAGAGCATCCAAAGATGGAAGGTTTTCCAGGCTAACATTGCCCTCCACCTGGCCAGTCACTCCGTTGAGAAGTGTGTATCGTGTGTCACTATTGTCACTATGTGACTGCACGGACGCCTGGCGCTTAACAGTTGCCACCTGGCGTCTCGGTCGTCTCTTCGATGAAACCTTACACCCCTCTGAGGTCGGGACAGTAGTGTCCCCATGGTTACTACTAGTAGTAGTACGCTCTATACGAGAGCTGATGTCATTACCGACATCAAGTGTGGTGCCTTCACGGCCGACCGCACTCGGTGAATTTTAAGTGTCACCCCACAAACATCAAAGGAATCACATCCTTGATAACTCGGCCCTAGGCCAACGATGCTTTCAGCATGCAGTGACTCGTTATCACAACGAGTAACACTCAACGGAGCACGTGCCGTATCACTAATATTCAACGAGCTACGCTCGAAATTCATGTTTTCAGCATTGGAGTTAGTTAGCTCAGACATTCCAATGTCCAGCAAATTGATATCTTCTATCAAAGGCTCGCGCCAATAGTGCTTTTGTTGCCTAGCAAAGGTGGGTTCATGACTCTCCAAAGCTTCGCTAGGAACATCGCGCGTAGCGCCTAAGGTCTTCGACCTCCAATCAATCCATGGCTCATGGCGTTCAAGCCAAGCCATACCTAGAATGAGATCATATCTCGAGCCCAAATCAAGGACAAGTCAGCGTTCAGTGCTATCAAAGTCCAAACCTTTATACCTAAGTTCAAAGTAACTTTAGGTACAGTGACACGACTTCCAGTCGCTAAACGAACCGTGATGGAATCACCCTCATGCGCTGTAAGCGCTTCAGCATACAGCTGACTTTCCTCAGGGGAACGACGTCGAGCATAATTGCAAGACGCTCCAGAATCGATTAAATCGACCAAGGCTTTTCAAAGCCTTTAACTTTCGCCTCAGCGATCAACAAGCCAGCCTTGTATCCACGCTCCATACCAATAGGTATGGAACTCTTTGGGGCTAAGCCCTGTTCAACTTTACCTCCTAAAGGTGTTACAGAACCTAGTTCTTCCCCCGTAGGGCGCCCGCGCCTACTGGGTGTCGGCATTTCCCCGTGCCATGCCAGACTTCTGGCTCGGGGTAGAGTGTTGGCTCGTAGCCTGGCGCTGTCTACGTAAAAGGCAACCAGGCCGTAAGTGCTTAGTGCTTCCGCACGTATAACACCGTCGTACAACACGTTGCTGCTCAGAAGCTTGAAGTTCAGCTTCACGTTCGTCTTCAGCATAGCTGAGATCCATCGGTTCTGGCCTATTACCGACCGGAGTACTTGTGTAGTTTGCTCTCGCAGAGCTAGGGTTGTACCCATTCCAGCCAAGTCTGGCCGACTTGAAGTTATGCTCAGCATTAAGAGCAATTCTCACAGCCTCTTCGAATGTAGAGGGGTGAACCCGAAAGACTTCGGTTCTGGCAACGCCAGTACGGAGACCCTCTATGAATATAGTCACATGGACTGACTCAGGCAGAGGATCAGGCTACATAGCAGCCATGAGAGTTTTCAGCTCTTGGACATAGTCCGTTAACTTATTCTTACCCTGGCGGGTTGATAAAAGCGTGAACGCACGCGGTAAGCCTGGTTAGGTGGTGAAAACACCTGTACCAATTGTGACTTAAGCGACTCCCATGTGGGAAACGCTAAGTCGACCGACGTGCTACACGTCCAGGCCCGTTCTCTAGCTCTTCCATCGAGCTTTAAGGTAGCCAGCGAGACCTGTTGATGGTCAAGCTTGATCAGGCCTGATCTCATGGCCATCTCAATCTCACGGATCCAGAGGATGAGGTTTTCACCCTCCTTTCTTGAGTAGTTTTTAACTTCCACTCTAAGTGGACGAGGCCTAGCCTCATCGTCTGGAACAGACACATAGCGTGTAGGCATAGCTGACGCCATTTGGTCTTGGACCTTCCCTAGAAGGGACGCTTCATACTGCAATAAGCCCTCAACACGTGCAGTCAGCACCTCCGGGCCTTGCGATACAAGGATTTTCGACATACTCTAGACCCGAAGATGCAGTCAGATTATCAAGCGCGACCTTTTGGGCCTCAGAGAGGGGAGTGGGGTTTTCCATCCTCACAAAGGATCAGTCTTTAAAGACTCATGCGTAGATTGAATACAAGTGCTACCAAGTGTAGCGGAGCTGCACAGCTTCTTGATTCAGAGAAAGACTTAGTGCTCAAAGAGCGTTATTAGTTCTAAAGAACTAAACTCTATGAGTCAACAAGCATAACGCTTAAGGTCCCTGTTACAGGGGACCGAACGATTCAGTGAATCTACAGCACTTAGTGCTCAAGAGTAGCTATCTCAGGGAGATGTTGCTAACTCTTAACGATCAACGATCCGAGACGCCTCGCAAGGCACGTGTCTTAGACAAGATCAAAAGGGGAACTGAACTTTATTTACGCTCAACTCTATAGAATATCTTACTCCTGATATTACCTAATCTAGGCACTCATGTCCTAAATCAAGAACTTACGAGATCTTTCCTATCTCGTGGCTGACAACCGTCAGCCCCTATAAACCGATAATATTTCTATATCTCTTTCAGTGGGATAACATCCCATGTGTCTAAGGCACAGGGTATCGAGTACCCTTCGATATGTAACCCCGTTACAAAGAGGCAGAGGCGGAGTTGGAGCGCAACGAATATGCCATAGATTTTGAAAAAAAGCTGGTTGCTGAATGGGTGAAAGAAGGCGAGAGTCCGGAATATATACGCGAGATCCTCGAGGAAGTGCCCACGGTTCACAAATCATTTCACATCTATATAAAGTCTGAAGACACAAGCGACATTTCAAAGGAATTTGAGTCATACAAAAAACCAGCTGACGCCGTCGATCGCTAACCTTCATGAATAAGAAGCTACCAATATACCCTTTCTTATCAGACAGCACCGGCAAACGTTAAAGGCCATCTTCACGATTTTGGTGAGAGAAGATTTGTAGAGCGGAAGCTCATTGAGATACAGGTGTCGTGGTGTCAGACGCATATTTCTTCATGTAACGAACGATGTGCATATTCTTTAGCAATGTCGCCGACGCTTCACACGCGAACCTGACGAAGGCCTTGACCGTAAGCTCGGATACTGTACGTGGTCCAAAAACTAGGTTATTTTGGTGCAGTTTTCCGGTCTGAGTAAAACGTGACAACAACCTTAGATGCGTGGCCATAGTTTCATAAGCAACTTATGTCGGCGTTGGCATGACCCTTGATAAGTTCAAACTTGTACAAACCTAATCGAATAGTTGTATCTGTCTGCTGTAGCCGGCTATGAGTTGAACTTCTTACTGAAAATTACTGCTTTGTCCGTGGTGCTAGAGACAGCTAGCTGCTCGTTTGTAAGCTAGTGCTGTGAAACCTCAGAACATGCGTGATCAAGCCGATTTTTGTCGTTTCTTTGATAGCACACATGTTTTAGAACAGTAAATCAGCAATAGCAGCACCACTCATCGAAGCTAAGTCGTCGTCGACGATGTACACTTGGCCATGCGTGAACAAAAGAGCAATCGATTCAGCCGTTAAACAAGTTTTTTCCACTGGACACAGCCGCAACGATAAACTTGACACTGCAATCAACATCACAGCGCGGTAGCAGCGTTTAAAATCCATGAAATAACGGACGGAGTCGCATAATTCCAAACACAGTACACCTATGTATTATTTCCACCAGCCACATCGGCGTCTGCGTACATTTGCGCGGCGTCAGTTTCAGTGATTCCAATATCACGAAATTATTTATGATCACAAGTTCGTACATCCACCGGCCTTTCACAGGGGCGACTATTTTCTTGTGTTTCCGCGAGCTCAGACCGAATTACCGGCCCTTCTTCAGCACTGTTGTCATCAGTCGAAATAAGACGGCAGACGGTTCTTTTTGCCTGGCAGGTGGATCAAGTACACAGCCAAGCTTCACTTTCACCGCCTGTGACCACCTTATAGTGGTCGCTCCAACAACGGAGCGGCAAGTAGCTCACGAAAAGTGACACAAGTTCTTCTTTTTTATTAGAACGCCACACCAGGCGAAAGAGTGATTGAGTCATAGGAGAGCTGAACATCTGTAAGCTATAGCGACCAAATCCGCTATATCTTTAGGTGTTCAACAACACACGGTTGCGTGCAGCATGTTGTAAATAGTATTCCACAATTAATCGCATCGGCAAAAGATGCACTCTGCATACATTCTCATATTCTTGACACCAGGTACTTTTAGATATTAGTAGAGCTCTGAACAATGTTACCTGAACGGGTCATGGAAAGGCCGTGAGCAGCATGGGCTTGGCTTCAGTAATTACTCGGACGATAGTTTGATTAATGTATGGAAAAACAGAGACAAGGAGAGACTAGGAACAGCAGCCGTCTTTCGCTTGGTCTTGTGACTCGTCCACTCGGAACTTGCTGCCGTTGGCCACGTCTAACCGGTCGTGCTCACTCTCCGCCAGTCGCTTCTGAATATCCACAGCGACGAAGCGGAATGCCTCTTCAATATTCTGGTTGCTCTTTGCGCTCGTCTCGAAGAACTCAATGCCGAACTCATTCGCTAGATCCTGACCTTGCTTCGTCGTCACCGCCTGGTAAACCACAGCCGCCAAGTCAATCACATCAGTACAAAAGTAGCCTTTTGCCAGTACAACGTCATTTGTATACGCACTCGTTCCGACGGATCGACGTCACACTTGTTGCCAATAAGGACTTTATTTACGTTCGACGACGCATTTTGCCGAATTTGTGTCATCCAATTGCGAATGTCTGCACGATAGCAACCAACCAGACGTCATAACACGCATCAGTTCCAACTTTATCTTACCTCAATCTCCGCATACAAATGTCCGTTGCAACGCACTCTGGAAGGAATGGTCGTCTGTTACGTCGTAGACTAGAAGGATGCCCATCGCACCACGATAATAAGCTAAAAAACAGACCAGCAGAGAGAGGCATCATCAATGTAACTTCTTTCATATTGAAGGTGTTCAGCAGATTTCCGTACCAGTTGTAATCGTACGAAATCGTTCCTGTCCCGCAGTATCCCAAATCTGAAGCTTTATCCGCTTCCCGTCCACTTCAATTGTCTTCACTTTAAAGTCAATTCTGCAGCATCAACGTTAGTCCAGATGCTACAAAAGTGTAGCCATCTTCAGTCCATTCAGCTGCTTGTATACACACCCAATCGTGGTGATAAACGACGTTGTGAACGAGTCATCCGAGTAGCGCAAGAGCACGCAGCTCTTCCCCACGCCTGGCAATACAAAGAGACGGTGAATGTTAGACAGCCTTATTGTATACGTAGGAGACACAGAAGCACCTTGACTTGTCACGTACCGCTGTCTCCGATGAGCAGGAGCTTGATGAGCAGGTCGTACTTACTACTGTGGACCATGACGCTCGAAGAAGATGCGATGATCGGCTTTGCCACGTTCTTATACGGTCGCCCGATATATGGGTACCATTTAAGCGGTTCACACTGTAGCCATGGAGAAAAAGATGGGTCAAAAAAATATGTGAACCCGAACAGCCACTTTTTTGGGTACTAAAGTGGGATCTATCTATAAGTGACGCGAATTTGTGCTGCCCGCGACGTGATCGACTATAAATCTGCTCACACTCTTTTTATTCTTACGTTGGGATATTGAGGTCACGACGAAGACGTTGTGGAGCCATGGCGTGGTATCTGCGAGAAGTAAAAAGCAACATGTCTATGAAGGTGCTATGAGATGTCGATATTTGCAGTAGTGTAAACGAGCAACTCGAAAGTCGTAATTAATTAGTTACCGTCGGCACAGCAAATAGCTGCTAGGCAGTGCTTTGCTTAAGGGTGTATCGTACATTGACATGATCACAAGAGCGAGAAACACCAACTCATACGAGTTGAAGAAGTTACCGTCAATAAGCTTTTTACTGGTCTGTGTGATCCTGATTTTGTTTCAGGAGACATACAATGTATTAGTACTTTTGGTGGCACTGTTGAGTTCCCTCAGAACTGTGAAGCGTTAAGCTTAATTGAGTGTTGAGTCTAGCCTAGTTCTTTAGAACGGGCATACTCTTACACTTGTTGTTATGAGATCCTTAGAACTAAGCGGCTGTAAGCCAGAGTCTTCCTCTGACTGAAGGGTGGTGTAGCTCTGTTACAACAAGCCTGTTCAGACGTCCAGATGTTCCTCCTATCAGTATTAAAAATCCCGAAGCATCAGTATTATGGTGCTTGTAATCTTCTCAGCATTAAATTTAGGGTATTGTTAAATACGCCCCACTTTTTACTAAATACACCCCATACACCACACCTATAATACACCACAATATGATTTGTACGACAAACATCGCGCCACCATACCTATGTACGACCAGCATCGTACAGCAATCTGCATTTATCGTACAAATGGTAAGTGATTTACCAAGCAAACTTCGTTTAGCACGCAATGGACGACTGAAGATCTTTGCCTTCGTAAATGATTTGATCGACATTACCGCGGACTCGTCACTGCATGCCGAATACATCTGGGGCGCTATTTGTATCTCTCAGAAATGGCAACAGCCAGGTTACAGTCGAGAAAGGTACAAAAATGAATGGAACAAAAGCTCACGTTACACCGAACGTAATCGGATTCATTTGTCGCAGCGAACATTACCTCTTTAAACAAGAAATTGTACTAAACAGCTACATGCATTTTTGATCGAGCCTATCCTAAATCTAGTATAGGACCAGGCCATTGCCTGTCAAAGAAAGATCGATAGGTAAAACCACTAACCATTTGCACGATAAATGCCGATTGTTGTACGATAGTGGTCTTACAGAGATATGGTGCGCAAAAGTTGTCGTACAAATCGTATTGTGTGTTGGTGTGGGTGTGGGGTATGGGGCGTATTTAGTAAAAAGTGGGGTGTATTGAGCAATACCCTAAATCAATGCAGAGGGAATTGCCCTACATACTGTACCTTCCATCAGTAACAACGTTGTTTGTACCTTCAACTTCCAATTTCTGAAGCCATCCTATATTTCTATCGTCGCCTACAGTCGTATACACCTGAAGATATACCTAGATCGAGTGATAGAGGTCCTTTTTCTCCACAAATAAAGTATAGTCGTAAAAAACGATCAAAAGAAATCGATATGTCTGTCAAATGAAAAGCCTTAACTGCTCAGCAAAACGGACAGCTGCGAAACATTCGCAGTCGGGTCATACCGACCAACACTCGAATAAACTGTCCGTCCTATACAGCCATCATACGTCCATCCATTTTTCCACATTATACATTTCAAGCTCATTTCGCAAATTCCAGTCAAGCGCAATGAGCGAGACGGGAGTCACATACAGCAAAGAGGCGATATTCCAGGCCTTTGAAGAGTCAGGTAACCTCAAGTTGCTCGAACATATCAATCTATCAAACACAGAAAAGTGCACGGAGCAAGCTCCTGCGTACATCTTTTACATGCGGGGCCTACAGTGCTCGCGTGACCCACGTCTAGCTTACCACTTCTGGGCCAACTATGCTGGCCGCCACCAGTTCCATCTCTTTACGAGCCAGCGCAAGAGCGAGTGCATAAACGCCTCAATCTATCTCTATGTGCCGGACTTGGACGCTATTGAGAAGAGCCTGGCGTCCGTTGCGGACGAACTGAAGGACACGCAGTTCGCCTTTGAGCGCTTAAATCGCGGCGCGGAGACGACGCGTGAGTACCCGCAGGAGAAATGGCACGAGCTGTTTGATACGATGAAGTACGATCACCTCAAGGTGAATGATCCGTACGGTAACGAGTTGCGGCTCCACGTGACGCCTCGCAATTACCACTCAATCAACATGTCGTTAGGGAAGACGTTGCCTGTAATGAACGACACGGCAGGGGTGGCGCAAGGTCTCCCGTTTTTGCTGTACCCATGCCGACCTGGTATAGCCCAAGGCATTTCACGCTTCTTTGATCACTATTTGGGTGCCAAGACGGTCGTTTCGAAGAAGGAGGGCACTGAGAATCTCTACCGCACATCGGTATTCTGTGGCCCGCTACAAACGATCGTCTTTGATGAGCAGGAGTCTCAGCGGGACAATAAGGGCGAGTACGATGGCCACCACGTGTGTATCCACATTGATCGCTTCAAGGAGTTCTACGACAAGGCGCACAATGATTCCATGCAGTGGAACAACGAGCTGTTCTTTGACCGTTGCGACACCTGGTTTGAGGCAAACCGTGATCAGCAGTACCGTATCTTGCACTTGGTTGACCCACTCGACAGGAAGTTTCTCATGTCATTTGAAATGGAGATCCGCTCGACGCAACACTTTCGCTATCTCATCCACCGCAGCGACGTAACTCCAGACGAGGAAGCTGCAAACGAGGTGCTCCGTAAAAAGAACCTGTAGAGATGTGCTGCCGTTTGATATGTCGGGATGTCGCTACAACCAACCTGTACCAGCGATAATACACGGTGGATGTGTGCTCACCCTATCGACTAGCCTCGTATTTTTGTTAGCGACCATCGAGCTTTGCGAGGAGGAAGGTCAGTTTCAGCACGCCCGGATCGCAGTGGTTAGGCTGAGCTAACGCGTTAGCTCAGCCTTGGGGCAAAGACATTGCGATGCATCGACAACGCCAATGCAGTTCCTTAACCTACGTACTTACACACTTGTTCATGCATCAACTATGCTACCAGGTTTAGAAAGCACATGAATCGAAAACTCGGTGCTGGAAACTAAGAACAGGCAAGAGCTTGAACTATTATAGACACGAGGTTGACGCGCTTTATAAGTACAATCCAAGCGTGGTAGCGTTGCGCAATTTTCAAAGCGCACAAGACGTCACCTGCAACATGTTTGTTCCACAGAAGGCGTGGGCACAAACTGTATCGGCATGATTTGTGCTGTGTCTGTATCACTCTTTTTTAATCGAAAATGAAGCCGACAGATGTCAGTTGAAGCCGGCTATATCGGTCATGTAGATCACTGACGGCGGCGAGCTTTTGCGAGTCAGCAGTGATGGATCCAACTCTACGCCTGGAAAGTGCAAGTAGTTGCGTCAACCTTACGCAATATACGGCCAAAAGAGAGCATTGTACCAACGCCTCACCCGCGTGGCATGTTACCATCACTACAGTTTACCTAGGTTGAGTGCTGACGACTGCGTTTTCCTGTGGCAGCTATTCGATGGCAGCTAATCTTGCTGTTAGATCCTCCAGTTGGAAATCCCCTTATAAGCTACTGAAATGTATAGATATCTTATGGATATTGGTGGTAGCATATTTTCTTGTATGTAACTATGGTAGTTTAAATACTACGCTAGTCACCTGAATGATAAACGCTAATAGTTGTAGCATCAAGCATTTCGAAGATGTGACAATTATGTGGAAGTTGTAAGTGGTATTACAAAAAACTCGAGTTGTTCGAATTGGGAATTGGACACAGAGGCCGAGAAGCCATCTGGTAACTTTAACGCTTGCGCGAAGTAAACAGAAAGAAGATAGAACTTATAGATTGGACTTGCAAGCTCGAAGGATTCGGACGAGTATTTCTAGTATAGGTACACATCAGAATGTTGCCATCTCCGCTGTCGCGAAAGAAGTACACCATCTTGAGTGACAGTTTTCGAGTCGTGAAAAATTGCACAATCGAGATGGGATACCTTTATCACACGGACCGCTCCAGCATCCGTGTATCTCTTAACTCCACGTATGATGGGAAATCACGACAACTTCGACTAACGGTCATTATAGAGATGTTGTAAATGGTGGGCACAAGCCAAAGTGTGGTAACTGTACTACTGATGTTCTCGTTATGATAAAGCTCTGGATGCTCTCGAGATCGCAATCAGCTCTTCAAGAAGGGGCTCGAGCTCATCAATTGGTAGCATTGTTGCTGCGTCGCACAGCGCCTTCTTCGGATTAAGATGCGTCTCGAAGAAAAATCCATCCACACCGACTGCCGCGGCCATTCTCGCAATAGTCGGGATGAACTCGCGGTCCCCTCCACTCGTCGTGACGTTAGCACTCGTGCTGCTGGGTCGCTGAATACTGCAACATAAAAACACCGAGTCAGCAAAAGTCTATTCTAGCTGTTTGATGTAAACCGTGTGCAAGACCTGTGCGTAACATCTTGAACAACGAGACCATTGGATCGTCGCAGCTTTGGCAGATTTCTCGTGTCTACTACCAAGTCTCCATACCCAAACATACTTCCACGTTCCGTCAGAATAAAATCTACAGACACCACAAAAAATAAGAACACGTCCTTATGTAAGTATCCCAAGTAACAAGCATGGGCTATCGTGAAAATTACGTCGACATACCATTGGCTCCTTGGGTGACAGCCACTTTCTTAGCAGCTAGAAGCTACAGAAATGCAAGAGAAAAAAATAACGCTTACTTTGGCCTCAGGGCCAAAAAACTAACTGCAAGCATCAGCTAATCGGCGCACCATAGTTTCAGCTGAGAGCATCTGTCCCTTCTTCAGATTCACCAGTCTTCCAGACTTGGCAGCAGATACCAAAAGATCCGTCTGACGACATAGAAATGCTGGAATCTGGATGATATCTGCTACTTCTGCTACCGTAACCACTTGGTATGTCTCGTGGACGTCCGTAATCACTGGCAGCCCCGTCACATCCTTAACGAGTTGCAGCATCTCCAGTCCACGCTGCAGTCCTGGTCCTCGATAACTATTCAAGTCCTGACGGTTGGCTTTGTCAAAACTTCCTTTGAAGACAACAGGAATCTGCAGACTTTGCTGGATTGCCGCCAAGCTACGACCAAAAAATAGACTCAGAAAATGAATGGTCAACATACCACATGCAAAGGTGGTAGTTGCCAAGGAACATAATTACCGATGAGCGATATCCATGACAATCTGCTCAGACTCCAGCACACATGGACCAGCAATAACGAAGAACGGAGACGCTTCGCGCAGCGTTTTGGCCAGTACGCGGCGATGCATGTCGAGAGCAGGAATACTGGGACAACAAGTGCACTTTTTTTAAAACGTGTGGATATGTAATAACATATTTTATGCCCGACCGTATGTGCGTTAAAACACTTTGTAGCTATACTGCTTTTAGACCGCAGGACGCGTCCCTGTAGTCGTTGTCGCTGCAAGCTCTAGCTTATCATCTTTTGCCATACCGCATGATTAATCACAAGGAACAGCGTGATATGCTAACCAAGATGTGATTATTATTTCTTTGAGCTCTTGCACACTAAATTTGAGGAATGGTCAAGTAAACCTTTGTAAAAAGACTCCACGAACGTAACAACGACTGACAGAGCTTGAACGACTGCACAAACTATAATTGTTTGGCTTGAAATAAGTGGCGATATGCTTGTATTGAAATGACCACGCATAGCTGTTTGAATTATCTAAACATGTTTAGCAGGTCGACCGGTGTAGTCTACCTTTTACTTCGGCTATGAAGAACACAATAATTTTTGGAAACGAACAAATATCGGTTAGCGCATGCTGTATTCGCTATCGTTGATCTGGAAATGACTAGATTTACGGTAAAATTAAAACTAGTGAATGTCTGTATTCACGGCTACTGACTTTGCATGTAAAAAAATCAGTAACCCGCACGATTATGCAAAATGTGCAATTACGTGCGACTTTACGGTGACCTAGACCCCGCAAGTTCAAGCTGCATTGTTTTTCTACGGTAAGCACACATTCAATGTTGTCACGACTGTAGGTCTGCGTTATTGTGCATGCATCAAAAGACTTCTGGCGTCAAACTTGTCCAGCTAGAATGCTCGATAACAAAGGCGTACGATACGCAAAATATGCAATAGTCGAGGACTCTGGTCGCTCAGTCGAGCGGAGTCAGATTAAGCTTGGATAAGCTATGTCGAATCCTGCAGTAGCTAGGCTTGCCTTTGTGACTTCTGTCTCGATAAGATGCATCCCTCATTATACTTGCCATTAGCATCAACTTGGCAGCTACACACGATTTCTTCTCGACCGCACGGCGAACCTACTTGCTCATACTCATACAGACGAACAACAATTTTGATACAACCTCACTTGTAACGACAACATAGGAACTTAAGTACTTGTACTAAAGTTGCTTAGCACAAGACACCAGCGAGTACAGGAACTACCGCCATGCGTCAGTCGCCTCAGTGGGTAATTCCCTTCAGGAGCGGACTGTGCTGAAGTCCGAGGCTGATGCCGAGTACGAGCATGTGTGGGAACCCATTCGCAGCAAGATTCCCCACAATCGCAAGGTACGGGATATACAGCACTGGATGGTAGTGGTCCAGCAAATGCAGCAGCGGAATGTCAATGTCTTTCCAGAACGCATAGCTCCCATTCACATTCAGGTAAATGACGTGTTCGCTGCCAGGCACACGGACTTCAAAAGGCGTGAAAGCGCGACAGAAGGCAGCCAAGAAGGAGGTCAAGATACACGAGGCAACGAAGCTGGAATTGTGCATGCCACCATGGCCGTTCGTGATCTGTATGTCATGGAACCAACGCGTCAGTATAAGACCAGCATAATACCACTCATACTACCTCCTCAATATGACTTACGTAGAAACAAAGAGGCAAGAACCACAGATGGTGCGTCGCGAAAAACGTCTTGGAAAAACTGCGATTTTCTGGATACGTGAGGTACTGCATCGCTCCCGTGATGAACCTTCCCTTGAGCACAAACGAGAGCGTGTCGATGTACCACAGCAACTGATCTCCTGACACTGTCACCATCTGAATCCAACAAGTGCCAAGTTATCGTTCCCCCTCGACCAGTTTCAAGCAAGTAAGTGATTCCCTCGCACTCTTACCGCCACGCCCACCAAGAAGGGCTTGGAAAAGTAGAGGGCCATGACCACAAGCACGAGTGATACGTTGCAGGCCCACAATATCTCGTAGAGAACGTACGTGGCTGCGTATTCAACACCACACAGCCACAGACTTTGTCCATACTGATGTCGTATCGTATACAAGGACAAACACACGCACCGTGCTCGTAGAAGCGAGAAAGCACCATCATTACAGTATAGAGCGCAACGAATGCCCTCACATTGCTATACCAGCCACAGCCATTCATTGAAATTAGTACAGGCATCTCTCTCAACACAGCGCCACTGCACGCACGGGAAGCTAAAGCGCTCTTCTTGGTCGTCTCCAGCAAAGTACTCGTCCATCTGAAGTGCCAGCCACGACACAGAAGCATAGCCACCCACTAGGATCACAAAAATCCGAGGCAGGTCCTTCTGGGACACCTGCACTGGCACAGGAAGCAACGACATACTTTATGCGTTGGCCACGTGCTGCTGACGAACGAGCTGATCCGGTCAAATGCGTATGGCTCAGCTGGATCGTCTCTGCACGACTGGATCATAGAAGGTCTCTAGTAGGAATGACGTGCTACGTGAGACGCGTCATATTGCTTCAAGTATTGCTGCAAGTCCATACTGTTGGCAACTGTAGTACTCTGAGCAACACCTCGATGTAGATACAGCCGCAAGAGCTCATTCGTATAGCGTAGTAAGTCCGGCATCGCTTCCTGCTCGTCTCCATTGAAACGTCCGAGCACAAACTTGTCCATTGCAGTGCCTGCGGGTGCTCCACTGTTGCCTCCAACGAACCAGTACGGAGCCCCTACGCCAATGCGCAGTCGAGCAAAGCGGTCGGTACCAACGCACTTAATGATGTCTCGTACGCCGTTCTGTCCCCCGGGACCTCCTCTTGCCTTGAATCGACATTCACCAAAGGGCAGCGCCACGTCGTCCGTGACTACGAGCAGCTCATCATCGTGCCGATTCAGTGCCAGTGGATTCTTCTTCAGTCGCCAGTGATGCGACTGCATGAATGCTCGGACAGCAGTGCCCGAGCAATTCATGTACGTCGTTGGCAGCAGCACGGCAACGTTCACCTTGTCGTGAGGCACACCTTCTTTCAGCGTCCGTTCCTTGGCACGTTTGGACGAGCGGTTCACTAAATCGTCGCGAGGGTGGTAGTCGTGGTGCGTCGCACTTGACCCTTCCCACGGAAACGCAACACAAAATCGAGCGACGTCGCCGTGGTGTCGTGCTTCATGTTGCAAGTGCAAGGGCTTTGCCTATAAGATGACGCAAGCACAAGCAGAAGAACAACATGCCGTCAAGGGTTGGAAACCTGTTGATGTGCAGTTGGGAACGACTTACCGTCACTTGTGATGCATACGTTTCTAGAAAGTGCTTCACAACGACCGACCCGATATTGTGTCTAAGCGAGAACGAATGCATGAATCGACGGTATGTCGTTGGTTAAGAAGTGCGAACAACCATTAGTAAAAACACGATTGAGGTGACGGCAGTGCCGTCATCAGCTGCACCTCGTGTTAACGAATTTGTTGCCAGGATTGCCCAATCCCACAATGAGTTTGCGAGCGTCATTGTACTTGACTGACAATGCTGATGCTCCAGCGTTGGCAACAGTCGGATTGCTAGTGCTTGATGTCGAAAAGAAGCTATTCGTGCGAGGAACTTGGTGCGGTCGACACCATATATGCAGCAGCATTTTATGTGCTAGTACCAATCGATTTGATTTGTTCGGGGACCAGTGCTTGGGCGGTGCAGAGACGTTATCTATCGATGTATCGATCGACCTATCGGTATCTTTACTATCTACGAGCGACCTGATCGCTGAAACGCAACGGAGCGCACAACCACGATCATCGTGACGGACAAGTTTATTAAAAACTAGCTGGAGTTAATGTAGCGAGGCATCCACAACTTCAATGTCGAGCACGCATAGCTTTCCATCACAGTAGCAGTAGTTACTGAATGAATTTGCTGAGGAAACGGCGGTGGAAGTCGTTGCGGATCGTGTCATTGATAAACCGCTTCTTGATCTCCGGCTCGTTGCGCGACTGGTTTCGAAACACCACGTCATCATTCCATCGACGCTTCATCTTGGCGCTACTTGTACCTTGCTGCTGCGTCAGCGGATTTCCCTGAAGGATCTCCTCACGAACTTGTTGGTCGGTCACTTTTCGTTCCTCCTCTTCTTTACGAAGTCGTTCCTCTTCGCGCTCCTGCTTGATTTTCTCGAGCTCTCGCATCAGTTCGGCCTCTTCATCGTCATCAGCACTACACAAACATTTGTTACTATCTACTTACAAGAATACAACCCATCCACCTATCCCGTCGTGTCTCTTGAGACGGCACCCACCTGTCACTGTCAGAATCGCTCGACTCGTCCGACTCTGCGCCGTCGTCTGCATCATTGTATTTACTCGCCACGTTCTTCAATTGCAGCTCCCGTGCGTCCGTTTCAGCATCGCCCAACAGCAAAATCCTCTTGTTGTGCTCCAGACGTCGCAACTTGTCTGTGTTCAGACCGACACCACAACATTAGGTCTTTCCTGACTAGTTCTTGACTCGTCACTTAACTCGACAACATTGCTTCCCGTTAACACTTGTACACATCGTACCTTGCGCCGTATCTCTCTTGATCCCTTTTTCCAGCTCATACTTCTCCTCCTTCCGCTCCAGTTCTTCCCGCAAGTCCAGCAGCTCCACTTCATTAGCTGTACCCTGTCCAACTTGGCTACAGACACAATTAGCATCATTACCGACCCACCTCCCATACAATTATCAAGTAGAATAAATTATACCGTGTTTTTAAGTGTCTGTGCGCCGGTAAATCTCGAGCCGACACTTGGTCGCTTAGTTTGCCTTAAGTACGAAAAAGACAATTGTTCCAAGCGTATGAGCACTCATGGACGTACAGAATCGAGCACGATACCCATCGCTGCTGAACGCAGTGAGCCTTTTTTCTACGCACCTCCTGCATGCCATCCCCCTTCGTTTGACTGGCCGACAGCGGCGTGCCAAGTGGGGCGGTGTGCAGTCGTCATTGCGAGTGGCGATTGTGACTAGAAGCACTGCAGCACCGTTCTTTGATTGGTTTATATTAAGCCGAGGGAATTACAATATTAATACCCAATCCGTATCCACTAAGAAAAAAAACAGGGTTTATCAATTGCCACTTCTTATTACTGGGTCGGTTATCCATGCACGTGCTGTGCTGCCTGGAGCAGCGAGTGCTGCGCAAACACCAGCTGTTATATCATAAGTAGTGCAAGTACGAATGCTGTATACGGATGATCATGTTTGCGCCGAAGATTGGGTGGGGTTAGGACTCATTGTGAAATATCCCCTGCCACATTGACTCGTAAATAGCTACGAGGCAAATAAAATGAAGACACTCTTGTATGCTTTATTCCGTTTTGTTAAAATCACATCCTAGCTGGTTAAATAATAGAGCATATGGCCCACATGGGTACGCGACGGCGCGTATGCGAAAGCAAGTTCTGCCGTCGTTTACAAGAAGAACACGATGGTTGCAGAGAAAAGTACAAAACCAGTAAATTTAGGGTATTGTTCAATACACCCCACTTTTTACTAAATACGCCCCATACCCCACACCAACACACAATACGATTTGTACGACAACTTTGCGCACCATACCTCTGTAAGACCACTATCGTACAACAATCGGCATTTATCGTGCAAATGGTTAGTGGTTTTACCTATCAATCTTTCTTTGACAGGCAATGGCCTGGTCCTATACTAGATTTAGGATAGGCTCGATCAAAAATGCATGTAGCTGTTTAGTACAATTTCTTGTTTAAAGAGGTAATGTTCGCTGCGTCGGATGAATCCGATTACGTTCGGTGGAACGTGAGCTTTTGTTCCATTCATTTTTGTACCTTTCTCGACTGTAACCTGGCTGTTGCCATTTCTGAGAGATACAAATAGCGCCCTAGATGTATTCGGCATGCAGTGACGAGTCCGCGGTAATGTCGATCAAATCATTTACGAAGGCAAAGATCTTCAGTCGTCCATTGCGTGCTAAACGAAGTTTGCTTGGTAAATCACTTACCATTTGTACGATAAATGCAGATTGCTGTACGATGCTGGTCGTACATAGGTATGGTGGCGCGATGTTTGTCGTACAAATCATATTGTGGTGTATTATAGGTGTGGTGTATGGGGTGTATTTAGTAAAAAGTGGGGCGTATTTAACAATACCCTTGATTTAACCTCTACGTCGTGGATCGACCACTGGTTATCATAGTGCCCCACTCATACATACACCAAGTTTATATCAAGCTTCACGGCAGTGCACGGAAGACTTTCTCCGCAACTCAGCGCAAGTGTAAGCTCCAACATTTAATTTTGATACCGAAGGAAGCATACGCCGCTGAGAAATGGGCGTAATTATGAATGCACAGCCGCATTGATTTAACATCGCAAGGTTGGCATTGTCCTAAGCAACTTACAACGTCAAGTCATATTTCCATCCCACGAGCTTTTCATTGGGCAAAAAGCTTTAAGCAAGTGCATACAGTCTACTTTCTCTCAGCAGTGTAGTGTCTCAGACAAAAAAGCGACAGTGTCGTAGCCAATCTACCTACGTGACTTTTCGACCGACCTATAACGAAAACGTATACAGGTCGCTTTTCATTGCATCATTATCAAAGTTATCTAATATTGTGGTATTACTGCTGCAGTATCACAGGGAAAGGATGCACGAGTCAGCCCATCCGCCCCTAAGACGTGAGTGGATAAAATGATTATAGAAAAGAAGTAGCAAAGTAAGCACATAGACAGAGTTAGATAACCAGTTCAACCATTATTCCGAATAATTAGTTCGGTACAACAGATCAATCAACACTACTTCCCCAACCGTTTATTTCAATACTAGAATTAGTTTCCCAACTCTAACACCAATCCAAAAAGTCAGTTCGGTCCAACCAATGATTCGTAACACTTCACCCCTTATTAATTTGAATAGTAAAACTAACAAATAAACCCTACTATCAATCCAAACAATTAGCTAGACCCTTATTAATTAATTAAATGATACTTCATCAACCATTCTTTTCAATAACAGAATCAGCAAGCTAACTCCATTACCAATCCAAACAATTAATTGATACCACTAACGAATCAACAGAGCTTTCCCAACCATTCTTTTCAATATTAGAATTAATCTGCCAACTCGACCACCAATTTAAACAGAAGTTGGTGCCACAAAACATCGACGAAAAGCTGACCGAGAATTCTTTTTGATATTAAAATTAGTTTACTAACCCTACTGTTGTTCTAAACTATTGCTTCTGTAGTACTAACTAACCCGTCGAACTTTCCTAACTGCTCTTCCTAATACTAAACGTAGTTACCTTTCTCCGCGACCAAAACTAGACGTTAGATTTTTATTATTGTTAATTAAACCACAGCAATATACAACATGCAACTTTTGCATTCCCCAGTCTATAAACGGTAAAAGAACACTTGCTTTCAATACCCATCCATGGGGCTACTTATCCTTTCTATCATGACCAATAGTCCCAAATGAAGCTGAAGAGTCAATAAAGCCTAGTGCGTATTCGAAATGTATGACGAAGTCAAACAACATCAGTAGAGATCTGGCCGATCTGCGCTTTGATGTCATCGGACAAGGTCCATAAATGTCATGGCTATTTGCTCAATTAAAAGAGATAATGCATATCCGCCTAAAAATTGAGTGCACAACCGTGTACATGCGATGATTTCGCCTGCTGTTTGCAACAACTAGTTGTGGCTCAACTAAAACCTTCAAATATTCAGTAGGGGTGTACGTTCCAGATTGCCATTCCTGAAACATGTGCTCTCAATAGTCATCCCCAACTTCAAGTAGCCGCACATGAGAAACCTGATCGAAGCTCCCGATAAATTGGAAGTTGTTTGGGATCGAAAGTCCCTGTGTCATGTAATCGATCACTGCATCGTCCAAGAGTTTCAGTTGAGCTGTAATGACAGATCTTAGAATTTGTAGAGAGCCTTATTGGGTTGCGACACTATATACACGAGTGAGCAAAAGAGTGGAGTCGATGATTGAAGCTGCCTAGTAAGGTAAAGTAAGTTGTTTTCCGGTTACGTTACCTTCAGCTTCGATCACACTCTTTTGCTCCTTCTTAGAAGCTGTACCGCCCCCTACCGATCCGTTTTGTAGCTAAAGATCTGCGGCGAAGATCTTGCAGAGGGATGGTGGATGCACTGAGTCTAAAATGTCCATTTTGGAGACACAACCTCATCTTGTTACACTCTTATGACAAGATGCTCCCATTCGTTATTGATGCGTACATCACGCAACTCCTGCTTGCGTCAGATGCCTTTTAATAGAAACTGCATTTAAACACTGTACATGCAGTCGCTATGCATTGTCTACCGCTAGCTATTACTGTCGTCCATATTTCTGTCATGATCAAATGCGAAACAAAGCAAAGAAAGCATAGGAATAATATGTCACTGAAGAAAGACGATGGTGCTGCTGCCTATTGCATTTGACAAATCCTACAGATTTGACAGCTAGATAGGTTGATTGAATTGGAAGCTTGAATGTACCAGCAGCATCATCTCGAATCACTAAAGTTAGTAGCGAATCTGCTTTGTAACGCAACTAAGTGATGAGCAAATCTAAACATCATAACTACAGCGATATGTGGTGCTTATTACTCCGTAAACTTGCTGGTGATTCAGGCTTTGCTGGTTGACATCACTCCTCGATACACCGCAACAACAACTTTCCGGAGTGGATACATTGTGCTTGAAAGGCACACTCTAAAATCTACTAGAACAATACCAGAGCTGAAAGAATCATCTTGGCAAATTAATGCTGTGTTTTAATAGCGGTTACTTGAGCCTATGTGGCAAAGTCACTCTTAGAAATTATGACAATGGTCCGTGGCCACCCAAGGTGGAAATAAAATTCGTATATGTGGTGGAAATTGCTGGAAAATGCAACCGGATGCTTTTCTCTGATGGATGGAATCCCAAGTACCGTGATTTCCGTCTGAGAGCAGGAATCAAATGATTTGCCAAGGTGAATCTGGGACCAGGAACCAAATGGTTTACCCAGGTGAATCTGATACCAGGTGATTTGGAGATATGTGGCGTGATCTAGCAACGATGATTCAATTTGATGGTATTCAATACCGATCTGATAATCTAAGTACTGATATTGGTTAATTGCGCCCCTATCTGAATTTACGGTTACCCATGTGGGTCTGCGAAGCATACATATATCGGGAGGCGCGAATGATCTTGTCGACTGAAAATATACTGGAATGTGACGTTTGAGTTGGTACATCGGTCGAATGAACGCAGATTATCGATCTGTATCGGGTAGATTTTAGATATTTCGATATTGGAGTACCAGACCGGTCATATTCTCCACTGATAATGGATTCAACGTTGATGGAGCAGTCTGGTTATGAAGGATGTACTTAATGGATGGTCCTAAATGGTATCCCAAAAGTTCAGATCAAGGAAGTCAGCGGAAGGTGTCCAAGTTGACGTCAGAAAGTTGGTGATCCTAATATTGGATATTGGGTTTGATATTGGATATTGGGTTGAATATTGGGCATTTGGTACCATATTTAATGTATGGTACCATATTTGGTATTTAATACCATATGCGATATTTGATACCATAGTTGGGCGACACGTACCGTGTGAAAGTCTGCGCTGGACGAGTCGAGAACTGAATTTGTTCGCCGATGGAACATCGAGCCTGGGTCGCTGAACTCATTCCACTGCGTGAAGAGCGGCGAAGTTGTTATGGACTCGCAGAGACCCTTGAGAAAGTCTGCACGTTGTCATGGGCTTCAGACCGGCTTGTCGCATCGTCCATATTCTTGAAGGGTATCGAAGCTGTGAACGACAAGGAGTAGCGCGGCCTGAACGCGCCGAATGGGCAGTAACTCTTGTGGAATGTTCATTGTCGGAAGAAGAGCGCACGGTTGGGAACAGTACCAACGCAATCTTGACGATTACCAACGTGCCCATCGACATGAACGGGTGAGATGAATAGAGCAGGGTGACACTCCACCAAACTCAAGAAGTTGTGCTCGGAGTGAGAACTCTGCTCCATCAAGAGTTGCACCGCGCTTGCTATCACGTTCGTCTGTGCGTCGTGTTAACTTACGGCGTCAAAACGATGCTCCAATATCGCGAGCTGCTCGACGCTCGCGATCTCCCTCGCTTGGCATTAATAGTCGTTCACTAAATCTGGATCGTCCTCCAGGAGTGTCGTACGTGTCTCCCACGAGTCACTATCGGGCGGGAAGCCCAGCAACGAACGCGGTAGTACGGCGTTTCCATGTCAGGACTGGATCGCGCGTGGTTCGTGCCACGCGCAGGCTCAAGACGCGATGACATAGGATACTCTCGACGATCCAGCGACAATTACCATCGTTATTAACAAAGGTAGGGGATCCATCGCGACGAAACACTACGCACGGAGCTGTCAAGGTCGGTGCCGAACCCGACTGTCGTGGATCGACTCGAAGAGGTCGGACGTCAGTTGACCTTCGTGGATCATTACACGATCCAGGCACGTGACGTGGCGGAGGCGGCTTAGAGACTTGCTGAGTAGACTTCTAGCATTGTTGCGGGATTTGCGCTGCGACTAGAGCGCTTGGAACAGTCGAACGCCGCGCTACGGCGCGACAACGCGGTGTTGCGGGGGTTGCGCTATCCTGATCCTCCAAGGGCTCCACGGTATCGAGGACCGCTTTATGCGCCCGCGATGAATCCATCGACGTCGGAAGAACCGACGGACAATAACGCTTGAGGCGGCCTACGTAGAAGGTAGAAGGTAGCCGCATAGTCGTAGGGATATTTAACACGTAAGCATAACTATTTGCCTTGGTGATTGTAAATGGACCAATATACCGTGGTGCCAGTTTGTTCGACCCGAGATTTGTTATTGCCGTGTCTCTTATTCCCGTTGTTGATAACAAGACAGAATCACCAACCTTGAACCTTTCAAGGTTTTTACTCCCACGTTGGTTTTCAGCAGCCTTTTATTTATCAAAAGCTGAGGCGATGGCGGCGCGCACAAACCGACGACTGATTGAAGTTCTTCGACAAATCCTTTGATAGCGTTGGAGTCGAATAACCGAGTGTGTAGCTTTGGGTTGTCTTCACCGGACGTGGGTACAACGTGTGAACTGGGCGACATAGTGAGTTGAACAGCTCGGCGCTCAATGGTGGAGTCGTCCTCTTACCGACTCGTGTCAACCCTGAACGGAGTAACCTCGCGCTGTGATGAAGCGTGAGTGCGAGCAATGTACACTGAATCACTAGGCTCCGACGACACCAAGTCACCTGATGTATCTCCCCCAACAAGAGTAGAGAAATCAGTCAAGCCGAGGATAACTGGAACGCGTGTATGACGCGCGTTATTCACGTAGAATGGTGTCATCCCTGTTGAACCGTGGACTGCGTTGATCAAATCGAACTCTGCTTATGGGGAGAAACTTGCTCCATGACGAAAAAGACGATGTGTAACTGCGCAGCACATCTTCTAAGACTCAATTGACTCGCTCGGTTTGACCGTCAGTTTCAGTATGGTCAGCGGTAGACATAAGAAGGCGAGTACCGAGAAGAACAAACAGATGCGACCAAAAGGAGGCTGTGAATCGAGGGTCACGGTCTGAAACAATCGTGGCAGGCATGCTATGATGCCTAAAGACCATGTCGACAAAGAGAGCCGCGGTCTCTTTGGCCGTGATCGATGCAGCAGCCGGCGAAATTTGTACCATCTTGCTGAGATGGTCGACGATTACTAGAACGCCGGTGTGCCCCTGCTCATCGGCTGGTAACCCAAAAACAAAGTCCGTGCTTACGAAATTCCAGACTTCCGTAGCGATAGGCAACGGACGAAGATGAGCCTGTGAAGATGGAGCTGTTTTGACACGCTGACATACTTCACAGGACCGTACCCATTTATGGACCCACTTGTATATGTGAGGCCAGTAAAAATCTCGAGACACTGCGAGATAGGCAAATTGCCATGCGAATAATCGTGTCGCAGTTTAGGTGTGCTAACCTTCTGTGTAAGAGCATAAGCGATTTCTTTTGCACGTAGGTGCCCGCCTGTCTCACCGTCGTGATACTCGTGGAGTAAAAGTCCACGAAGGTCGTCTTCCAAGGGGCCGACGATGCGAGGAGCGTCGAACTGATCGATTTTATACGAGGGTATCTGACCATCAAAACAGTATCGCGTGATCTGTGCACGAATAGACGCCGGGAGTGACCGCAACGCGTCTTCCGAGGTATTGCGACAAAAGCGAATAATTGGCAACAGGGTAGTATCGCGGGAGTATTCTTCTGCGATGTCAACGCGTAGCAGATTAAAAGCAGACGTTGTCGTGCTGTTGATACCAAAATACACGAGCCACACAACCGCCATCGTCGATATCGGCTACGCTGGACTTGGGAATGTCCGCTCTTGGGTCATAATCGGGGCGTGAAGACAAAGAATCTGCGGTAATATTCGTTGGTCCCGGCTTATAGTGAACCTCAGCGAAAAATGACAACCAGCGCGCCATGCTTTGGCTGAGATGTAGGCTTATTGTTGCCGTACGCAGAATGGCATGATCAGTATAGACGGCTAAAGTCTGTTCTGCCAACAAATACACGCAAAATTTCACGAGCGCATATCGCATTGCGAGTAACTCTTTATCGTGTACAGGATAATTCCTTTTGGCAGGGCTTAAGCTGCCGAGATTGATAGTATAACGGGGCTAAAACAATCCTTACTTAGCTTACACGTACGCTTGAGGAAGCTTCGATCCCAAGTACTAGGTATTAAGTAAATTTAACTCTGTCTATATTTCTGTCTTTTTCAACCCTCCTGAGTACGAATGGTTCCCTTGGACTCATGGGAACCACTCGATCTACGTGTCAATATCTTACTGGCTGATAATGGGTCTAACCCCATTAATTCAGCTAAAATATACGACGGGCTACATCCATTAATTCGGATGCAGCTCTCCTACTTAAGTAACATGTAAACTTAATCAGAACTACTTATGTAACGGGGTAGCCCATTACATCACCCCCTTCTAAAAACAGCACTCGCCAACCGTGAGTGCTGTACTAGCAAAAACCCATAAGCCACTTCCAAACCAGGCGATGGCTAAACACACAAGCCCCAACGCAGCAGCACTCCCGATCACCATCAGCGGGAGTGCGACCATCCACGTGATGGACCAACAGCTTATACCTTGGGCCCTATATGACTTGTCCGGAGCTCGATCTGGACTCACTTGGAACAGTGCAAGATTACTTTTGGCGTTTCCGTGGATTACGCAGGAAGAGGCTTGAGGGTATAGCATACGACGCTCTGCAAAATTCTTGGTTTACTTTCATCCGGCATTGGAACCTAATGCTCGAGAGTAGAAGGCGCTTCCCACAGTGGCTTGACAATCGAGAAGACCGTTGCTCCGATCACTCCATCGGCAATTTACGAGAGAAGATATGCCAGAACGCTTAGAACAAGGACCGGCTCTGCTACATCCACATGAACGAAGGATGCCGCTCTTGCGATGAATTGCCACGTCCATCTCGCGACGAATGGCAACGACACGTCGTTGATTTTCCACTCAGCGAACACGAGCAATCCTGGATCGGGAAGTACGAGCGCAGTCTGTGCGAACGGAGGACCGTGGTTATTCGTGGTTCGACTCGCTGGCGTCGCCGCGCTTGGCAAAGGAGTCAATCTCCGGTGTGTACTCAGCTCAGGACGGCACCACATTTGCCTGCTCGTCTTGTTGCGTGGTGCTCATCGAGGTCTCGTTCTCGTGGTCGTGGTGATACAGGTTCACCACGTTCTCGTTATCACCCTCTTTCTCGTGATCGTGGTGATAAACATTCACCACGACGTTCTCGTCGCTCGTCTCGTTCTCCTTCACCACGAGAACGTTCACGTCTGCGAAAACATCAGGATATATCGACTCCATGACTCGTACGCCCGAACGATATTTGGGACTTCGCGAAGAAGCGAGGAGCGCGTTCCCACGTATCCTGCTCGGGTGAAAACCCCAGCCAACGTATACGGTACTTGCACGCGGATGGAACCGCGCGCGTATCATGAGCTGACGATGTCACTTCGCGGTGAGGGTCCTCGTGACCCATTATACGATCCATGATCCAGTTCATTTGACCTTCCGCATCCACAAGCGGTGGCGAGACCTCGCGATGGTAACGCGGGCGTCCTGGTTGTCCAGGACAAGGTCGATACGGCTGTGAACAAGGCTTCCCATGCTCAGTTGGATGCTAAAGCTGCTCCTAATCGTGCTGGCAGGCCGAGAGGACCGCGAGTGAGATCCGGTAGTCAAAACGCGAACTGATCGAGCGGAAGAGGAGCCTGAAACACCAGGTTCTTGGATACGCGCAGAGGAGAGCGCATCCGCGTCCAGCGTCATGGGCGCATCGAGCAAGGCAGGAGGGAAGGTCAACCTATGAGCCTTTGATTCCGGGGTCGGAACCAAGACGTGAAGCGTAGCCGGACGATACTCCTTTATCCGTCCGACGTAGAACGTTGGGTGAAGCCATGGCGATGAAGGGATGTCCAGCGTGTAGGCGTCGCCGATCGCGTTAAGGACCGTGAATTGCTCGATGAAACGTGGCGCGAATTTACTCGCGCCTAGGTTAATAACTGTTGGATGTCTTAGGCCTTCAGTAGATAATGACACGATCACCTTTCTTGAACATACTCATATTCTTCCTGCCATGTTTGTCTGCATTGCTTTATTTTTGTTCACTGCAGATCGAAGGGTATTACGTACAAACCGGGTGCTGGCTCGACGTTGGAGTATCAACACCGACACAGCCATGTATTAATTGGTCGCGCCGACTCAATCGGCGCGTAGTTGGCCGTTGGTAAGCGCATACCCGAAGAAGGGTCAATCAGTGTTTGCGCAAGCCATTGAGCTAACGGGGACGTCACGTCACGTGGCGTCAAAACAGCAGACTTCGCCTTGGATCGGGTGACTACATTTGCGCTCAAAATACCGTGAGCTCCACTCGATCGTTGTTTATCACCTTATCCCCCTCCATAGTGGGCTAAAAGGTGCCGAGGTCAACTTACAGAAAGAAGAGTAGGAACTAGAGGATGGCGAGCTGAGTGTAAAAAATGGCGTCAATCCTATTGACACGTGGACATCATTGTTGATTGTGAGCTCAGCAAGTGGTAAGAACGCGCTCCAACTCGTGAAAAAAGTCGCATAATTTTGAATTACGTCTTCGAGGACTCGATTTACACGCTCTGTTTGTCCACCCGTTTCCGGATGGGTCGCTGTCAGCATCTGTAGCTTCGTTTAAAGGAGTTCGAACTATGACGTTCAAAACGGGGATATGAAGCGAGGATCACGGTCCGAAACAATGTTTTCTGACAAACCGTGATGGTGAAACACTGTGTCAATGAAGTGCACCGCGGTCTCAACCGCGGTGATCGTGGCGTGAACAGGCACCATATGTGTCATCTTGCTAGATGTCTACAAAAACTAGAGTACCCGTTCGATTCTAACTATCGGGCGCTAGCCCGAATATAAAGTCCATCGAAACTGAGTACGGAGCCTCAGCTGCAATCGGCAAGGGTAGCAGGGGTGCCTGTGACGATGGTGATGGCTTCACTGGTTGACAGATTGTGCATGTACGAATCCAGTTGCGAACCCACTTGTACGTGTGGTGCCAGAAAAATCACGAGATACAGCTGCAAAAGTCTTTATACGGCGTAGATGGCCACCAGCTGGGGCATCATGGTACTCGTGAATAATCCGAGCACGCAATTCCAAGTCGTTTCGCGATAACCGTACGAGGAGCATCGAATTGATCGATGCTGTACAAAATCAAGTCTTCATCAAAACTGAATCGCTGAATCAGAGCACGCTTCGTTAGCGATAGAGCACACAGTGCAACATCACTGGGAGCGCGCAGATAAGCGATAATGTCCGCGTAATCTGGACCATTCTCTTAAACCGCGACGATTTCATCGAAATGGCACAACTCGAAGGTGACCCGAGTTAAGTTCAGTGACACTGACACACACATCGCACATCGGACTTCATCTTCGTCGTCGTCAGTAGCCTGACGACTCAGCACAGTCACAGGGTCGTAGTATGGACGTCGTGACATAGAGTCTGCAAGAATATCAGTCTTACCTGACTTGTAGTGCACGACGAAGTTATACTCAAAAAGAAGGAAATCCACCATGCCATCCGTTGAGACAGGTGTGGACCCTTCGTCGTTGTGCGCAGCGATGCATGATCGGTGTACAAAGCAAACGTACGTTCACCCAGTAGGTATACGCGGAATTTGATGATAGCGTAGCGCATTGCTAACAACTCCTTATCATGAACTGGATAGTTCTTCTCCGCCGGCTTCATCTTTCGTGATTGACAACTCACGACTCTTTCACGGCTCTCATCATAAAATTGCATGAGAGCACAACCAATTGCAAAATCGCTTGCATCGCACCCCACATCGAATGGCTTGGAATAGTCCGGTACGAACAGCACTGGTGCTGATGCCAGGCTCTTATTCACTGCATCGAAGGCCGCTTGATGGTCAGAACGCCACAATCACGTGGCGTCTTTTGTCAAAAGTGAAGACAATAGCTGTATGGAACCGGCGTAAACCTTTGTATACTTGTGCTAGTAATTATCCAGGCCGAGCCATTGACGCAACTCCGTAGGGTTCTTGGGCGGGAGCCAAGAACACATTGACGATACCTCCTCCGGTCAGCTCGAACTCTTGATTTACTCACATAGCAACGAAGCACCGGAATCGCCGGTGCACAAAATACACACTTCTTGAGATTCGCATACAACTTGTTGTCTCGCGTGACTTGAAACACCTGTTTCAAGTGTTGAAGATGAAGTTGGACATTGCTGAGGTTGCCCTCAGCGCGACGATGGACAAAAATGTCATCGAAGTATCTGGGAGCAAAGTCTCAAAGTGGTAATGACACTTGAGACATCATACGATTGAAAGTGGCTGGTGAGTTTTCAACCCTTGTGGCATCACCAGCCACTTCCATAGCATACTACTTCGGGTACTCACCGCTGTGAGTGGTACGTCGCTTGGTCGCATCAGGATCTGATAGAAGCTATAGGTCAGCTCGATGGCACTGAAGATGAGACTTCCTGACATGAAGTTCAATACCATGTCCTTCCTGGGGATAGGCGTTTGCGCAGAAATAATGGCATCATTTAGACGCACTATCGCTAGCCTCCCGTAACCTTCTTCACGCAACAGCTTGGAATCGTATGTGGCGAGATTCTCTCACGAACATGACCCGCCTTGCGGCGGCCGGCGAAGAATGCGTCAATAGCCTCGACTTGATCTCGAGGCAACAACCACTGCCGCGTCACAAAATACTTCAAAAACTTGAACGAGATCAATCTCGTGCCGAACACCACGATCGGGAGGACGTGCAGCCGTAATATTTTCCGGGAACACGTCTGCATACGCTTGAGCAATGTCGTAGACACGATTACCAGACTGACGCAGAGCCTCTTATGACTGCGATGAAAATCGTTCGTCACATGCTTACTTGGGTTCAGCGCGTCGAGGGCGCGTCATTTGCTCCTCGATAAACTCAGAGGCCACTTTGTTGATGATGAGGCATACCTGTTCCACAGTGCCTTCCTTGAGATCACGTAGGAAATGCTTGCAGGAGAGTCCTGGAAACCTCGTAATCTAAAACGCATCGCAAGGTGGACTCGCGACTTCAATGTATTGGCGCCTTTGTAGACTCCGTTCTACGTACACGATAGCGTGGAGGTAATCCAGTGCCTTGAAGGGGGTGATGGTTCATCACCCCCTTCAAGGCACTGGATTTCCTCATTCATGACGCCGGAATCGCGTGACGGGAGTAACCCATACGCAACCGTCGGCACTTGATGCGGGAGCTCCTGCTCGGCCGCCGTAAATACGTGTGGAAGCCTCTACTAGACCACAAATTGACTATGTGGGAACTTTAATTCAACCACAGTAGGTGATGATGAAACCCCCGGTTCGACCATCATGCTATCACGTGGGGACTCGTGTCTGTCCACGTCACACGCGGTGGCGAGCTCTTGCTCTTCCACTTTTTGCCCTTGTGGGAGCCTCTTCTCAACCACAATGGGTGCAGGTGGGAACCCCGGTTCAACCACTGTTTTTCTTGCGGAATCCCTGATCAACCGCGTCTTCCTCGTGCGGGAGCCACTGCTCGTCCGCGTTATACGCCTCGCTGAGAAGCGAAGGGATATCGTCACTGGCGTCTAGAAGAACATCCCAAGCAGTACAAATAGGTCAATTGCTCGATCTGTGCACCGACTGCGTCGTGGATTCACGATCTACGACTGTGACATTTGGCTAATCACTTGGGGACACTAAGAGATGGGGGTAACACTTCCCTGACGTCGAATTTTCATCGACGTCTCACTGACCTGGCTAACCAGTCGATCTGGGATTATAACGTGCCAACCATGGCATGTCCATGATGCAATCGGATATATAATTCATCGCAAACATCAAAAATTATCATTGCTGCAAAAAATTTCAAACATATACGGTAACGACACTTCGTGCTGTGATACGCGGTGTAATTTCCCACTGGATAGCTCGACGACGACTTGTCCCTCGCGGGCCTGAATGGGTGGGTGGAAGCATCGATGAACAAGATTCAAGAAATATACCGGTCGTCGCTCGTGAGTCCTGGAGCGCTTAATGAGGTCGCGGGACACCGGCGACATGTAAACTGACAATGATCAGACGTGAATCACCACTCGTAGTGGTGGTATTTAACTGTGCACGCAGCACAGCGGGCTTGGAGGTTGGGCTGCAAACGGTGGACCCAGACCTCCGTTCAAATCAGTAAGGTGTCCTGCACCTACCGGTCGCGGCCGTCTTTTGGACGTGCGGCCGGAGCAGCGCCCTCATGATGGGCGTCCACAGCATACGTCGAGATCGGTGCTGGCGCGCGGCACTCAGCCGCGCGATATCCTGACTTCCGGCAACGAAAGCAAGTCATCTGACGTTCAGTACGTCACCCTTACATGGTTCAACGCTTTGTAGGTCACCCGACGACTCGATTACGCCGATCTCCATAGGTTCTGGACCAGATGGTTGGACAACGGTAACAACTGAAGGCTTGGTATAGGCTTTGGTGAGCCTAAAGTCTTCATGGAGGCAATGGTAAATGCCTCCTACAACGCGGCAGGCTCCGGGCGCTCAAGCAGTAAGCTAGTCTACCGCTCACGCAAATCATCCACAAAGACACTTACTTGCGTGTACAAGTCCATGGGATGCGTGATTATGCACGACGCCAGATGCCGAGCCATCTGCACGTAGTCGCGCATGGCTATTTTACCCTGTCGCATCGACAGGAACCTTGAGAGCACCATTTTATCCTCTTGCGGTGGTTCGAAAGAAAAACGAAGATCACTCTGGATGGCATCCAGAGTGGGGACGCGTGCTCGTCCACAACGAGATTACCAGGTGCCCATTCTTTGGCTTTCCCGGCGAGACGGGAAAGGAGGAAGTTGACCTTCGCCTGGGGCGCCTCAAGAAGCATCTAGGCAATGTTCATTTAGAAGCTTCGGAACCAGCGAGTCAGCGACAATCAATCTTTACCTTCGCCTGAATAGACGGAGGTTTTCATCTTCACGGAATGATTCTGTGAAGGTCGCGAGGGAGTTAAACCTCGCCGATCCGATTCGGCGAGCTCGCGAGCCATAAAATCATGTATGGCAAGACGCTGCCCGTCAAGGGTCGCTGATCTCATCAGAGACGAGACGAATGCCTCTTTCTTAATTGCCGCAAGGCGATTAAGGGCATCCTATCCAACACCAGTGGAATGGGGAAAAGTCGCGTGCTCCAGAATCACACCTGGAGCGTCAAAGTACGACGAATCGCTCATCCCGAACTCGGGCAGGGGAAGGACTACTATGAGCTACCAGGTGTAACGGGGACAGAACAACCCGTACTTAGCTTACACGTACGTTTGAAGAAGCTTCAAGCCCAAGTACTAGGTATTAAGTAAATTTAACTCTGTTTATATTTCTGTCTTTTTCAACCCGAAGTACGAATGGTTCCCTTGGACTCATGGGAACCACTCGATCTACGTGTCAATATCTTACTGGCTGATAATGGGTCTAACCCCATTAATCCAGCTAAAATATACGACGGGCTACATCCATTAATTCGGATGTAGCTCTCCTACTTAAGTAACATGTAAACTTAATCAGAACTACTAAAGTTACGAGCTGTTCCATTACAAATAGCCCACCACACGCTCTGTGCCTGCATGATAGTGCTGCGTGAGCGCGCACCAGATCTCGAAGTTGCTCGCGTCGCACACAACGTAGAATGGCACATCATGGTTTGGCAGAGCTAAGACAGGCGCTGTCGGGGGTCGCGTCTTGACCTCATCAAACGCGACTTGATGCTCCTGATGCCACTCCCACGTGGCGTCTTTTTTCAGCAGTTGGGACAGTGGATGAATCACTGCAGCAAAATCTTTCACACATAGTAATGGAGATAGTTGGCCAAGCCCAACTATTGACGGACATGCGTCTATTCTTTGTTGGATAAAGTACATAAGAAACTATTCTATTAAACGTAGCAAGGGCGTCCGTGAGCCCCTGCGGCATTACAATCCATTCCCACAGCATGCCACTAGACGTGCTGACCGCGGTTAGCGGGAAATATTCGAGACGCATGAGTATCTGGTAAAAGCCTTCCATTAAGTCCAGAGTTGAGAAGATCGTGCTGCCTGACATGGTGTCTTATACCATGTCTTCCCGAGGGATCGGGGTCTGTGCTGGTATGGTTGCATCGTTAAATTTGTTAAAAGCGTGAACGATCCACCATCCTCCCGTCGCCTTCTTAACACAGAAGGTGTGACTGAAATGAGGCGACGTGCTCTCGCGCACGTGGCCGGCTAAACGACGCCCTTTAAAGAAGGCGTCAATAGCTCCAACCAGGTCACGGGGAAGTGGTTACTGACGTGTTACATAGTACTTGGAACCCAGCAAAAGATCAATATCATGTCGCACGCCTCTGTCGGCAGGGAGGAAAGCCGGAATGGTGTTGGGGAAAACATCGGAGAACTCGCTCGCAAGCGCGAGAACAGGATTCTTCTGTGCTGCTAGTTAATCCCACGATTGCGCTGCGAAACGCTTTCCACGTACAGAATTCAGTTCCATTCCATCAGTACGCTCATGATTACTGAGGGCCGGAGATTGGACGACTAGACATAGTTGTTCTATTCCCCCTTCAAAGCACGCAGCAAGTCGCCCCATGCAAGTTCGGGGAGCTGCGTGAGGGTAGCCGCGTCATGGGGCGGGCACGCTAGGGGTAGCAAGCGATGACGTGGCTCAACGTCATTCTTGCTGACAACATGTACAGACTCGATCTGAGCAGACGGCGAGGTCACATATATCTTCAGGAGAGAGTGAACACGAGCTCTACACCGACGACGTTGGAGCAACACAGAAATGCGAGCCGGGGTATCGACCGGTCGCACAGATGCTACAACCTCTGCGTAAGTCACCGGAAGCCTCTGCTCTCGCGCAATGTCCTCATCGTAGACGGACACGGGAGCCAATGCTCGCTCGTGACACACCAGAAGCCTTTGCTCCGGTGTGGTTTGTAAAGCACTCTTGCACGCCAGGGTCCTCTGATCTGGAGCGGAAGACGCGTCTTCTTCGCGCACGGGAGCCCTTGCTCTACCGCGAGACGCCCGTAGCCGCTACTGCGGGGATGATTATTGACTCAGGAACCAATGATCGATTGAGGAGGGGCAGGATGATGAGGAGCATACTACGTGCGAATGTCCACCGCTCACTCCGGGGGTATGAAGAGTCGTAGATTCGGTATTTACGATGGCAACATGCTGTCACGTACTTGTTGGTCCGTTGAGGACGGAAGTACCGCATTGATGTCGATGTCACGTGGCTGGACCGTGCGGTTCAACCAATCAATGTCGGGTCGATCCCTTGCAAGGCGCGGCATCCCAAAGATACAGTCGAAGAAACTAATTAGGTCAATAACGTGGAACGCATCACTGCTTGGAAACCCATCGAATCGTTAAGGGAGCACCACCGACCGTTGTCGGTGCGTGGGAGGCTTACCGTCCGCATACCTAACTGTGATCGCTCCCGGAGAATCGCGGACACGCAGCCGAGAGAGGAGGATATACAAACTGTCAGCGTGAAAGCAATTATTCGTCGCGCCTGAGTCCAGCAGGGCGCGAAATGGACGTGATGCGCCGTCAACGTCAAAACTGAGCACGATCAGGCCCTTATCCCTGATGGGTGTGGTAGAATAAAGCTGCGCATCTAGCACAGCGGGTCTAGGAGTACTTGTCGCCACCAGGGTCACGTGCTCCTGTCGTTGGCAAGTAGGACGCCCGGTGCCTACATGTTGTCACCATTTTTTGGCTGTCCGGCATATTTGACACCAACATCAGACTCGACGACATTTAACACTGGCGCAGGCGCGTGGAAAACAGCAGCGCGGTGACCAGGCTTGCGACATGGAAAGCATATCGAATGCTAAGGATCCACAGGCCTTCGAAAGCCGTTATTCACAGCGCGCCAAGGAAACGTGGCGTGTCCTACCGTGTCGATCTCCATGGGCTCAGGTGCTTGAGCGGCGCTATGGTTAGCCGAGTGCTCTTTTTTGTGATGCCATGACACTGAAGTCTTCGCGTAACGTAATTGTGTACGCCTCTTCGAATGACGAAGAAGGTTTCCGCGTCAGGTAGAAACGCTGATGACCAGCTTTCATGCACGTGACGAACACGTCGACTTGCGTCACTGTATCAATTGGATTGGTGACGATAAAAGACGCCAGGTGTCGGGTTCGTTGGATATAATCCAACATAGACTGGCGGTCTCGTTTCAGCGCAAGAAAAGCCGAGCGATCATGATGCTCATCTTGCGGGGGATTGAACGCTAGACGCAGTCGTCCTTTAGGGCCTACAGATCCGGAAAACATCCCGGATCAGCAACAAGATTTCCCAGCGCCCACTCCTTCGTCTTTCCAGTCATCTTGGACAGGAGGAAGTGGGTGCGTTCAAACTCGGACGGAAGTTGACGGGCTTGGACAGCGATGTCTACTTTGCACAGCCAACGATTGAGTGCGAGGCGCTTCAGGCCCTCGCCGCGTGTAGCTCGCAATATATATCTTCACGACCTCAGACGTCGTCGAAGCCGCAGGAGTTGAGGCTCGCCGACGCAAATCAGCGAGTTCACAGTCGACGAAACCTTGGATGGAGACACGCTATAGACGTTCAGGCGTGTTCTTAAGTAGGGAAACCACGGCACTGATGCCGGCCAGGAATTATAGGCGGCGCAGAGCTTCCCACTCCAAAGTGGTGAGGTGTGGGAAGTCGCTGTGGTCCAGCAGCGACTCAGCAGCGTCTTGTATCGGAAGGGCGCTCATCTTTGGAAGGACTACGAAGTGCTACCAGGTGTAGCAGGGCGAGAGCTCCGCTACGTTAAAACACACTAACGGTCTTACGAGGAACCGTGAGGGGGGCACACGTGTCAACGTGTGCTAATTTTAGGTTAAGTTCAACTCTGATTTATATATTTAAACGTTTTATCCTAATTCATCCTAAATACGAGTGATCTCGGAACCACGAGGACCTCTCAACTAAAGTTCGTATCTTATTGGCTCATAACGAGTCCGTACCACTTAGTAACAGAATAGGAATACGACGCACTGGACCCACTATCTTGGGTACAGTGTATACTTACTTACATACATGTATATCTATGTGGGGATACCTAATAGAGTATATGTTAAAATGTTTCTAACAAGTCGTGTAACGATAACCCCCAGTAGATGCCGGTTGCGAAAGGGCCGGCGCACAAGGATAGAACGTAGAGGTCAAGACAAACCCAGGGGACACACAGGGAATACCTTATGGCCTCAACAAATGTACGGAGAGTATGGAGGCGTCGCAAGAGGAGAAGGAGTTGCACATGTTCACAAGTCCAGTGTAACAGGGTGAGGGCCGTTACATGATGTTAATATCAAGTGTTAATATTACGTTTAGTAAAGATATCATATTCTCACAGTATTATCTCAATATGTAATAATATTATGCAGAATCCATACACTGTTCATCGGTTGATATAAGACGATGACATCAACCAATAAAAACACGTGCTTTAGCTTGCACCAGCGTGGATAACTGATGCGGCTGCCGGCGTGAAAATGTTTCAGGTACCGTAGCTTACGCTACCCCTGCCACCACCAGTGTACCACCCAGCCACCTCACAACAGTTTGTTCCCGGGCCTAATCTCAATTATGTACCGGACACTCGCCAATGGAAGCTGGTAATTCGTCCTTTTTGACGGTGATAGATTTTATCAAGTATTAGGAAGCGGTTTCCTATCCTGTGGAAAGCGATTTGTTCGGTTAATACAATTTATAAAAACTACGTGCGGTTTTCCGTGGAGCGAAGACATTAGGGTCACCATTTGAACGGACTAGCTGAGCGCTACTACAACATGCAGTTGAAGGATGGTAAGAGGAGAAGTTGAAACTAGCACATACTATGAAGAGGATTCTGCACACCTTTGCGACCAAGATTACGCCTGTAAAAATTATGAAACGTGTCATGGTGCCCAAGAGTAGGACCAGAACATGAACAGAGTACTCTCTGTACCTAGTTGCAGTAAGTGAGGCTTGTGGAGGCGCCGACAGTCTTGTGCAGGATAAAATTGTGCACTATGTAAATACGGCGATGAGAGTTTGATGCTAATCTTATGCGCACTGATTATATGCGGCAGGAGGAGGAGGTTGCTCACTTTGCGCAGTCGACGGAAATTCAGCTTCAAAGGATAGTGGGTCGAGATATCGTCAGCAATGTACAGGCCAAATAGTCAGACTGGTGCATGTGTTACAAGTGTGGAAAGTCAGGACACAAGAAGTCAGCGTGTCCTGATTCTAAAAAAGGATTTGTCGAGTCCGCAAATGCTGATTTTGTTTTGGCTGTACGAGAGACATGGGTCATAGACAGTGTATGGATTTAGTCAGTGGCTCAAGCCGCTTTCTAGTTAACGACGATTGCTTGCTGGCGCACGCGGAAGAGTATCGTAGCCAATGCGTCACCTCTGATGGAGGAGCTCTGCGTATCACAAAGCGTGGTACTGTGCTGATAATCGCGACGGTTTTGGAAAAGTCTGCCAAGGTGCGACTGCTCAATGTTTATTTCACCCAAAATTAAGAGAGACATATTATGTTCTACGGTCTACCCGAGGTCAAAAAATATAGTATCCTCTATCGTGGACAATATTGTGTGATTGCCGATATGCATAGCGGGACCGCTGTATTTGATGTGAAAGTATCAAACAATGTTCTTGTTGTACGTACACTGAGATGCAATAAAGCAACGAGAAGAAGCGACATTTTGGTGTCCGTGTACGCCCAAACGAGACAGAGGTGGAGAAAGACGTGCAACAAGGAAAATTGGTGCATTTTCACCGCGTTTATGACATCTAGATTGTGTCAAAATTCTACGTACGGCTAAGGATCCTGCCTATGTAATTATTTTCAATAACGTGAAGCTTAAAAAAATATATAGTTTGCGCGCAAGGCAGGCAGAATAAAATCCATTAATCGCGCACGATAGGGGAGACGACTCACCAAATGGTGTTATTGGGGGGATAATTAGCTCAGATCTAAAGGGCCAACGACGCCAAAAGATCGCCTCAGAAACCAGTATGTTTGTTAGTTTCATCGACCAACGCACCAATTCCTGCCGAATGTTTTGGATAAAAAAACGACGTCACAGGTCAAAAGTTCAAGCAATATATGGCCTACTTCGAAAGTCAATTTAATTGCATAATCCGTGTCCCCAGAACGGACTGATGAGGCGAGTACTAGGCGTTGAATTTGATTCGTAAAGAGTTTGGAATTGCGCTGCGGATAAGTGAATCAAGGAACTAATGGATAAATATAGAGACTTAAAGAATGCACTGCTACATTATGAATATGTGCGGAGTATGATTTGTTTGCCTGTGGTTTACCACTTATTTTTGGGGGGACGCCGCTGAATATGCTGCATACATTTTAATCAGAATTCTCAGTAAAGCGAATAAAGGCAGCAATTCGCTACTTCACATGCTAATGAAAATCGCATACCCGCACTCAGTGACATAGATGTATTCTTTAGCCATGTACGGTACATCGCGACGCGAAAAACAAGTCGCTGGGAAAAATAGGCAAGGCTGGCCTAGTAATTTGGAGCAAGTGGTGATATCAAGGGCTATCAAATACATATTTCGAAGGAGAGAATTGTGATCGTCACTCGGTATGTCCGAAACATCGAGACGCTAGCGTATGGGCACAAATAACAGGTTGTATGCTCATCTGTTGGGTTTAAAGTCAAAGTTCCTATGATGTACCACTCCAATGACTAATCCGGTTGCAAAGGTACGCGTTCAGACATGATGTGATATAAGTTCTTGGACGCTCGAGGAATATGGTACTCGTAGGGCATCTCGGAAGGCAAAAAGGGGGATTTCTGGAGAAGCGGTTTCTTAGAACCCGACGAATAAGTTCGCGCTGTGGTGAATAGTGTGATGCAACGGAAATTGAAAACTACAGGCAAGCCTTCCGCAGCGGTTCAAAATACGAGTGGGAGGTAGCCATAAAGTAGGGGATCGATGCTTTGCACCAAAATTTGTAGTATGGGTTATGGTTTTTACACCCAAGGAAGTCACGTTTTTTATACCAGGTAAGTTTTTATAACTTAGACCGACGCCGACGGTGCCGTTTAGCGATTAGGCCAGGCAGTAGCCTGCAAAAATGAGCAGCTTTTCGGTGTTGATTATGGTCTCATGTTTGCAGCAGTTATATAGTTACGTACTGTCAAGCATATTCGTTGTAAGAGTGTCGTCGTAATTGCACTTGTGCAAGAGGTGTAGGGAGTAAAAGTGAATATATCAGTGTTAACTACTCTCGTCCGTCAACACTACAGCATGCATTTTCAACGGCACTGCAAGATGATCAGGTCAAGTTGCACAAGATGGTTGTCTCTCCCCGTCCCATCTGTCAACTAATCACATGGCGCCCGTCTCTCCCGATCCCATCTGTCATCTTGTCATGTGTCGTCCGTACCTTCTTGTCCCATCTGTCAAGATGCCACAACAACAGCCAATCAGGTGAAGTCGCATATTACCTGTGACTGGTCTTGAGCTTGGATTCCGAGTTTTGTTGACCTGTCAGAACCATTATCTTCTAACACTAGTGTCTTTGTACGTCGTTAAGGAGTGGTGGACAAGCACAGATACATCCATAACGCTTGTGTGAAGGAAGATCAGAAAAAAATCATGGAGGTTTACCTTCGTATTTCGCAGGGCATGAAATTACCTGATAGCGCTACGAAGGACCTTAGTGTGGACACCTATAAAAGACTGGCACTTCGACTTGTTAACTCGCTATACGGGCTAAAACAGGCCAGAGATTGTGGAATTGACTTCTTCACGATAAATTCGACCAAGCTGACTTTACGCGCTATACGAAGGATATTTGTTTGTATTTTAGGCGGTTTGGAACTATATGACAGTTGTTGGAGTCTACTTTGATGATACGCTGGTCACTGCATCTCTTTCCGTACTGGTGCAGGTATGTTTCCTCTCGACGAATACTTTGTCTATTAAGGATCTGGAAGAGGTGTGTAAGTTTCTTGGTATTTATAATGAACAGGAAGTGCGTGATGAATACGCTTAAGTTCAACAAGCGACTATGAGAGAATTACTGAAGCAACATGGTCTCGCTAATGAAAATGGAGTGCACCGACCAATAAGTGGTGAAAACTATGAAGAAGATGATGGCAAGAAGTGTATACTCGACTAATCAAAGGATGGCAAGGAACCGACAGTGCGGGACTACCAGTAGCTCATGAGAAGCCTGATCTAAATCGCTTGCTGTAATCGACCAGACATTAGCGTTGCGGTGCGTAGGGCCACGCGTCGAACGCACCAGCCAACCATGAGCGACTGGAAGCTTGCATGAAGAATTTTTTGCTACCATAAGCACACGAATCCATTGAAGTTACGCATGAACGTTGCAAATAATTCGCACTATCCGTTCATTTTAAGCTGATATAGTGACTCTGACTTCGCTACCGACAAACATGACAGAGATTCAGTGGCCGGGTGGAGTTGTTACAATGGATGGGGCCGACGAACAGCGAGTATGTAAGAATAAAACAGGTGTATCCCTGTCTACAGTGGAGTCAGCGTTTAGAGCTGCCTCGCACGTTGGACATAAGTAACTTTCATGAATTTCAGGAAGTGGTACGCGAGGTTGGCTTTGACGTTGCACAACGTATGTGCATGATGATGGACAACCAGACCGCGTTTTAAGAATTTGTAGTCTGAAGACAGCATGACCATCGCCAGACATATAGATATATAGACCTACAAGGTGAAGATATGGAAGTCAAGGCAGAGGCGATGTCACGTAACGCGGAGGGAAGGTCGAGGGGCCTTCTGGAGGGTTTAGTAGAGCGGATATCTAATCTAGAGGCTTCATAGGAGGCCAAGAACCATCCAATGAGTAGTGAGTCAAGCGTGTTTGGTCATTAATCGACCAGGGCCATCCTATAAATCGGAAGGCTTTAGAGGTAACACCACCGAGGGATCAGCAGTGGATCCGTCTGCAGGACATACTTCGGGGGTGAATAAGCTGGGTATGCAATGGCGGCTGCATATTTCGAGAGGGTACAGGCTTTGCAGCCGGGGTTTCCACAGCACTACGTGCCACCTCCAGTGTACCAGCAACGACCGGTACTACAGCACGTCGCGTCTTATTCAAAGTTCCTAGTGTATGAAATCACAAGCTGAACATCCTTTGCTTTAAAATTAAAATGACTTACCAGGGTCGATGAGGTGGTTTCGTGTCTTAAGGGAAGAAGTTTGAACTGGAGATCTCCTTCACTGAAAAAGATCGAGTGTGTTTGCGTGGACAGAGGATATTAAGATAGCCTTCATTAGGCACAATATCACCGGGATGGCTAAGCAAAATTATTGCCGCCAAGTTGAAGGGTGGTGGAAGGAGGAGACGGCATTGGAATATTCCATGCAAAAGCTTCTTTATACGTTTGCAACAAAGATCAATCCAGTACGAAGAAGGAAATATTTACGGCCTCCAAGATTCTGAAGTGCAGCTGGATTGAACACTATTTATACATGGTTGCAGTAAGAGATGCATGCTGTGGGAAAGATAATTTGATACAGGACGACATTGTTCACTATACCGAACCATCGATGATATTATCGATCTTGGCGCGTTAAAGCTTAACAAGGATTCATTACTTGCTTCAGGCAGAGGAATTGATGAACTTAGCGCCGTCGACGGAGATCGATTGCGCGGAATATACACTGCAAAAAATTTCGCTACTAACGTGCGGAATGTGCGCGAAAAGACACGAATGTGCGCAAAGGTTTGCGTAGTTCTATAGTAGCGGACAGCCTGAAAATAAAACAGGCTGTGTGTCCAGAGGTTAAGGATAATAAAAACAAGCGATGCCTTAGGCTTTGTGCTTGCATTGGACTACTGGGGCGCTGATCAAGACATAAGATACCAGACAGCAAATCGACCCATCACGTGCCAAACAATTGAAGATGCTTGACAACCCAGAGAATTTTCATAGCGAGTGCATCGCAGCTGACGGGGGATCTATGTGCATCACGAAGCGTGAAAGCGTCACATTCACGATCAAATTGAAGGTGAGGCACTGAATTGCGTCTTTTGGACGTCCAGTATGCCGAGACCTTGAAGGGAAAAATTATTTTCCGTGGCATTTAGAAGGTTCGGGATAGCCTGCATAGGAAATCACAGAGGCGTCGCCAACTTCGAAGCAGGACGGCCATCTTATACGTGGGACAGTTGAACAATGTGCTCATTGTGCAGTCTTACTGGTGCGGATGGATAATTTAAGGAAAGTATGTGCTAATAATAGTGCTAGCATAAGCCGAAATCGCAGTGATTGAAAGGATTCGGCGTGTGGTATACAATTGGATTTTTGTAGTGCGTGCGAGCTGTCTAGCTTGCACTCAATAAAAGTAGACCAATAACGTGCAGTCGAAGAACGCTCTGGCGAGAACGCACCGGTATTAACTATTGGGTGGGTGGGTGAAAGAACCAATATCCCATTAGGCTCTCGTTATATTTGAAAACATCTAGATAAGTGTTGTTATTTCTATTAGTGTCGAAGTAACGCTAGAGTGGCGGTTACGAGTCGGTAGAAATTTCAGCTGTTACGAACCAGTCGAAAAGCAACTGCTACGAACCAGGATAAAATTCAGCTGTTACGAATCAGTATAAAATTCAGCTGTTACGAACCAGTAAAAAGTTAGAGGTTACAAACCAGTGGAAAGTAACAGCTACGAACCAGTAGAAACTTAGATGTTACAAACCAGTGGAAAAACAGCTGTTACGAGCCATTATTAGAATATGGTGACCAAGAGACTTCGAAATATCAATTAAGTTTATGAACTAAGGACCTCCGTTTGATTCACTTTGCAATTTGCCATCGGGCACAAAATCCTTCTTCAGCTTCGCATACATAATAAACCTTCGTGTTTTGTATCATCAGAGCCCAAACTATAGCACATCGGCGACATAGTGGAGATTGTTGGTCTCCCTCGACAGGATTTAAATACTAGCGGCCACATAGTGTAAAGCTCATTGCACTTTAAAACCATATGTGGTATTGTTGACGAGAGATGTCAAACCAGATTAAATCGAAGTTGTTCGTACAATTCTTTACGTTTAGTAGCCGGTTGGTATGGTTGTATCATTTGTGTGATATACGCATCGAAGACTCCTTCGTTTGGTACTGGGTTAACGTGGTCGAAAGATCGTCCCACCATCGGAAACAGTGAGTTTAAATTCTCTTTAAAGTACCCACTAAGTGACACTTGATCCGCACCCGGTGCTATTACTCTGTATTAGTATTGCTAACTGGATGGTAAAGAGGAAAACTCGTGAATCCAAAAATCCTCTCCAAACCGACACCAAGTGTCTGACTGACAGCCACTAGAAACTTGATAAGCTTCGTCACAACTTGTGGGTCACGACGGGTAAACAACAAAAAATTGTCGAGTTGATAGTGACGAGATCACTGATTCGTGTGATTACACAACGAGAAATTATTACATCCAAGTACCAATATTCTTCTAACTCACATTGGGAACACCTAGACGGTAGTATCAAGCACTTGAATACACACTGCTTCAAGAAAACCGAACAATCCAAGAACTAAGAGCATCAATTTAGTTATTTGTTAATTCAATAATTTACAGTTACCTTTCGATTAGCTGAAGACTAAAAGTAAAACATTTCGTGATTCCTCTGCAAAGTCCACTTTCCCATGTCTAGTCGTCGAACTAGGTAAGTTGAGATTAATTCACCCAATTTTTGACCAAGACATTAAGGTCGAATGAATGAGCCATAAGATGTTGAGCGCTCTCGCTCAACCTCACGCACAAGAAGTACGCAGTCCGTAACTCAGCGCGGAAATTATGGGTAATCATCGTCGGCTTCATCTACCACGTACGGGAATAACCCCCACCACAACCTTCTCCATCAACACTGGAACCATTTTCGGTACCAGGGTTTCCATCCGGTTTTTTCCCGATGGACATAAAGTCCCTGTAGAACTTGTTTATGGTGATGCATAATCAGAATCAAACCACCCAAGCCCAGTTGCAAGCCTACATGCAACAGTCACAAACTCAATTCAACCAAGTATTGAATACCCGATCTCCAGGGGCAGACGGCTCAAGGAAGAAAGACCCACCGACATGTGAAGGCAAGCTCAATGAATATATAGAGCTGTGAATCTTTATGGCTGTAGAGTACTACTTGAACAAACAGTATCTCATGCAAGCTGATTCGTTGGAGTTTGTCGCTCTGATTTCGAATAATCTGGGAAAATCAGTTTAGTATTGGTATTATCCCATTTTGGCGACAAAGTGCGCGGCACTAGGCGTACATAAGACGTGACAACGTTATATACAAAAGTACGTGAGCGTTTGAAACCTCGAGAGTTCGAATGTTCTAGCTTCTGCAACACGGCTCTATTATAGAGTATGTATCTTAGTTCCAAGATCTGCTATCCCAAGCAGAATTGCCTATCGCAGACTTGGACAAACATTTTATTTTTAAAATGAATTTCGCAATAAGACATGTACGAATGTTAATAAAGAAAGTCCGATAACTTACGACGAAACGATTCAGATCACTTCGGATTTCGAGTTTGTAAACTTTGCTGGAAAGACTCACCGGCCTTTCCAAGCAAAAAATGACGCTAGGTAAAGCCGCGACGCCGCGACAAAGCCGAAGCGTAGCAAAGCCGGCAGGGATAACGTACATTATCGTCGAAGAATGACTACAAAGATAGCTAGAAGAAGTAGCGACGTACCACAGGTGTAAGCGTAAAGGACACATATTGCCAGAGTGCTCGTCAAAATAGGCTACTCACCACATCAGTGGTGCCTTATATGCCAGTCGAGAATTTTTAATCATCGCTTTTGGTGAACAATCTACCAAGAATTTTTTTACATCTTTATGGATAACAGATGTAGTCTAACGGTATTTCATATACTTTGGATGAATCTTTAATCCTAAGGTGAATGTAGACAATACCAACACTATACTAGTTGATCTCGGTTTTGGACAAAGTGTCCAGCGACCACAAAGTACAGCAGAAACGACGTTAAAAATTCCTGTGCTTCCTGCTGTAACGTCTAACTTTTAGGTCATGCCAATTCTAGAGTATAAGGATGTTATTCTTGGTATGATTTGGCTATGTGAACAGAACCCCGGCATCGATTGGAAAACGCAAAAACTATCTCTACGGGTCGGTTCCAACAATGAAAATCCTTTCAGGATGACCCCACCACTTCAACACCCTGCTCGCGTCGTGGCGCATTGTCTTGGGGACAGACTTGGACAAAATCGAGAAATTTCAATATCAATCGACAACACGGTCATGAAGGCAATTTCGGACACACTAACTCATTTCCATGAAACAGTTCGCCAAAGACTTACGCAAAGGTAACACCGAGTTCGCCTTCATGGTGAATCCTCACGACTAAGACAAGGCTGCAAGATTAAAGCAGAAAGGATGGGAAACGCTGAAGGACAATCCATCATTCGATGTTCTATGGATGCGTCGTGATACAGTCTTTTGTACGGAGTTAGCTAACGCTGTTCCTCCCGTACGCAAAAGAATTGAACATGTCGTTGAACTTAATCCGGGACAAAAATCTATACACGTTCCTCGATGGCGCCAGAGACCGGAACAACGAGCTGTCAACCAAGAATGGACGAAAGACATGAACGAGGCGGTAATTACCTGCCCAAGCAAATCACCATTCTCCACAGCCATAATTTGTGTGAAAATACCTGTCGAATAAATTCATATGAGGTTTATAAGTCTATAAAGATTAGTATATTAATTCCATATTAATTGATTTTTTGTTGTATCAATAATTTTTAAATTTAAAAAAACCAATAATTGTAGATGGAGTTAAAATAACCTTAATAAATTGAGTAAAATAATTAGGGAAACTTTAACCACCCACCACCCCTATATATTACCGTACTTTATTCGATTTACGCCTTCTGATTGGTAGGATTGAAAATAGCACTGTCGAAAATTACATCCTATCAAACTCACACTACAAACCGCAATATCCGATAAACAATCTCCTTCATCCCCCACCTCGTCAATCTTTCCACCACAATCATTAAATTATCATCGTATCGCGGAATAATCTTACTCTAGGAAAGCCATGCAGTGGTGTAACCCTGCCGACCTCCTGATCTTGAATAAATGTAAAACCTTCTCACTCGTCGCTCGCAATAGAAACCTTGTTGAAGCCACGCTTCTTATATCCTTTACTACATAAGTGAACTATCAAGTCGACGTATATCACTTCATTAGCTTCGAATAGTTACCCGCTAACTCACTTTTGTCACACGCCGTCCAGTCACATACCAGAGCACCGCCGTAAAGCTTTCTCCTCGTGGTGAACACAGATTAGCGCCATAAAAGCGAACCACATGTACATCTGTCCCTCTGTGACAACACTTTCTCCATCCCGACTTGTGCACTGGAGTCCTGCAATGGTTACGTCTTGGCCTAGCCTTCACCGTACTGGAATCTGAAGACAAGTGTCGTACGGTGGTTAAATGCGAGCAATTTGCACTATAACCAGGTAAGTTTACTTACTCGTGTCGGGGACTATCCCCCACCGTAGGTTGCCGCCACTATTTGCTGCTCTAGATCCAGTGTATAGTAGAGGAAGTAGCTGAATGATAAAGTACCATACGTCACCAACTTAAAAACACGTATAGAATATTCAGTTCTAGTATTTTATCATTTGTAAATGAGATTGTAAATTACTTCTGAGAACGGTGATCATTTCAATCCTACCGATCAGAAGGCGTAAATCGATTACATTTATGGTAATATATAGGGATGGTGGGTGGTTCACGAGAACCTGGTGGGTGGTTATCGTTTCCCTAAAAAATTAATAATAAATGTATCACTATAACATGTAATACTTTTAACATTCGTTTTTTATTGTACATGATTTTCGTCGATTAAATGCATAAACGATATTGTCCGCCATCCCGATGCCAAGAAAATAGAACCTGTATAATGCCATGACTAGTAGTCACTAGTTTTGCTGCATGGATATGCTAGGGGGATATTACCAAGTCAGGATTTGAAAACAAGACATTCCATTTACCACATAAGCAACACCCGATCTTTCGTTCGATACCTCGTTACTCCTATGGGACTTTGTGGAATTCCTGGTACTCAACCGACTACTTTAGCGTGTATTCACCAATTTGCGCGATTGCATGCGAATTTACTTCGATGATATTTACGTTTGTACGTACAGTGTCGACATTGACGACCATCCAAGCATTAGACCGAGTCCTCACGAGACGTGAAGTACACCAATTGTACCTTAAACGGTCGAAGTGCCAATTCTGCGTTGCGGAATTTTCTTGTCTTGGCGACTTCGTCGGGCGAAATGATGTACGCATGGACCTGGATAAGGTCAAGATTATCCAAGAATGGCCTGTGCCGACGACGAAGAAACACATAGAGAGTTTTCTCGGTACAACTGTATACAACTCCCATTTCTGCTCTAAATATGCGCGATTTGCGGGCCCTTTCCATGATTTCATCAAAGGACTCAAGTCCAATGCCATTCTTACACTCGGACCATTACCTCGACTGTTTCGATCAACTTAGGTCTCAGTTGTCCTCAACTCCTGTGTTACGACTCCCGAACTTCTCCAAACCGTTTGTCATTAGGATAGATGCATATGATTTTGCAATCAGAGGGGTTTTGTTTCTGAATGAGGGCGAGAAAGGTTACTATATTGCTATGACGGAAGGAAGATGAAGCCGGATGATCTCAACTACGCAGTTCGAGTACAAGATCTTCTCGACCTAATGCACGCCCTAAACGTATGGCGTGTGTTTTTGCTCGATCGTCCATGAGTCGTTGATACAGATCACAAGAGCTTTGAAACTATCTTAACACATGAGACTGCTAATAGAAGAGTAGCCAGATGGTTCAATGATCTGGCTGAATTTCAGCCATAAACCCAAGTGGGTTCCTGGTAATACAAACGAAGGGGCGGATGCACTATCCAGAAACCCCAACTTCGAACACATAGCTGCTCAAGTCATTTTGGAAGATCTTTTCAAGACACAGCAAATCGTGAGATAGTAGCAACAACCGAAGCCACAGTAAATTCTATAGAAGAAAGTTTAAAGAAGTTATACAGTCCGGACCAACGAGTACAAGCCAAGAGCTTATTAAAGGAAGTACAATTCCAAAGTACACCATCATCAAGTAGTTTTGCACCACCAGAACCAAGAAAACGGGCATCCCAGGCTGGTACTTCTTGACCAGAAGGATATCAAGAACCGCGTTATCTATGAAAATCACGATGTTTTGGTAGCGGGAGATGTAGTTTACTACAAGACATACCTGGTCGTACAAACTAAGTAATATTGGCCTAAAATGTCTAAGTACATATAGCGCTACTTGAGGACATACCAGATGTGTCAGCGCAATAAGGCCAAACATATCAAGTCTTCTGGTCTTTAAATCCTCTTAATATTCCATCAGAAAGATGGGTCAATATATCAATGAATTTTTGGCTTCTATACCAAATACAAGTGATGGAAATGATGCAATCATGGTAAGTTTGATCGATTAACCAAGCCCTATTAATGATACGAGGTATCAATACCTTGTAGTAATTGAGAACATCCCCTGACGTTTCTGTGAGGTATTTCCCGTAGATTTTACTAGCCAGCATGAACTTATATCAGTCATCATTTTCTGGTCTCAACCGCGCAGAACTTCTACCAGCTACTTCGTGATGACGTGTAGCTTTAACTTATCAAGTGAGCATTTTATTGTTTCCGCCAGCGTAGAAAGCCTTGAGCGTGTCATCCTGGACTCTATCTCCTCTAAACGAGACATAGTACTGTCCTGGTTAAACAGCGTCGTTCTCAGCATGAAAGAGATGCCGTTTATCTCCATAATAGCGGGACAAGGCTTCTTACCGGCTGTGCTCGACACGTAGGATCTGGAAGATGTTGGAGATTGCTTTATTTCTGTGTCGGTTAGTCGTTTCGTGCTAGTATATATCTGCATGAAGAGGTGGGTTGGGGTGGTTGAAGTTGCGGCTAGCGACTCAGCGCCTGTCGCGTTAGTAGCTTCGGTGAGCTTCGGCTGCAGGAAACTGCTTAGATGAACATGAGCGAAAGAGAGGCAAGAAAGATTACATAAGGGCAAGAGATAATGACAGAATCCTAGTGCTACAGTCTTCCGCTCTGACGCTAGCACGATGGCTAGCTAACAGATTATGAGCCCAAACTTAGAGAAGACAGACGACGCCAATGCGACACAAGCACCACCGACAACCATTCACAAAGGGGATGCGTCGGAGTCTGCTGTGGTCATCTCTCCGCATGATTACAAAAGGAGCGCGGACACCAATGCGCTAGAAAGGGTTCTCACTATGCTGAGCTGAATGGACGAGCGCATAAAGAAGATGGAACTGTCTCAGGCGAGGGTTGCTGAAGACAAGCGCATGCGAGGAGAAGTTGATAGTGGTATGTTCGGTTCGATGCTCGGCGCTGACTTCTCGGGCAGGCTACATCGAGATGCTCTCGAATGCTTGGAGTTGCCGATTCATTAAGCAGCGTGACATGCAACGGGTCAAAGAGTTGACCATCGGCCAAGATTTCAGCACGTGCGCCGCAGTTCGTACAGCCGCTCCCTCAACCGCCTGCTCAACTTCCGTCGTACCAGCCGGGGCCGCTACCGTAGTACCAAATCCCTACCCAATTTCCTGAGACGGCTCAGTACCGGAGTCCCGACGCAAAGTAGAGAAAGCTTGCTATACGCAAGTTTGACGGGTCTGAAGTGTACGTCACACTAGGATCCGGTTTTCGTGATTGGGGATGGACTTGCTGGAGATAGGTGGAGATGGCCCAAGAGTCGTGCGGATTTCTCTGGACAGAACATGTGAAGGCAGATGTACCGGGACAGTACTTGACTGGCACCGCAGAGCGATAATCGAACAAGCTAGTCGACACAAGATGGGATGTGCTACCAACTTTGCAGTACATGATGCAGCGTATGCTTGACACATTCAATACAAACATCACTGCGGCTCAAGCGATGAAACTATTCACGGCAAAGAAAGACATCAAGCGTTCGTGGCCGGAGCATTACATCTACCTCGTCGCTCTTAGTGATGCAGCTGGAGGCTCCGAGCAACAGGTGCTCGATAGCATCGTACGCTGCGCATCGCCGAAACTTTTGCTAAAATGATGGTGAAGTACCAAACTCATCGTCTCGACTACCTCGTGCATGCTGAAGAACTTGCGCACTTTTTTGTGCAGATAATTGTATGGAATATCGATCAGGGCGTGCTGTTCGCAGAGAAGTAGTTGCTCATGTGGAAGAGTCAACGTTTCGAAAGGAGACGCGCACGTACTATGGGTGCTGAAAGTCAGGACATGTCAAGGCTGATTGTCGAAGCAAGAAGACTGCTAACACAAATGTAGTCCGTTAAGCCAAGGGCGATGGGTATATTGTGCATGCACTTGACGAAGGCACTAGTGTAAAGAGCTCGTGTCATGCCAAGTCGAACCAGAAACTGACGAATAAAGAAAACACTGATCGTAATGGCGATGTATGGATACTAGACAGTGGATTCAGTCGGCGCCTGGTTAATGACCCATCTCTGTTGCAAGACGAAAAAATGAGCGAATATGAGTGCCATATGGCGAAGGGTGATCCAGTCAAGCTGCTACGTGGTGGATCGTAGTACTTACTGTGGTAGCAGGAGGGCAACAGTGGGACATCACGTTGCTGAAGTTTAACTCGCGCCAGAGATATCACGAGAGCTTATTTCTTACGGCAGCTCAAGCGCAAGGGTTTGGACTTGTGTATGCTGGCTCGAAGCGTGCTCTAGTCAGGTGTAGCGATGGTATAGTCGTATTTGACATATCGATGGATAAAATGTTCTCTACGTAAAGATAGTGGGTCCAAAACGCAGTCCAAGTACACCAAGTGACTCACTGGTGGAGATGATTACTAACGGAATATCGGACGAGTCGGTCAAAGACATGCAGATTGGGTCACTATGCCAGTTCCACCAGCGTCTAGGTCATCTGGGTTACGACGCGGTTAAGCGAATGGTAAAGGACCCAGCGTCAGGCATCATGATAACGAACCGTTCAAGACCTACTTGTGTGTCATGCGCCGATGTGAGCCAAGGAAAGAATGTGCAGTCACACAAGGAAACGGGTGCTCACTCGCCGATCGGCGGTGTCATATGTTCGGACCTTAAGGGCCCAATGACACCAAGGGACCGATTTGGGAACCGGTACTTAATTAATTTCGTGGATAAGAAGTCTAATCACTGTCGTTTATTTCTCGCTAAGACCAAGGACCAGGCGGCGAAGAAGTTCGAGCATTTTTTGGCCTTTTCGAACTTCAGTTTAACTGTCAAGTACATGTGCTAAGGACCGACGGCGGAGGAGAGTACGATAATGTCGACCTGTTTTGCAAGTCCACAGGAGTTTTGAGACAAGTCAGTGAAACCATAAATCAAGCATCCAATGGAAAAGCTGAGAAATTGCACCGAACGGTGCTTAATATGGCTCGCTCGACGATATGTGCAAGTCGATTGACTCTGTCGTTCTACGGTGATGCAGTTGAGTATGCCTCATATTTCCTCAATCGCTTCCCGACAAGCGCAAACGACAACAGAGCATTTTCTATGGAGATACTTACGAAGCGTGCTAGAGATTTACTTAGCATTTTGATTTTTGGATCTATGTGTTCTGTCTACCGCGACCCGCGCAAGAACTCGCTGGGCGAAAGGTCTCATGTCGGCGGTATCATCGGACGTAGCACACGAAACCAAGAGATACAAGGTATTTCTGCAAAAGGAAAATAAGTTCGTGGCTACGCAGCACGTGACCGACATAGAAACTCTGAGTGATGAGCAGAATAGCCAGTTGCAGAGAGCACTTGACTTCGAGGATAAACTCGATTGTACAGTGTCGACGGGCTCAGGTGAAGCAGTCTTTATCACGCTTCAAAAGGTCAAAAAGGAAAGAAGAAGTCGAACTCTTGGACACGTGATGCGCACAGGACTCAAGGTGCATCGAAACACGCGCAGTCTATCGGTGATCAGGAGGAGCAAGAGAGTGAAGAGAGTGTCGTGGCTCACGTCTATATGCGCGATCCCTATAATTATGGAGAAGCGATGCGCAGCAGCAAGTGCGAAGGATGGGAGACAGCCATGCGTGAAAAGATACAAGAACTCGAAGAAAACAAGGTTTTGCGGTTGGTCAAGCAAAGCTCCAGCAGTAATGCACTGCACACCAAATGGATGTTTAAAACGAAGACCGATGCGCACGGCGATCTCGAGCAGCTCAACGCTCAACTTGTTGCATGCGGAAATGATAAAGTTTCTGGTGTTGATTGACAGCTTACCTTCGCCGCAATTGTGTACATATCAACGGTCAAGGTACTACTTGCTTTGTCAGCGACGTGGGGAGCGCCCGCCAAGCACGGGGAAATACCCAATGCTTGTGTCAAAGCGAATGAAGAGTGTCACCTTGAGATATTTTTGCAGATACCACAAGGCATGGACCAATGTCCATGAAATATTCGGCGTTTCAAGCAAGAACGAGCTTTCACTGGAATTATGCAAGAGCTTGTACGGCCTCAAGCAGGCTGGTCGATTGTGGAGTCAGCTTTTTCACGCAAAGCTGTGCGATGCGGGCTCCACACAGTGCGTGTCTGACATGTGACTCTACTGGAAGCGCGATGACAAGGACATCGTTGTGGTGGGTGTTTAGGCGGATGACCTTCTGGTCACCAGCACGAATGTGGCCGCAGTTGATTGTTTCTTCGAATGACTATCAAGCTTGTCAGTTAAGAATTTCGGCCAAGTGAGCAAGTTTCTTGGGATGCGAGTGGTGCTTAACGAAGATGGTGGCTATCTACTGGATCAGGAGGAGGCTATAACTTACTTGCTACGTGAGCACGGAAACTCGGATGAAAATTCAAAACTTGCGCCTATCGGTTCTGACTGCTACGAGGTGCACCCAAGTGATGGCGTATTTCTTGAGGTCAATAGCAAGAATGGATTACCTGTAGTGAAAGCGTTTCCGTCACTGGTTATTTCGATGCTTGGGTTGCGCGATGCACACAAAGCGACGCGTCAGACACAGCAGCCACTGCTTCACGATTGGTAGCTTGCAAAGCGGTTGGCGCGCTACCTAAAAGGCACGAGGTCGATGAAACTCAACATGGCACCAAGCGAAAATGAAAGTATGTCGATTAGGGTTTAAAGTTTCAGCGACGCGGACTTCTCCGCGGACGAAAGTAACAGAAGGTATTTTGCCAGATGTGTTATACTTTTCAACGGTATGGCGGTCAGCTGGTGTGCCAAGAAACAGGGTGGCGAATCCCTATCGACGATGGAAGCTGAATTTGTAGCGGCGTCGGAGGTTGCGCAAGAGATTTTAGGAATACGCGAAATGCTTTGCAAAATTTACGCAGTGCCGAAATGCCCACGTTAATGCATGTGGACAATCATCCCGTTATTCGACAGCTGAGGGTGAAGCGTTGTCGCTCAAAGCCAAACATATTGAAGTTCGAGTCAAGTTTGTGTGCGATGTTGCTCGGTGTGGGGTTGTGTTGGTACAGTACGTGCGATCAGAGCAAATGCTAGCCGACTTGCTGACCAAAGCACTCGAAGCGACTAAGCTTGCAAAATTGCGTGCTTTAATGCGTGTTGTTTAGGACGGTAAGTATTAGCCGAGGAGGCGTGTTGGAAATCGCTTTATTTCTGTGTCGGTTAGTCGTTTCATACTAGGTATGTACCTGCATGACGAGACGTGCCGGGGAGGTTGAAGTTGCGGCTAACGACTCAGCGCCTGTCGCGTTAGTAGCTTCGGTGAGCTTCGGCTGCAGGAAACTGCTTATTTCAACGTGAGCGGTAGAGACAAGAAAGATTACATAAGGGCAAGAGATAATGACAGAATCCTAGTGCTACAGTCTTCCGCTCTGAAGATAGCACGATGACTAACGAACAGAAGAATCATCTACGCTCGATCCCGTTCTCGGATGATGCACGGAAGGAATAGGTACCAATACAGTAGCGTCAGCAGTAGATACCGCACATCTTTTCATGAAACACTATGTGCAATGTCATGGCTTACCCAAGACAATGGTTTCCGATCGTGAATTAAAGTTTACGTCCAAAATATGGACTTCATGGACTTTGATACTGAAGACGCAACCCACCCTCTCATCCACGTTCCGCCCCCAAACAGATAGACGGACGGGCGTACGAATCGTTTCATCGAAGACTATCTTCGAGGAGTTGTGATTCAATCTTAAGCTGACTGGAAGGATTATGTAGTGGAGCTATACAGCTCTGATTCAGAGAAAGACTTACGACTCTATAAGTCACTTAGTTCTACAGAAGTAAATTCCTATTGATTTAAAGAGTATTTAGTTCTTAGAACTAATCAACAAAGACTCGGAGAGTCTTTAAGCTCGTAGAGCTTCTTGTTCTGGTTCAAGGAACTAATAAAGACTCTAAGAATCGTACGCACAAGGTGCTCTAAAGTATACGCCACAAGCCGGCTCTTACTCTTAATGATCTACTGACGTCTAAACTAGACACGTGTCAATCGAAGATCGAATGGGGAACTGAACTTTTATTTCTTAGTTTTATCTGTAATAAACCTCATTCAACTACCTAATACTAAGGTTATGCTAATTCGCATAGTAATCTTCAGTCTATTAAAGATTGATTGATGGTACATCAATCTGTCATCAATGGATGCCTGAGGTTATCAACCAAATCAGTTATCACAGATAAAACTTGGGATTTTATATCACACATACAAGGTATACCCCTTTAGGGAGGTAACTGTCGTGTGACCCCGTTACAGAGTACCTAAATTTGGCAGAGTTTGCAAAAAGTCATAGAGTCCGTTCTTCAATTGGAATGTTACCATTTGAAGCAGAAATTGGATACGTTTCATATATGCCAGATGACATTGCAGCTGATTCACAATTCAACAAGATGATAAAAACAGCTCAAGAATTTGTTCCCACATCAAGAAAGCTTTCTTAAGAAAGCATAAGACGCAATGAGTGCATCCCAAGAACGTACGAAGTCATACTACGACAAGAATCATGCAGCAAACGTTCGAGATAGGTAGTACTCCTCGACGGTAAAAATCTGGATATTCGCTTTTAAGGATTCTCCAAAACAACTAAGTCTTCTTCCTGATTCATTAGTCCATATTATATCGTCGAAATTGTCCATATAGATTCGTACAGAATCACCATGTCCAAGAAACTTCGCATTCATCCTGTTTTTCACACGTCGCTACTTAAGCCGTATGAAAAAGATTGTCATCGTAATCAACAAATAGCCAAAATTTTCCTCGCAGATGGCATGACTGAAGGACGTCGTGGGAATGACTATTACAAGATCCGTGGCTGGGTGAAACTCTGGACCAGGCAACTTGGGAACCCGTTAAGGTATTGAAGCAAACCACATGATTGATCACTGAATACTGAAACTCCAAAAGTTACTCTTCTTTGAAAAGGAGGTCATGCGACAGAACCAATGTCCCATTAGGCTCTCGTTATATTTGAAAACATCTAGATAAGTGTTGTTATCTCTATTAGTGTCGAAGTAACGCTAGAGTGGCGGTTACGAGTCGGTAGAAATTTCAGCTGTTACGAACCAGTCGAAAAGCAACTGCTACGAACCAGGATAAAATTCAGCTGTTACGAATCAGTATAAAATTCAGCTGTTACGAACCAGTAAAAAGTTAGAGGTTACAAACCAGTGGAAAGTAACAGCTACGAACCAGTAGAAACTTAGATGTTACAAACCAGTGGAAAAACAGCTGTTACGAGCCATTATTAGAATATGGTGACCAAGAGACTTCGAAATATCAATTAAGTTTATGAACTAAGGGCCTCCGTTTGATTCACTTTGCAATTTGCCATCGGGCACAACAACCTTCTTCAGCTTCACATACACAATAAACCTTCGTGTTTTGTATCATCAGAGCCCAAATTATCGCACATCTGTGACAGGGGGGGGTCATCTGCTCAGACTTGTGGGTACCCGTGACCCTCGGGACCGACTGGAAAATCGCTACATGGTAAACTTTGCGGACCATAGGACGATGCTCGGTGCTCTGCAGTTCGAGACTTACGAGTATTCGACTCTGCGAGACTCAATACAAGAGGCTACTCAATTGACGACACCAAGATGACCATTTACCACATGATCTAGAAGGTACAAATCGAAAAGCAAAGCGTCAACGTGTCCGAGCAGAATGTTGACTCGTCGACTGACCGTCGCTGTTTTTGTGCTTGACTATTCGAGCCGAGAGAGAGGAAGAGAATGTACATCCATTCGTGGCTTGCTGAGTAGTTGATGTATCGATGTCACATGTACCACCACGACCCCCCCATTAACTTATACCGGTGCGTTCTCGCCAGGGCGTTCTTCGACTGCGAGTTACTGGTCTACTTCCATTGGGCGCAAGCTAGACAGCTCGCACGCGTTAAAAATATCAATTTTTTATCGCGCGCCGAATCCTTTGCCATGCGAATAATCGTGTCGCAATTTAGGTGTGCTAACTTTCTGTGGAAGTGCATAAGCGATCCCTTTTGCACGTCTTGACTCACTTCGATTTCGTTTTGTGGTAGCACAGTTATTAGCACATTCTGTCTCCAATAAATGCGTCCGTACCCGTGAGAACGCACAATACCAAAATTCTCAACTTCTTCACGTCTAAGACAGCTTCTGGGGTTATGAGGCTAGCGCAGCACTTTCTCTGCACGTGAATCGACTACAGCAAAGTTAAGAGCTACAAGCTGGAAATAGAGCTCGTGATTTACGTGGCTGATGCTCAAGAACGGTCTCATCAAGGCCAATACAGTACGCCTGTCATTATGGATGAAGGTGTTATTGGAACTGCACTCCGAGAATACAAGCTGGTACCGACTAAAGGACCGGTGTACCTGAGTATTTCACCAAAAAGCGCTTTCACTCTCGAATAGGGAGTTGATTCAGCACGCGTCCAGAAATCGCGTACGCAGCGTCGTTTGACACGGAAGACGCGCGCCTAAGCAAGGAGGTATGAAGATCGCAAAATGCGTTGCGCGGTTTATGGCTGGTACAGCAGCACTAAGGCTGAGCATGCCACCAGGCAAAGGGAGAATGTACAAGCTCACAATCACAGCGTACACAGACGCCATGTTTGCTGAAGACACAGTAAGGAACTGTGACGCTTTCAACGGCGGAAGCCGATTTATTAGCTGTAGATAACGGAACTAAGGGTTTTGGGCACCCACGAGCTCCTCTCGGAGTTGCATCTCGATGTGGGAAAACCAATGATAATCAAGATCGACAATCAAGCAGCGATCGAGAATAAAGCGTCAAGCGGATTAGCAAGGCATGCCGCCGCCAAACTAAAGCGTGTGTACGTCCACACAAATGACAATCTAGCGAGCCTAAAGACCAAGGCACTCGCGGAGCCACGCCTTGCGGAGTTACGCACCAGCGTTTTGGCTCAAGTATTGTGGCAGCGCTATCTGGGAGGAGTCTCGGAAGCCAACGTGGCTCATTGCTTCCAGTGCAATTTCACCCGCTATATGGCGCCTGGGATCTCGAGCAAATGCTCTAGTCAAGAAGATTCGTCAACCAATTGTGCGGTAGTAAATCGACCGATGAGTGCGCAAGAGCGACAGGGGAACGAAAGTCGAAGAGGTATTAGATCACATTTAATGCAAAGGCACATTTCGGTGGATGAGTGAGATGCAGATTGTGCAACGAGTCGCCAATATATTTCAGCTCTCGTGGAAACACCAGAGCTGAAAGTTTAGTTACCATGTCGGTAGCTAAAGTTGTTATATGCACTTGTTTCTGTCCATATAACTACTTTAGCTAACCGTTGTTTCTTTGTAATTTCGTTCCAGCACCCCCAAGTGCAAACAGATCTACGATGCCGGGCTGGGAATTTATACGGTACAGCCAAAGAGCGCGACATTCTTCTTTTGACTTGCGATATTGGTCTCTATTTTTATCGATAGCTGTGCATAGTCCTTCGTCTTGGCGTGCCACAAAACAATCGCGGATACGTCTCGAGCAGGCTTTCGTTGTAATATAATTATAGGTGTCTCGCTGAAATTAATAGTTACCATTCAAATTTTGTTTAATGATATTGATTTTTCGGAAATTGCTGCAACGTAGCATCAGACAAGTCCGAAATTCTTTGAATTTATTAACCGTTAATACAGGTAAAATTAGTAAATAAATTAATATAGACATCCAAACAGTAGATGCCTACTGAATTTTGTTAAATGGGCGAAAAATGGAACTTGAACCGATAACACTAAGCTAGCTAGGTGCTCGTATTGAACTGCGTACTGTCTACTATGTGTCGATGTTGATGTTGAAGATGAGGTTCATTGAGATAATTCTAGAGATCACTAATGTCCGGGATGGATACGTTATTTCCTACACTACACGGGAATACAAGTTAGGGGGCAACCGACTGCTACTGGGGTGAGGTGTCGAACAAGGATATTTCTTCCTAATGGGGTAATCGCCAAGCACTGGCGTCACTCAGCCGGTCAAAGACGGTGTCAAGGTCGGGTCGCACCTGTTGGTGCGTGGGTGTCCAGTGCCCGACGTCACTGACCAAATATCTGGCGAGATTAGCCAAAATGGGCCGGTCGTCGTCCGCGGACGTCTGGACCGAATGAGAGGAGTCTATAGCAATGTTGGCGGCTCGATCGGTCATCTTGTTAAAATCGCGGTAGTGGTGCGTGCAGCTCAGTACGCAGAGGCTATCCGCACAGCACCTCGCAGATTTATAGAGCATGCAAAGACCGATGCTTTTTGGCGGAAGATGGTGCCTTAGCTGTCGGATGATCATGGCACTGTCCCCGATGACATGGAGCGGAGTGTAGCCCTCGGATGTAGTACGAAGTAGGCCATGGACGAGGCCCCAATATTCAGTGGTATTATTAGTTGTGCTAGTGCTACCATACGACATGCTGGCAGCCCAACGAAGCTCAGCCGCATGAGTGTCAGTATCAAGCCGAACAATAACCGAACCAGCACCACCTGGACCGGGATTTCCCCTCGATCCTCCGTCAAAGAAGAGTAAACAGACGCTACGAACCACCAGAAGGCGTGGGAACTCACCGGCATCGTTAATGTGCGCTTGTACCAGCACCGTGATAAGCGCTGATAGAACACGGGACCGCAGAGACACACAATCGTCAAATTCCTGAACCAAAGCCCGAAGCTGCGTGACGCCACTTAGAACCGTTATTTTAATGATCGCCGGTAACATCGTTAAGGCATCGCCCTCCTCAAGTCGTCGCCGGTGCCGTGCGCACCATATAGCGTGTATTGTAGAAAGAGCCATTAGCCGCCAAAGCAGTCGGGCAGCATCATATAATTCGTCGTAATACTTGTGCTCGTCGTCGATCTCACCCATGGCATTCCGGATGCTGGCCCAAGCCTTTCTTGGAGTGTCCAGGAGATCAAGACTGAAGGCTGTAAGCTGGAGGTCGTCATCCAAATTGTCTTCTAGCGCTCTCCATCGCGCTCGATGGTCCTGCCACGCGGTGGCCGCCACGGGAAAATCCCAGGAGACGTGTTGAAGGGAAGCCGAGATGGAGGTGTCACACGTAGGATGCGGACAAAACCGATCGCCGCGGTCAATGTTCCAGAGATTGATCTTGTTAGATTTGATCCGAAACAATGTCTGCATCATAGAAGCCGTGGCCCCAGGGACCCGTCGGATGTCCCGCAGTAGAGCAGAGACATTGCGTCATGAATGGGTCGATAGGCTACCTCGAGTCGTGCAATAGCCGTATCTCTATTCACAAAACCATTAGAAAAGCGTGCACGCCGTACAAATGCGCTATACCTACGACGACGGTTCATCCATCTTCCCCCGTTCCCATAAAGCTGAACGAGTCGAGTCAGAGCCGGATGTGCAAGAAAAAGAACCTTCTCCCGAGGAGTCTGAAGTGCCGCAGCCCGGTCACAAACCGTCATCGATTGGACATGGAGAGTGTCCCTGGTCGTAGTACCCTTCACATGGACGATGAAATTACCTTGCTCCGGGTGACAGGTGTGGTGCCAATGAACGGCTGGACTGACCGTCCGTGAAAGGTCTTCACGGTGGGTTACGAACAGTAGTTGAGAAAAATTGAACAGCGGAGTCTCGCAAAATTTCTTGGCGCCTTGTTGAGTGTGAGCTGAAGGATTGACTATCCCACAAATCGAGAAGGTGATCGTACCCTGTTGAACCATCCGCGATTGAATCACATCACCAAGCGTGCTACGTTGGTTCGTCACACGCGCGAGAAAATCGGCTTTATAGGCCACCCCGGTCGCACTACTCAGCCATGTCGGTGTGTAGAGCGATGCATAATGGAGCCATTCATCACATGTTGTACCGCGAAGAGCCGACCATTTGGATATAATCGGCCGGAGCGCTTGCAGCGAGGTCTAGGCCACCATAAAGATCTCACCATCCACGCATTGAGCATCGAGCCAATTACTCCGCAACGTCATGGCGGAGGCGCGCATGATCGCAATCTCGGCCACAGAGTGCAAATCAAGAAGTGTATTCCTGACGACCGTACCCCCGGCCGCCCACATTGTCCTAGCCCAGGAGTTCGGACCACCCACGTCATCACCGTGAACAGGCGTCAGGTACGTATATACCCCGAGACGCTCGGCTAAAAGTGTGTCTCCAACTAGGCGACCAACACCCGTTGAACTAGTAGCCCACCTGCCGACTGTAGAACCCGCCATAGTAAGGATTGAGGCCAGTACATTTAGTAACTGGATACCCCCTTCATCCGCCGGAAGCTCAGCATAACACTCGCCTATCCATGCACGGCATGAAACACCATCCCGACAACCCCAGACAAACTTCTTAACGAGTTGCTGCAACGTGGCCACCACCGCTTGAGAAGGGCAACTGTGGCTTGCCACAAATTATTTTGAGCATGACGACAGCTGATGCGATCAGGGCTCGCATACGAGGCGTGTTATTTTTAAGCGATCCAGCGCTAGTCGAGTAGTATGAGCGCGTATAAAGCTTGTCCAATTCACACTACCGATGGCACCAGCGCCGACAAAGGACCCTAAGATACTGGGAACGGATATACACAGCCGTGTCATCAGTATACCCGCAACCTTTGACCTTTAAAACCGCGGAGCGGGTGGCCAGCATAACCCCGGTTACCTGGGTGTCCATCTCGAAACGCGTGTAAAGAAGATCTAACACGAGGATAAAACAGCGAGGGCGCTAGTGGACAACCTTGCCGGATGCCGCAGGAGACCGGTAGCCAATGCGAAAGACGTCCATTGACAGAAAAGCGACAGCGCGTACCGGCGTGTAAGACGCTGACAACGCGTAGGATGTTCTTGGCATCAATATCTTCCTCTTTTTTTCTCGTTGTGCGACGTGCGGAAGGTAGAGTAGAGAGCATTATCTTTCTAATGCATCGGTTGTGGTCGTTGTGGCATTCATTATAGTAATCGCAGACCAGGCGCTCACTTCTGGTGCGTGCTTGTTATAAACTATCGCAAGCTTGTACAAGCAGCCAACCATTTAGATCCTCAGTCTTTTGATTCCATGGATCGGCCGTGTGATTTCTTGTAGTGCTCCCCTTGCACACAGCGGAGGAAATGCGCTTGGATCCATATCGTTTGGTACGGGAGATGCCTGCGGCAAAGCCTTGGCGTACGGCGTAGAGTTTGGCCGCCCATCAGATTCTTCTGAATGGATCAGCCGGTATGGAGTCTCGTCGCTGTCTTATTGATACGAAGCACTTCGTAACGGGTACGGCACTCGGTCTTCGTCCCCACACATGAAGTCCGACTTCTGGCACCTGACTACTGAAATTTACTGTTCCCACAATTGTTTAGTCCCCCCCGCCTGTACTTGTCACAAGGCTGGCTTTGGATGAAAAGCCAGCCTTGCGGCAGAGGATACTCTATATATATGGGTCCTTAGTTGTTCGTATGTCGACTGTTTATTCCTAATATCGTTTGCTTTGACAACATTCGCTTGGCGAGCATCTTTTGATGTTATAAACCTCTGAACTCGTTTGATGGACGGTCGTGCCATAATTTATTATGCCGCCTCGCGATTAACTATGAGGTGCCGCCAGTCAAGAAAGCACCTGACAAATAACGCCAATTGCGATGTGTTGAGTAAAAAAAGAGGTTTAATTACAAAGGTTGTCGCTTGTACCACATGCATTGATCGATAGTTGAGCGATTCTCGCGTGTTTGAGCTGCCATACATCTGCAATGATAACATAAGGATGACCGTGTTCGCGTCGGGAATATGCTACGTCCATTGTAAACTGCGATGATTCCCCTGACAGACGACTGTTGTCTCT
>JH597777.1:924338-956850 GCA_000173235.2 Hyaloperonospora arabidopsidis Emoy2
ATGTTAGAGGGAATGTGGGGGGGATGCAGGAAGTCATGTTCACAGGCTAACTGAACGAGGCAAGCAGCCGGGCGAGCTGGATCGTGGGATCACTTGCATGAATCAATAGCAGGTGAAAATCCGTTGCAAAGGTGGTAGTTGTCGCATGCGGTCTCTGTAGACAAGAAAAGAACACCTGGGGCCACAAACTATTTTTGGGAGCTAGTGAAAATCTAAGTCGTTTGAATAAGGACGTTGCGTGCTGATACAACGGTGCTAGCAGCGATGTTGCGGCATCCACATAGGAAAGCAGACCATGTTCGTCAAGAAAGCATACATCCTCTGCCTTTAGAATCAGCTTGTTCTTTTGGTTTGTCTTGTATATCAGCCATTGCATTACGCACATGTCGTAAGACACTAAAGCGCGTCGCGAGAAACTCGCTCACTTGTTTCTGCATCGTGGTAGGGCTGATTTCAGCAAGCTTGTCAGCAGACTCTCCCCCACCAAGCCCAGAACCACGTAGTGGTAACGTCAGCGGAACGCGGGGGGGGGGCGTGAGGATATTCACATAGAAGGGAGTAAAGCCAGTCGAGGCATGAACAGCGTTGCTCAACGCAAACTCAATGAAAGGGAGAATCGAGCTCCAAATATTAGGCGACTCAGCTCAAACACTGCGAAGAACGTCGCCAATGACGCGATAACTCGCTCAGTCTGACCATCGGTCTGCGGATAATCCGCTGTGGACATGTCCAATCGCGTGCCAGGCACCTTGAAGATGGAAGTCCAAAACTTGCCTGTGAAGCGAGGGTCGCAATCAGAGATGATTGCTAGCGGTAACCCGTGTTGAAGAAACACACGATCGATAAACAGCATAGCTGTAACTTTGCTATCTATGGAATCCGGCACCTCCGCCAAGTGATCCATCTTGCTTAAACGGTCAACAAAGACCACAATTTCCGTATTGCCGTCACAGTCTTTGGGAAGACCGAACCCAAATCCATACTGATGGACTCCCAACACCCCGTGGGCACAGGTAAACTGGCGATTGGCGCAGCCGAATGTGCTGAGGGTTTGACCCGCTGGCACGTTTCGCATGTACGCACGTATATGCTCACCCATTTGTAGAGTTTGGGCCACCAGTAGTGTTGACTCACAGAGCCATAAGTCTTTTCCCCGCCTAAATGCCCACTGAGGGCAGTATCGTGGGCCTCAAAGAGGATTCGATACTTTAAATCCTCAATGTGAGGCACAACAATGCGAGCGGTATCCTCTACATCTGTTGAATAGCACAATAGATCATTATCGATGGAATATCGATGTAGGCTGGCCCGGAAGCGTGCCTATAATTGACTGTACGAGTCCTTGTATTCCTCACTCCCAAGGGCACGAAACAATGCCGCACACTGAGAATCCCGTGGATATGCCACACGAATTAACTCCTCAATAGGAGACAACAAAGTCGTGACATGAGCAAGCTCATAATCAGGTCTGCGAGAGAGAGCATCTACCAACACATTTTCTTTGTCTGGCTTATACTTCACCTCGAAGCTATATTCCGCAAAGAAGAAAAGCCACCGAGACATTCTCTGAGAGAAGTGAGGCGACTGTGTCGCCGTGCGTAATGACGCATGATCCGTCTAGAAGACGAATGGCTTACAGCCAAGCAAATGGACTCTAAATTTGATGAGCGCATACTTCATAACAAGTAGCACTTTGTCATGAACTGGATAGTTCTTTTCAGCAGCTTTCAGCTGACGAGATTCAAATGCGATAACTCTCTCGCGGCCTGCAGCATCTGTTTGTAACAGGGCGCTGCCTATAGCAAAATCGGATGCATCGCAGACAACACTAAAAGGGTACTCAGGATTTGGCAATGCCAAAATGGGAGCATGGAAGATACTCTCCTTTATTGCCCGAAATGTGTCAGCATGGGTGTTGTCCCAGCGCCAATCTGTGTCCACCTCAAGGAGATCAGTTAATGGCCGAGACATATCAGCGTAATTTTTTTTACTGTATTTGTGTAAGTAATTGGCAAGGCCAAGCCACTTACGCAAGTCCTTTTGATTCTTAGGAATCAGCCAGTCCACTATAGCTTTGACATTAGCGGGATCCACTCGAAGGCCACGTTTACCAATGAAACAGCCGAGAAAAGGAATCTCCTCTGCACCGAAAATGCATTTAGACGCGTTGGCGTACAGTTTATTAGTGTGCATGCACTCGAGCACGGCTCGCAAATGACTGATGTGATTTGAAGCATCCGACCGACCTTGTTCGGCACGACTATGGACAAAATGTCATTAATGTACGTCTGTGCGTAATCCCTATGTGGGCGGAAAAGTTGCTTCACCATACGATTAAATGTTGCCGGAGCATTATACAGCCCTGGGGGCATCATCAGCCATTCCCATAGCATACCACTCGGGGTGATCACTGCTGTAAGCGGAATATCACTCGCTCGCATGAGCAATTGATAATATCCATCTACCAAGTCGAGTGCGCTATACATAGTACAACCAACCATGTTGTTTTGAAGAACGTCCTTTCGAGTAATGGGTGTCTGTGCCGGAGCCATAGCCCCATTAAGCTTGTTATAAGCATTCACATACGCCACTTGCCGTCCGGCTTTTTGACACAAAATGTCGGTGTCGAATGTGGAGATTTAATCTCACGTACCACTCCTGCCTCATGCTTGGCACGGAAAAAGTCATCAATGGCATCACATTGCTCCTTAGGCAAGGGCCACTGGCTTGTGACACAGTATTTAGTCCCAGGAACTAAGTCAATTTAATGATTGACACCTCTATCTGGAGGTAGAACAGAGGGTGTATCGTGGCACACCCCATCTTGAATTTCTTTGACTAAAGAATAAAGGGATCATGAGGGTCTTTCAATATTGATAACCCACTACGCGCACTGAGTTTTTCTTTTGTGTCCTCCAGAAAGGCTTCATCCAGAAGTGAAGAAGAGTTCAACTCTATGATGTCGGTTCGAATGACCACCACCTCTGAAAGGTCTCCATTATTCAGTGAGTGATCAAACTCCTCGACCGACAACTCTTCGAGTTCTAAAAGCAAACTCAACGAGGGTATAGCCTCAAGGCTGATTGTACCATCACAGGGACCGGTCACTCCGTTGACGAGTGTATACAGCTGACAGTCATCATCACTTTGTGACACAGCACACGATGTGTGATTCGTATCTCTCGGACCGATACCATCATCAAGCGTAATTTGCTCTAAACCAGAGATAACGTCACTATTGACATTCGATGACGAGTCATTGGACATAACGTCGTCATCACGTGGATTACGTGCCACTTCACGTGCATCCGCTTAGCTGGGCTCGGGATGCCTTGGTATTTCACCAACAATGTCAATATTGACATTCAGCGCGTCGCTATCACAGCCAACGTCACTCAGTGGGTACTTACGTGCCACTCCACGCTCATCTGATGGGTTCGGCCCTCGATTTCTTGACGCTTGGTCAACAATGCTTTCAGCATTCAGTACGTTGGTCTTACAACGACTATCACTTAGCGGGGTACGTGCCGCTTCGCTATCACATATCAAGCTTTGCTCTATACTCATGTCTTTGACATCGTCAGAATCAACTAGCTCTGACATTCCGATGTCCAGCACACTGACATTGTCAGCCAGTGGCTCGCGCCAATAACGCTTCTGATTCCTAGCAGAGGTGTGTTCATGACTCTCCAAAGCTCCGCTAGGGGCAGTGCGCGTGGTGCCTAATGTTTTCGACCTCCAGTCGATCCATGGCTCATGGCGCTTAAGACAAGCCATACCAAGAATGAGATCATATCTCGAGTCCAAATCATGGACTAAACAGCGTTCGATACTATCAAAATCAAAAAACTTCACACCCAAGTTCACAGGAACCTTGGGTGCAGCGACTAGATTTCCTGTCGCCAAGCGAACAGTGATCGTATCACCCTTGTGCGCTTTTAGCGCCTCGACATAACGTGGATTCTTTTCAAGGGAACAGCGTCTGACATAATTACCGGATGCTCCGGAGTCGATCAAAATCGACCAGGGTTTGTCAAAGCCCTTAACAGTCGCCTTTGCGACCAACAAGCCTGGCTTGTATTCACGTCCCGTGTTAAAGGGCTCGGGACTCGTTGGAGCTAAAGTCTGCTCGCCGCTACCTCCTAGAGGCTCAACAGAACCTAGTTCTTCCTCAGCAGGGATCCCTGCGCCTACTGGGAGTCTACGTTTTCCTGCACCGTACCAGACTTCTGGTTAGCGGCGGGAGCTCGGCCTGAAGTAGCCTGGCTTGTCCTGCGTAAAGGGCAATTAGGTCGCAGATGCTTTGTGCTTCCGCACGTCATACATAGTCGAATGTTTCGATGATGTTCTGCAGCTCGAAGCTCAGCTTCTTCGTCCGTCTCGGCGAGACTGAGGTCCATAGGCTCCGGCCTATTGAATGAACTAAAGGAGTTCGCCGAGTTTGGGTTGTACCCATGAGTACCAAAACGGGCTGCTTTAAAGTCGAACTCAGCGTTCAACGCGATATCCACAGCCGCCTCAAGGAGGTGGGATGTACCCGGTATACTTCTGTTCGAGCCACGCCCGTACGAAGGCCCTCCATGAAGATGATGATCAATCCATTTCTGGTAAGGGATCAACTTGCATGGCAGCGATTATAGTTCTCAGTCCCTGGACATAGTCCGATAGTTCTTTCTTGCCCTGACGGGCAGATTGGAAACGAGAACGCACCCGGTATGCCTGATTGGGCGGAGCAAACACCCGGGATATTTGCTGTTTTAGCAAATTCCATGTGGGGTAAGCTTCTTCAACCGACGTGCTACACGTGAGAGCCCATTCTCTGGCTGTACCACCCAGTTTTGAGATAGCCATCCCAACTCGCTGTTGCTACGACTGGGAGCATAGCGGAGTCCATGGCCATTTCCACCTCTCTGATCCACAGGAGGAGATTCTCCCCTGCTTTCCCAACAAATGTCTTTACATTCAAGACAAGGGGGCGAGCCCTTGGCTCTTCATCGGGTACGGGGACTACCAAGTAGGCATAGCCGATGCCAAATGGTCGTGTACTTGCCCAATCAAAGTGGACTCAAACTGCATAAAATCGTCAAGACGTGCACGAATCACGTCAGGACCTTGTGCGAGGATTAGATCCACTTGTTCGTTCCCGACTAGCGCTCTGTGTTTCTTCAGCACTAATCCTCGGGCCTCAGAGAGGTTTATCATTGTTTCCACCCTTACAGAGGAACAGTCTTCAACAGACTCAGGTGTAGATTGACTACAAGTACTACCAAGTATAGCAGAGCTACCCGTACTCCTTTGCCAGAGGAAGAATTCTAGACTCGTAGAGTCTCTTAGTATATTAAACTAAGCGGGTATTAACTTAAAGGGTCTCAAGTCTTACAGACGTAGTAAGACTTAACTCTAAGTGTATGTACGAGCTTTTAAGCTTCTAGTCCTGGTTCAGGGAACTACGACTCCAAGGAATCACGCGGCACTAATGCCCGAGAGTACTTAGCCTTAACTCAGGCACTTAACTCTTACGACCAGAGACGTCTTAGAAAGTCACGTGTCTGAAACCGATCAAAAGGGGAACTGAATCTATTTACTGATTTATAGCGATAATAAACCTTACTTACGTCTCTAACCGTAAAACTATGCTACCTAATCGAATAGTCCTCATCGTAGTTCTTCTTGTGTACCACACCAGAACTACGTCGCCTCTATGAAGACCCTATTACGATAGATATCATCTAACCATAACCGATAGGGTACAGTATTATCGCTTAGCTTATGTGATACAAAAGTATGCCTTATCAGGATACTGATCTCTTTCACTGTGTACCACGCCAATGTACCTGGTTATCATAACCATGTGTAACCCCGTTACATCTTGACTCAATCGATCGCGATCGTTTGGCCTTGACGCATATGTCGAATGGGAGGACTTTCTTGTTTTTGACACGCATTCCGATCACGACGTCATGGTTATTTATGCGCATCTCATCGGTCGTACAAAATGCCTTGGTAAGCTTATGCTACCCCATCCGTGTAACAGTGGTCATTTTTGCCACATTGACTGTACCAAACTTTACTGGATACTCCAGGGGTAGAACAATCCGCGAACACAGGAAAATTTGGCCACCACTCTCTACCTTCTGTTCGCATCCAGCTTGTCACGTACGGTAGCGCCTTTTCATCGAATTCGACCATGACTCCACGTTCTTTCAGTTTCGAAATTGAAAGAAAATTACCGTTTGCCTAAGGAATGTGATGAACGTCCTTGACCGTAATATTTCGCACATAACCATCAACGAGTAAGTTTATTGTCAAGTTTCCAACCTCCGTAGCACGTATGACCATCTTGTTTTGCAAGTGTAACGTCTAAGAAGCAGGACCGTACACCTTGTAGAATTGTGGTCGTTCGTGATGTAGTGGCTTGCTCTGGAGTCGAGCAACCACGTAGCATCTTGGCTTGCTGGCACTTGGGTTTCTTGATCTATCCAGAATGAAGAAACATAAATTAAAGTATACTTAGCTGAGGCAGTCATGCTGACTGCGTTGAGTGTTCCGTGAGTTTCTTAAACTGGGGTCATCGTGTCTTGCTGGCGACGTCGTTTCGACTACCCTTCTTGATGTGGCCAGTCTTGTTGCATAGGAAACACCGACGTCCTTCACCCACGATGATATTAGCTGAAACCTTGCTCATGGCTTCGTATCCCAATGAGCTGTCCTTGCCTTTCCGTGTGCTCTTTAAAGCATTACTGTCGCCAGATAAGTCGTGACCTTTGTAATTTTAGGCCCTATCACCCGTCACGTGGTACAAAACCTCGAGAGTATTTCCGGTTCAGGTCGCGGATTTGAGGCGTTGAGGTTGACCAAACAAGACGCGTCGCCTACATCTCAGGACATGCGTACAGTGCAAAACTTTCTAGTTCCATTCGATCTCCCACATTCAGTCGTCTCCCCCATTCAAGCTGGTATTACGCGTATTCTAGCCATGTAAAGTGTTAGGTAGTCTTCACGAACGTGTAATGTTAAGTGATGAAGCGGTTATAAATCAGTCGACCGTACGCGTCTGAGAAAAATAGAAGAATAGATTGTAGTCCGTAAGTTTTCATCCCCAAGAAGTTTCCTGGAAGCCATACTTGATTGCGTAGAAGTCCAAAAATCGCTGTGGCACTCATTTCATGCTATCTGGCGTTCATACGACCATAAAAATGTCATCGACGTATAGCCCAAGTATCAGATACTCATCTACAGCTTGAAGCACGTGTAGGCACGGGTCTAATCTGCAACGGAGAAACTAAACCGACTCGAAATATGTATATTGAAGCTGTCGGTACATCCTTCGGACTGGTTAAGTCCATCTAATGGCTTCAACAAGATCAGTAGTTAGAGCCCCGGTTATAGCTTCATGCATGTTCTTTCCTTGATCGTGCCCTTCACATAGGCGTTAAGAGAATCGTCTAGCATAACGAGAAGACTGCCAATACTTGCAAGTGCGAGCACAAAGTAGAGACTACCTATCCGAAGGACAGAGGAAACTATTTCTCATAATCCACTTCATGACATTTTGAAAACCCACGCGCGGCAAGACAAATCTTGATTTGATCAATTGAGCTCGTGTGGTCACGCTTGACATAACACGTACTTGCTTGATACTGCATTACATTAAAGGGGAGATTCGCCACGATCAACCTTTGGTTCGCACTCAGTGTGTTCATCTTGGCTTTGATCGTTTCTTGCTACTGTTCGCGTTCCGGTGAAGCGAGTGCTTGTTGCCGAATAGCGGGATCCATGATTGAGTACACTGCATGCAGGAAATCTTCCTCCGTGCGTTTTCCCTTTGAACATGGTAGTTTCTGAGATGCTGTTGGGACCTTCGTCGTGATCTTCAAATATCCTTTTCGTTCGTAGATTAAAATTGGCCTCGATCTCGTCTAAATCTTAACGGTATCTCTTCGAAATACGATGGCTTCGAATATTTCGCCCGGTCCATAAATTCATCAGGAGATGCAGCACAAATGTTTCTACTTCTGTCTTCTTTCAGGACTGAGATCAGGATGTCAGTGGTTATTTCTATGTCATCCTGAGAACGGTCCTTACATTTCGTCATCGCACCTTCTAAGTCGCACATAACCTCTCCGACTGATATACTGAGTAAATTAATGAGGCGGCGCTCGTAATTGTCTTCAGTTTTATCAGCCTCATGTACGCTTGCTGTGATACGTCTTGGTGGCCTGTCGATTATACTTACGTGCTGTGTGGTATTTAACTTTCGCGTTTTCTGGGAGTAGACGGCGCAGCCTATTCTATCAGTATCATATCCAATGAAAATACCGTCGCCACCTTAGAAGTGAGTGCCTATGGTCCCGCGCTAAGTCAGCTTAATAACACGTTGCCTCACAGTATTATTCTCGACCAATCTGACTTGCGTCCCGTTATCATTGAACATGAAGATACCACCCCATGATTGGCTCTTGGTGTAAGCTAGTTAAACAACTACGACAACTGCTACATTACCGCGAAAATGATTTCGGCTCACCTGGAGTACCAAACATCATCGCTCGCATGTTAAATATCACATGATGATTTCGTTCAATTTTTACAATTCGATGACGAGTCTTTCAATTCAGTAAGTAGTAGCCGGATTCCATACTTGTTATCTCGTATGCTCGTTTGGTTTGTCATGAATTCGTCTTCACCACCGATGACCGTGACGCAAAATCGTGATACCGCTCAAAAGTCGTAATAAATAATAATCGTACAAGTAGCGAAAACTAATGATCCTTAGTCTTTATGGCGTAGACGTCACCGAAGCTGCTGCAGTGATCAATAATCTGTAGTATATTTGTGTTTTTTATTCCAGTCGCTGAGCTATAGTTTTTTCTTGAAATCATTACAAATTACTGCACTAACTTCGTGGGTACTTTAGTATGTCTTGCTATTAGTGTTGATTTCTTTCATGGCGACTGCTTGGCCTCAACACACGGGTCAAATGGATTGACCTCTCTGTTGTGACGCTCATACCGATTGCGATGCAATTATTTTTCATGCGTATGACATCAGTTGTGTTTATTTGGCCCAATCGCTTGTGCCACACCATCATGTGTCCGCGGTCTTTTTAGTCATGATGTCTGTTGCGCTAAGCACTGGTATTTCTCGAGGCATTACTGTTCACGGGTACATACTATCTCGGCAACCGCTCGTCCTAGTCCACCCATATCGATTATATTACGTAGTGTAGCACCGTACTCATCGATACATGACCCTGTGCTTAACCAGTTTGGACAATGAGCAATCATGACCACTGGCCAATGAAATATGGTGAATATCCTTGAATTTGATAGATCCAGGAATTCATTCACAATAAATTGATTTTCACATTACCAACTTATGTGACAGTACTTTATGCTAATGTGCCGTCTAAGCATCCAGGTCGCGCATCTTGTAGAATTGCGTGGTGTTTAGTTACGTGATGACTTCCTCCAGAGTCAAGCTGCCATATCTGCGCAATATCAGGTAGGTTTGGTACCTTAATCCGCCTTAAATGATGCGACAGGAAAAATCCGAGAGCCTTTAGCCTGCCTAGTCGCGCTGACCACGTTAAGCGCTCCTTCGATTTATTCAAGCAGCATTCATCGCATCTTGATAGCGACACCTATTCGAACAATTCTTTCATGTGGCCTTCCTCATTGTAAAGAAAGCACGGACGACTTCCACCCCCTCTGCTGTTTGCTGGTCCTTTCTCTTATGTCTTCTCCTAGGCGAGTGAAGTCATTTATGTTACTTTTGCCATTGTTGTTAGCCTTCTTATCGTCAAACGTACTCTGGTTCTTGTCAGTAAATACACCATCACCCTTTACGTGGTACAGACATTCGAGCGACATCTTAGATCAGGTCGCAAGTTACTGGTGTCAGGGTTGACCAGCTCAGTAGTGTTATTTCTCTTCGGAACAGAAGTCCAGTACGAAAGTCTAGCGAGAGCCGATTTTCCGCGTTTGGAAATCTTCCCATTTGCAGCGGTCATCCGCGTAATTAAACCATGGGAAGTGCTTCTTTTCGGCTCACGCAAGTGATCGATGGGTTCGGAGCCACTCACTCAATAACATTACTAGGAGAGATGCATTAAGGCTTGCAAATCTTGTAAGCGAAGCTCGGATTCTGCGTTTTTCTCTCTATCGTAATTGTCGTGAAAGAACGTAGCTGGTCGCGGGGCCATTTATTGAATCGTTAACATAATCTCTAAGAATTTGGTCCAGCTGCGGTTGTATATTTCAATGTCAGTCTCTATCGCATGCTCCTAACGCCTTGCGAAGTCTTCAAGCCCATATGTTATACCCCTGCCCTTGGTATCGTTCCTTAGCATCGAATGCTCATACACAAGCGCTTTGATGTTCGGTGACGCAAGTGCAGCCAAAATTGAAGATCCCTAAGAGAATGGTGTGTCTGGGACGCGTCGGCAGGATCAAATTCGAGGAATATCAGACTCTAAAATCATCTGCCTCATTAAATCTGCCATACATGGAGTATACAGGTGTATTCAGACGTACCTGAACCAGTTGAGTGGTCATATCGTCGACTCTCTTCTGTGGCATCGATATTGACGACTTGACCGAAGACGATATTGACGACTTGACCGGAGACAAGCGCTTAGCTGTGCGTCACCCTGATCTCATCTTTTACTGCAGCAATCGATGGATAAAGCAACTTGAGAGTTTAAGATTGAATATATTACTATCGTAGAATTTTTTGATGCTATCGTATGTGTGTGCGCCAAAGGCCGGCTTCACGTGATTGGAAAGATTCTATCGGACATAATGGCTCAACGTCGCGGTTCTGGTACATAGTTGGGATCAGAACCTACGGAAAATTAAGTACGCGTGACAAATGAGCTTTACTATTGACCTCGTGACCGAATTGTTTTGACCCCCCCCCGCCGTGGGTCTATTCAGTGGCTTGCAAATCGCAAAGTTGTATGTCCTGTTGCAGCGGCCTGCACCCTTTCCACACGTCTACTTGATTTCTAACACTCTAGAACTACTTCGTAAACGGACTAATCGAGCACTACCTAGTAGACTTCACCAACTTACTCCTACACATATCAACAACTTCCAGCTTCGTGCAATTAATTGGCTGTTCACTGACACAGTAGTGTTAGATTTTGAAGATGAGACGACAGTTTGAGTAATGGTTAAGAAGCGATGGGGCCAAAGCGACAGGTTGAAGGCGAAATGGCTCGTGAGACGATAGTGTCGGTGTTTCATGGTAGTTAGTGATACGCACCAACAGGAATAGCCGAGGCGCATCGTGTATGTATAAACATTACTTCAATTTTTTTGTGAAAACACACTCAAGGGATTACATCTGCTTTCCTTATCTTCCTACCGCTAAAACCAACATGGTTATGAGCTTAATACGCGGAAATTCATCGAAGGAGATGGGAAAGCAGAAGTACACGAGCGAAGGAATTTCGATCGAGTGGGATGGGTGTGATTGGCAGTATTAGAAGCTGATTGTGTGAAATTTCTTCGATGAGCAGAAGATGAGCGACATGGATAGGTGAGCGGTACGACAAGACAAAACTTATGACGGCAGAAGGTCAAGAAGCTTTTGATCAACATCAGCTCAGGGCAAAGCGCTACATCTTCACAAGCTTATCACGCAGCCTGTTGCATCAGGTGCGTGAACACACAACAGCACCAGAACAGTGGGAAGCTTTCGTGGCTGTATATGAAGACAAGTCGGACCCCACTGTTCGCAGAAATCGTGTACGGTAGCTGATGCATGAGCTTTGGAATGCAAATCTGGAAGGAAAAATGGGAACGTAAACGCGCACCTGTCGCGCATGTTCAACCTCCGGACGGAATTAGCTGATATCCAGTATATTGTCAACGAACTCGATATGTGGGAAGACCTGCTGGCATGTTTACCAACAACGACGCAGTTTAACCAGAAGCGGCATACTGTGTGGTTTGCAAGTGACTCAGCAGCTTACAGTCCAGAGAAAATTTGCGATCTTATTCGCACAGCCGCCGCTTTTCATCAGGAGGCTAAAAGCGGTTTTGGTATAGGCACACACTTATGAGCATGAGACGAAAAGACGCGAATCGTCAACGGGACAAGAAAAACAGTGATATTGTTAACAGCAAAGGATCCAAAGCTAATGCCTACAAAGGAAACTTAAGTTGAAGGACAATAAGAAGATGTGTTACACCTGCGGCAGCAGTGATCATCTAAAGAGGGATTGTCCAGATCGTGAAAAACATGGCGAAGGTTCAAATATGGCCGCAGGAAAAGGTGCCGTGCGTCGTGAAGACAACAGGACCATGGCAACGAACTGCACGCAACGTGACGTGTTTAAGATATTTCGAGAAGATTAAGACATGAGAACCATGAATTGAATCACTTGAACAACGATCAACACGAAGAAGAGCAAATGGACAATGCTGTTGGAAGGCAGGAGTGGTAAATTGACACTGCATCAAACACACATGTGGTCGGAAACAAGCGGTACTTTATTCGCTACCGGAAACTCTCTAGCGACGAATCAAGTGTGCGCTGAATTGCACCAAGCTTCCAGGAGTAGCCAGTCGGAGTTGGAACGATCTTACTGGATACGTCTGTCGTTGGAATACAGTGCATACTGTGATCGACGACGTGCTACTTGTTCCTGGTGCAAGTAATCGGCTATTTTTGATGAGGCATGCGCTTGACGATGGATTTAAGTTTGAGTGGGATTCCAATGCGCGCCGATTACAATACACAAAACAAGGATTCAGTGGATCAAGCCGACAAAGTTGGAGCTGTATGGATATTCAAGGGACAAGTTGCATCAGGTGACAAGACTAAACCAAATTATTCAACGCGCGTGATAAACTTTACGGCTCGAGATGGTGTTGCCGATTTGAAATTATGGCACAAGCGTTTGGTCCATGTGTGCCCTCAGTACATCAAGTTGATGGTGGACCGAAAGCTTGTTGACGGAATGCTTTTATATAGACGTAATGTACGCGATTGCGAGACGTGTCACATGGCAAAGAAAGTAAGGAAGACCTTAAAAAAAGCTGGACACATTGTCATGCCAGATCAGCTTGTATATGCAGATTTGTTGGTGCCAGGCGTAAATTGTGACACTTAAATTGGTGTAGTTTTAGTGATCATGGATGCTTACAGCAAGTTTCTAATAACGTATATGCTGCGAACACAAGCAGCAGATGCAGTGGAAGCAGCGCTGAAACAATACTTTACTTGAGCTGAACGACAAATTCATCGCCATGCAACCGTAACTCTTGACAAAAAATAGATTGAATATTCCGTTTGCCGATTGCTAGCGGATAATGGTGAAAATTTGCAAGTGCCGAGTTTAAATTGTGGTTGAAAGATCGAGGCATAGAGCATGCACAAGTTGTACCAGCCAGTTCTCAGCAAGACCCACGAATGTTGATGGGGATGGCGCGCAATGTTCAGCACTCAGGAATGTCTCGGATCTTTTAGACTGATGCGTTTTAATACGCGGTTGTTTTTATCAAGAACTGGATATTTACTCGAGGGTGTAATAGCACACCGTATGAAAAGATGTTTGGAATGCGGCCAGACGTTCACCATCTTCGGACATTTGGATCCTCGGCGTATGCGTACGTTAGAGCCGACGCACGGCGTCACAAGCTCGACCGTAAAGCCAAGGTCAGATATGTGTTGGGTTATGCGGAAGATGTATTGAATTGCAAGCTCTAATTTCCAGACGAACGTACGCGGAAATTTGTACCTGACATTCGCGTGAATGAGCAAGCTTTTTACCGCGACCGACTCACCACCGAATACACACGCACGGACCACGAAAACGGTGTCGATACAAGCATCGAGGAAGGCGTTGTAGATACCGAAGCCGTGGACAGCAATATGGAAGACGTAGAAAGAAGTGAAAGCGTCTTAACCGATGCACAAGACTTGGATATACAAGATAGGTTTTGGGCATTACCAGTCCAAAATCGTGGTGTATCCGACACTGATCACCGCAATATGTATGAAACGGTTGTCTCTGAATGATCAGACTGTCGTAATAGCAAAACGGATGAACCTGGTGAATTGATGGAATAAGAATCGGTGATGACCAACACTGGTCAATCACAGGAGGTCGGGTAAGAGATTTGCCAAGGTTCATCATTAGCAACGGATACGAGTTTATATAGTGGTCAAGTCGAGGAAATCGCATAAGGCGATACGAACCATACCGGCTCAATTGACGGCAAACAGGACTCGGTTGATAGTAATGAAGAAATTGACTCGAAAAATGTTTGTAGCGCGGCGAAACTAGCGGCTCAAGTGGAACCGACGAAGCTCAAGCGTGCACCGCTCTTGTCAACAGGAATTACCACTGGGGACGTGCAAGTGAAGAAGCGACGTGAGAATCTGCGGGGTACGAGTCAGCGTCTATTGCCATCACGTTTCAATGAATTCGTCGTTCATGCAACGATAAGTAACTCTGATGACGGATATAGAGGACTACTAAAAGTAACGCCAAGATCCCGAAAAATCATGCGGAAACACTGAGGCCTGAATAGTGGTGTAACACGGAGTTACAGGCGATTGAAGCACTGAAGACTAAAGGAGTGCTCGAGGAAATTTCCTTGAAGGACGTGCTGACTTCGACAACATTTTCACGACGATGTGGATTTATGCAGTCAAAACAAGTGAACAAGGAGAAGTTATATGATTTAAAACACGGCTCGTTGCTCGCCGAGACAAGCAACACGAAGGTGTTGATGTTATCAACACATTCGCACCGGTAGCTCGCATGGCGTTAATTTGATTATTTGTGACATTGTCAGCCTTGGTGGGACTAGAGATCTATAGCTGTGATGTAAATACAGCATACCTTAATGCAAACCTATAAATTCCACAGACGTCTGTATCCAGGGACATGTTAATGTGAGCAATGAGGCATTTGAAGTAAAATAAAGTGCTGTACCGTTTGCGGCCGGCCGGACGGGAGTGGAACAAAGTAATTGACAGCTTTCTTCAGGCGCAAGAATTGAAGCATGGACACAAAGAGCCGTATTTATACGTACGTTGGAAGAACGGAGTGGTGTTTCTGACATTGGTTTACGTCGACGGTATACTGGCAGCTACTAAGGAAGTCGAGCAGAAGAATGATATATTCAAGTTGCTGGATGATCAGTATGGAATCAAAAATCATGGGCAAGCGGTCCCAGTATCTTGGTGTTGAAATCGTTCACAGTGATGTGAGCTTCATTTTACGACAAACCCAGCATATAAGTGAACGCAAGAGATTTGGATTTTTGGAAGCACGCAAAGTAGGTAATCCAGTGGATTGTACCACGCGACTCGTGCATGAGAAAGTAAATACAAGTGACGAGATGGTTTCATTTCCGTATCGATGAGTGGTGGGTTCAATTATGTATCTAGCCACGTCGACTCGACCCGACATTAATTTTGCAGTCGGTTTGCTCAGTCGGTTCGAAAATCAACCGAGCAACAAGCATGTTGGAGCAGTGACGGGAAGCTATTACTTCGTGGTCTAGCAAGTACATTAAATTACGGTTCAACCAATCAGCGTCAATATGGAAGTACCAGCCAAATCGTCATTTATGGATCCAGCGACAGCGATTTGGGAGGTGGTACCGACACGAAACGCAGTGTGACCGGTGAGATCTTTAATCTTGCGGGTGGCGCGGTGTCATAGCTCTCTCGGTTACAAAGTGTCGTTACAATAAGTACGGTTGAAGCAGAGTACATCGCAATTTGTGAGGCAGCTAAAGAAGCACCTTCGCTTTGCAACATAGTTGAAGAAACATTGTATGCGACAAACCGAGCATTGTAGTGGAAATTGGTGTCGATATCTCGAGCGCAATAACGCTGGTGGTGGACCCTATATTCATCCGACGGACACGCTACATTGAACTGCGTTGGCACTACGTGCGCGAACAAGTGGAGAAGAACAAGATCAAACTTCACAAGGTCAAAATAGATGATAATGCCGCAGATCTTCTCACAAAATAGACAAAAGCAGATAGAGTTCAGCGCTTGATTAACTTCATTGGACTTATAGATGCCCCCACGTATGACAATAGAAAGTCTGGAGCATCGGCCGGCGACGCTGTACTATTCGACTGCGAAGAGCTAGCAATTACAATACGAGTAAGGCCTGTTGGATTTTGAAGATGAGACGACAGTTGGAGTAATGGTTAAGAAGCGATGGGGCCAAAACGAAGTTTGGAAGGTGACAGGGCGTGTGAGCCGATACTGTCGATGTTTTCATGGTAGTTAGTGATGCGCACCAACAGGAATAGCCGAGGCGCATCGTGTATGTAAAACATTACTTCAATTGTGAAAACACACTCAAAGGGCTTACATCTGCTTTCCTTACCTTCCTACCGCTAAAGCCAAGAAGTAGACATTATAAGTACATGTCGCTTCTTCACGTGGCTCTTACTTAGATCCGATAGTTTTTCGTTGAGCTACCAATGATGAAAGCAACTGAGTCCATTTTAAAGTGATACAGAGACGAAGTCCAGACAGACAAATAAAATGAGATGGAGAATCATGCTCTGAAGCTAGCCCGTTTCTACAAGTAATCTAGTATAGATAATTGAATCAAATCATGGTACCAATACGTACCCTTTCGGATGGTTGGAGGAGAGATAATGGGCATCGCTTTTAAAAAAATAAAAGTGCTAATGAATTGTTGTGCTTCGAAGCTACTTGCGGGTGATGGTAAATTTATCAAAGATAAGATTGAAAAATGTAGACATTTAATAATCCCACTCGGCGTCGCAGTCAGCCACATATTGCGGTCGACGTGTAATTGATGAGCAAACATAATTTTTATTGTGGTAGATTCCTCTGCCGTCTGGAGAGGAATTTGACCATAACTTCTTACTGTTTCAGTTTTTATGAAATACTAAGAAAAAATACTTTCGCTGCAAGATTATAGCTACTTCTAAGTTTCGATCATTTGCGAATGGTGCAGGGCTGGTAAAAAACCGTTTTTTTGCGAGGCAATCGTTTTTTTGTTTAGTAAAATAAAATCTGATATAGAGTCAAAAGAACGTGGGTTCATTCAGCTCGAATGGCAGCGCCAGCTGGGGTCACTGCTAAACGTCGAAATCTTCGTGCACTCAGTCGTACAAGGCCGGCACATTGCTTTTGATGAACGTCCGTTCGCCGAAGCTTCTTGAGTTGAGGCATTTCCTCTGCTTTGAATGAATATATCCAATGGTGAATGAATTTCGATTGGAGGAGGCAATTGACGTCGCGATTATTGGATGTTGGATGGATATTTGACGCAGATCAGGCCTATCCTTTCCATCGACTCACCAGTACCGCACTACGATCTTGGCGCCATTTCCAGCATCTTAAAACGCTACGATTCCTCCGCATTCTATTGTTCCGCCGCCATCACGAAATATTTCCGCTAGATGTTAATGGGCTGCGCTCGTGTTTCATACAATAAAACGCGAGGCTCGTCTTCTACCGGAATCTTTAACAGAACGTCCTTCAGATGTGAGCAGTTTTCCTCGTAAAACGATCAGGACGTCTATCGGTCCAGAATCACAATATCTTTTCTCAATAGCGTGACGAAGTTCGAGTCTGTGATCGCGTCTTTGACATCTTAGCGCTCCTTCTTACAGCCACCATTCCTTTGATGAATTCGCGGGACGAGACGATCGCGTCCGGATGTTATTGTGAAGCGATCAGAGTCTTTCGTGTCTGCTGTATCGTGTCCTAGTGCGTTGGACAAGGGATAAAACGAGCTTGCACATCAGTAGGCTTCTGTATCTCTTGGAGAAACGCCTTGGTCATATAGTTATGGTGAAATATCTCGACGATAACATTGTACTTGTCGGTAAAAATCAGCATATTTAGAATGGTAATCGATCGGATATGTTGATTCGGCTCTGTCCACAATTCTTCGGTTTCGTCGCACAGCAAACGTTCATGACAAAGAGGTGTAGGCCATTAAACGTTGGAGTTTTTGAAGAAGAGGTATGGAAAGTTTGTCTTAAGAACTTTACATGCCTTCTTGTTGGCGCTGTGTTGTTCATCACCGCGCATGATAATTTTGTTTCCTTGTACTACGTGAAGACGCGCTGAACATCATTGGCGATAACCTCGTGACCTTGTTCTTGTTGACCAGTCTGCACTGCCTCCAGATACAAGGAGAAACCTGGTGACACGGCCATGTAGTTTGCAACTGCTGCATAGTCGATTTTTGACCAGCCTTCTGTTGCGATGCATGCAGTCCCGCGTTCTTCATGCGCTGGTCAACCTTTTTCTTAAACTACTGTTGATATATGTCGAGGAGCGTATTCTCCAGCTACTTCTGATATGGCAGCAACTTCTCATCAGGACCGATAATCTTGATGGCCTCCTTCAAATGAACGTCTTCGATCCTCTAGGTCAATATGTCTGTGACGAATTAATGCAACGTCATACGCTTCTGAAACTCCTGATTCATGGATTCGGTCACCTTTGAGAGCGCGAAGGACTTGATGAGCTGTGAATGTTGCTGCTCGGTTTGCTCATGCCACGCTGAGAGTCAGTGTTCCCCTTGTCGGTGGCTCCACTTTTCTTGCATTGTCTGTACCAATTTTCGTGGAGTGGGTTCTCAAAACTGTGTGTTGAGCCCCCTAAACACTCACTGCGCTGGACTGCCGACTTATGGGGGGGTACCCCGATTCCGCGTATGGAACTTGACTCAACTTGTGTACCCGTCGTCTGGCGGGTTGCACTTTTCGGTTGACTTGGGCGGATAGGGAGATGTTTCGGTCTGATAGAGGTATACCTGGGACCTCAAGTGAAAATGCTTCACTGGGTGGGCCGGTTGGTGGCCACTCGTTCAGCTCAGTCGAGAGGGAATTTTTAACCAAGTTCTTCAGGTAGCTTGTCGCTCCTGGAATTTCCTTGTTGTCTCATGGGTGTTACCCTCCTGGTTTTTACTTTGCTCCCTAACCGCGTGGTGGAGCGACCACTTCCGATAGCAGTCTTGGGGGTGTTGCTACTCGACGAATCCACAGGCCAAATACTTGCTGGGGTTCTATTAGCACTTGGGTCTTGATACGCGACAGTATATCCATTCCCCGAAACAGCGGGCAACAAGACCCAAGTTCCTCCCTTATGTCTTGCTACGCGACTTACTTCAACGGGGGGAGGGAGGCAAAGTATATCCCTTTCCCGGAACAGTCGGGCATCAAGACCCAAGTTTCTTGGAGAGCGACGCAGTCGTGCCACGTAGATCTCAAATTGAGTAGTATTTATTATCGTCCTATCCTCTAACTTCTTTACTATATCCTTGCCTTATGCTCTGGCTCTCTATGTGACTGGTCATGAGCAGCCGGGTCTTGAGCAACCGGTTCAACCCCTGAAAGACCAAGCTCAACCACTGAGGGACCAAGGTCTACCGGTGAGCGAACAAGGTCCACCCATGAGGGACCAGGCCACCCAACGGGGAACCGAGGTCTACCGATGAGGGAACCATGTCTACCAATGGGAGGCCGAGTTCGCCAATGAGGGACCGCGGCTACCCTCATGGACCGCGGTCTATCCTTGGGGACCGGATCCACTAATGAGGGTTTGTAGTCATCTTCCTTCAGAAACGCTTAAGCGGTACTCGGGTAACGGTCTTATCCTTGATTGGTTACGGGGTCCCTCTTCCTTAGTGGCCTAACCACTTTCGTGACCCCTTTTCTCCCAGGCACCCTTTTCCTGAAGGTGTTCCCTTATCCTTTCTTCATGATAGTCTACGGGTCCATTATATTTTTAGAAGCACTTCACCACAACCTTTTCTCTCCCAGGCACTATTTCCCTGAAGGGACCCCCTTTTCCTTTCGTCATGATGGTCTCCGAGTCCATTATCCATTCAGAAGCACTTCACCACAGAATCAAGACGTTCATATCTATTCATGGCGCTCATGAGTGTACGGAAAATGGCACAAGAGTTGGGTGTACATTGGCGCTCTCGCTCTTCTTATGGTGATTATCAGATTCATGCAGTGCATGCATTCGACACCCTTGGCTTTTTGCGGAGACGCATCATTGGTGCTGTACCGGTCTGTTAGCGTTCTTGAAGTGTCAGTGATCGGCGGCCGAACGGGTCGTGCGTAAGTCACGCACTTATCGGGGAATAAAACCGAATAAAAATTGATTTTGGAAGCTCGGTGGCTTGTCTGGTTTAGATAAAAAAAATACAAGCCGGTAGTAAGAAACTGTTTGGTGCTAGCCCTGGTACGAGCCCTCTGTTCGTGATCGGTCACTTTTGAGACAATCATGTGCGGAGCATTAATGGATGGGTGTGAAGTACAGTGCCCGAAATAGCAAAAACTTTGCCGATAAAAATATATATTTTGGATTGGAAAAAAACATCTAAAACCCGAAAAGAACCCATCTAATGAAAGAAACGTTTACAAAGCGTTGTCTATTTATTTTACAAAAATGTAGAACCAAGTGACTAAATGACAAGAAAAAACAAAAATGTACTTGATAATTAGAACACGTTCACCGAGTGAAAAATTACCGTCTGCCAGGTCCCAATGTTGCAATCAAGTAATTAATTGAGATTTTTCTTCCCGTGCTTCATTATAAATACAACGCACCGTTTTTCTTCGATCCTGAAAGTTTGACAAGGTGCGGAGAGGCAATATCTCTAGCTCACACAGAATGCACTTAACCATCATCCCCAACAGTAAATCTTTCTTTCGTTCGCGCTCAAGCGATGAGCAAGAATTCCTCATGCATTTCCAATTGTATGTAGATTGGAGGACTTCGCCGGTAAAGACATCGGATCAATACGATTCTGAAATCAAATTTTGGTAATGCTTGACGTATGGATCGATGCCTTGTCTTGTAGTCAGATGGGACACATTATGGATTTGACTCGTGCAAACCGGAACAGGAATTGCTCAAGTGTTTGTTGATAAGAACTCTGTCCAGGCAACATTTGATAATGACCAGGGCTGACTTACCAGCAGCCAGATATCACATTTGTCAGTTCGGGTAGACTTGAGGCTCTTTATGAAGGTCAATCCAGTAATGCTAGAACCCTTCGTGTCCGTCTAGATTAAATAAAATCTCGTAAAATAAAACAATTAACTGCCATTTGCCCCCACCACAACACTCTTTCAATTGCCCAAGGCAGTTTGTTGGATTTTAAGCTTGGGTGTGTTTTTTTAATTCGTGCAGGTAAGGTTTTTAATGTGCTGAGTACCTGTTTGACACGCCTATCACTCGGAGGAAGTACGAGGGTGTCGACGAGATCCTTCGAAATTCTTTTCATTCTAGTTAGCAATCTTTATGACCGTCAAACATCTTGAGGGTCAAGCTTAGACACACGTCTGGATGACTTGCTAGCCAAACAACCAACCGGGTTACGCAGAAAATTACTTACAACGTCATTGAAACGCGAGATAGCCTTTTTATTAGCACTGTTCCTCAGTCCATATGAACGCAGATTTATTTCCGTGCCGTTGTAGACATCATCGAGGCGTTGCATTATTTAAAAACGAAAACAAATACATTAGCAAAATTACGCATTCACGTCGATTGCGATAGCCTTTCTGAGCGTAATATACTACATATTTTTCCACTATTATGCATAAACGCTATATGAGCCTATCGTTATTTCCAGTACCTTTCCCATTTTCACTCTACGTTGTACTGTACGAAGTATGTTTTTAAATGGAGAACGACATTTAATCGGTCGCTGTCTTCTCTACCATTATTCTAAATTATTGTGGAAATGCTGAGAGACAGAAACGAACAGACAAAAGTTTTTTTTGAAAAGTACGGTATTCACTTTACGTCCAGGCACTGATAGCTTCACCTTATGGGCTACGAAAATTCTATATTCAGGATCATTTTCCTGGTCATCAAATTGCTGCATACGTTTGTTTGGGTACAGTGTCAGGTATCAGCACCTGATCATACATATAAGCATAAGATAGGGGAGCAAGCTCTGAAGCTCGCCATTTGATATATGTAACTCAGTTCGGATAACTTAATCAAGTTGCAAAATACTATACAAACAGCAGTCACTGAAGAATGATATGGTGCTATTAATGTGTATATCAACCCGGTACATTATACTCGGGCAACGCGATTAGCCTTTGCTTATGAGCGTCCAGCATTTGCTTATGCGATCATATTCACCTCTAATTGTTTTTAAGCCATTAACAAGCGTGTGCCACAATAGTGACCTAGATAAAGAGTGACTTCGGATATACGCATATACATATGAGGAGGTACAGACTAGATCACACTTAGCACGTGTTAGGTGCACCTAGCTGCGTTGTTTACACACACACATACAGCTAAGTACGATTTAAAAAAGTCTGGCATCCACCTTGCGCGCAGTCACTAATAAATTAACGGGGCCACACGACCGTTACCGCCCGAAAGGAATATACCTTGAAAATGTGGTATTCAGTCCCAAGTCTAATCTGTGATAATTGATGTGGTTGGTAACCTCCGTCATCCATTGATGACAGATTGATCCATCAATCTTGTAGGATACTAAGGATTACTATGAGAATTAGTTTAACCTTAGCGTTAGGTAGTTGTATGAGGTTTATTACAGATAAAACTTAAAAATATACGTTCAGTTCCCTTTTGATCTTCGATTGACACATGTCTAGTTTAGACGTCGGCAGATCGCTAAGAGTAAGAGCCTTCTTGTGACGCGTACTCTAGATCACTTTGTGCGTAAGATTCTTGGAATCGTTGTTAGTCCCCTGAACCAGAACTAGAAGCTTTACGAGCGTGAAGACTTTACGAGTCTTCGTTGATTAATTATAAGTGTAACGGGGCACTGGAGCAACACACTGGACAACCAGTGTGGAGCTACTATCACCGACAGCAGTGCTAGTTGTGCCTCGCTACCTCTGACCAAACGTGCAGAGGAAAGTAAACAACTAGAGACAGTCTAGTTGTTGGTAAAAGTAAAACTGTATTAAATATAATTAAGTCCTAATCATTAACCTATGTCTTAGTCTTAACTTAATTATATTTATCTACAAAATGTATGCTAGAGTCTTGCTCACCACTCATTGCGCGCGTCCATCGTTGATTGGACCGCTAGAGCTGGCTGATATGGTGACTCATATCAGCCAATCGGTGAGTGTTTCTGAATATTACTCCTTATGGTAATATTCTAACTAACAAGTACCAAGGGTTAATTATATGTAACAGGCTCACCCCGTTTGTAATGGGGTCACATGTGACTGGTGTGTACACACCATTGGGGGTGTGGGTTAATACACACCCACCCTTTATGTATCCACGATACTGAACTGAAGATGGATACTCTACTGGGGAAGTACGGTACTGCGGGGAAGTACGGTACTGCCCCGCAGTACCGTAAGTGCAAGCGCTATGAACGACTGACGTGTGTTATCAGCTCAAGGTTATATCAGGAGGTTAGTAGTAGGATACACAAGATAGGTATATTCTTGTTCGTTAGGAATGCTAGAAGATCTTCATAAATATAAATCACTTTAAAACTAACCACGTCTAGCAGACTTGGTTCACCGTGTGCTAGAGCTTAGTTAAGGAACTAACTTCCTCTGTGATTGTGCTGTGTAACCCCGTCGCACCTGGTAGCACTTGTAGTCAATCCCGCGACCAAGGATTGATACAATCCGCAAGTCGTGTAACATGGATGACTTGGAAAGTGAGATGACGTTGAGGCATGACTATCCTCATCTTTTGGATGACCATTGGGCTACGTTGGAGCGAATGGTTATTCTCTTAGGCAGGGAGACTTTCGTCGGGTTCCCCTCCCTAACCGCCGAGCAACAGCGTGCTCGGATGGAGCAGTTTGAGAGCTATGAGTCCTTAATCATCGCTCATCTGAACAAGACGGCGCAAGAGGCGGCTCGTGCCGTCGTCAGAGCCGAGGCGCAGAGCGCTGCTCCGACGCAGGTGTCGTATACGCCACGTCCAGAGTTCTCAAAAGCTGTGAAAGTTAGTGTCCCTACGTTTGCTGGGAAGGAAGCGGACAGCTTGGTCTTTTGGATCAGGGAGATCGAGATCGCGCTGAGCGCAGGCCGGATTCACGACGCGAGGTCCCAAGTGGCCTTTGCCCTTTAGAACTTGGGAGGTCGGGCAAGAGCGTGGGCTATGTCCAAAGAGACAGCCACTCCGGAATACTTTGTCTCGTGGGAGTTCATGGCGCAGGAGATGCGTCACACATTTCTCCTGGCCAATGTGGCGTACCGTCATCGGTCTTCGTTCTTACGGAGCAAGCAAGGGAAGAGGTCCTTGCAGGACTATGTGATTGAGCTTCAGAACTTGGAGGCTGCCATGGCAGGGGCTCCGTTGTCGGAAGAGGTGAAGGTCATCGTGTTTATGGATGGTGTCCGGGTCGGACCCGTCCTCACGGAGCTCTTTCGTCGTCAAGCGACCACGTTCAATGAAGCTGTACATATCGCTTTGTTGGAAGATTACTGCATGCGGTCGGCCCAGGGCCACGTCGGGGCTACGGAGGCCTCGGAGGGTTCTATCCCCATGGATTTATCGTCGGCTGAGAAGACTCGCCCGCGTTGGGGTGCGTCAAGGGCCGGTGGACGCTGATTTGGGTGCAATGCGGTCGGGCATTACCGCAAAGATTGTCCTAAGAACCCATGGAAGGTTGTCCACGGCAAGCCAGCTTCAGCGAAGCACTCTCTTAACGCCGTAAGCGTTGTAGAGTCGGGAAACGTCGACTCCCAGTAGGTGCGGGACGCCCTACTGGGAGGTCAATGGCTTCCAAGACGGGAGAGAATTTACCCCCTCCTCTTCCTGGAGAAGATGTCCCGGGGACAACACTGTTGTGTTTGTCTGTGGCCGCGGTGTGCGGTCAAACTTAGTGGTGGTTACTGCTACTCAGGAGCGTCATATAACTTCGCTACGAAGGCTACTGTGTCGAAGAATCGGGCGCTGTATACCAAGGCTGTAGAAGACTCCAAGAGTAACATCAAGGTGTCAGTTCACTTAGCGAGAGGATCGATTGTATCGACTCGCAAGGATTTGATACCTTTGGTAATCAAATTTGATGAGTTTGAGTCAGAAGAACCGTTCATCGTCTTGGACATGGAAGATCGATACGATCTTATCCTTGGTATGCCATGGCTTATGAAGCATGAGCCATGGATCGACTAGCGTAGTCGCACCGTGGGTGCCAGTCACAAACCCCTCGTGAAACGAGCTTTTGCGGGTCATGTCCCCTCCTTGTCTCGCGATGGATTTGTGCACGAACATCACATCCCACGTTTGGAGAGCCTCTTTGCCGGTTCGGAGGAGGCAATGGGTGAGCAAGGTTGTCGCGGATCGACTGATACCTTGAAAGGCTTTGAGGCTGGGGCAGCCTCTGCACGAGAAGTCGCAACCGTGGGTGGTGGTGCGAGTGGTAGTGCTGTGGTCACTATCACCCAGGAAGACGCAACCGTGGGTGGTTGTGCGAGTGGTAGTGCTGTGGTCACTATTGACCAGGAAGACGCAACCGTGGGTGGTTGTGAGAGTGGTAGTGCTGTGGTCACTATTGCCCAGAAAGACGCAACCGTGGGTGGTTGTGAGAGTGGTAGTGCTGTGGTCACTATCGCCCAGAAAGGCGCAACCGTGGGTGGTTGTGCAAGTAGGGGTGCTGTGGTCACTCCTTCACAGGATGTCGCTGTCGTAGATCGAAGCGGCTTGGATGGGATTGCGGTGGAACCGCTTCCCAAGCTCGAAGGGTTGTACGGGCTTGACGAATTGTCCCATCGGGAGTTCCTAGCGGCCCTCAAGGAAGGTGCGTTAGAAGATGTGGTGCTCATACGTCAGGAAGCGACGTCAGTGGAGCTGAACAGTTCTTCGGTCGTGGACCCAGAAGTGTTGGATGATGAGAACAAGTCTCATCGTCAGCAAAGGTATGGCTCGGCCATCTTGAAGAATCCAGCGGATCCGTTTTATCCGCTGCTACAGGAGTTTGCGTATGTGGTCTTGGAAGATCCTCCGTCAGTGTTGCCCCCGGATCGGGGTGTACGGCATGAGATTGACCTGGAACTGGGTACTAAGTACTGTACTAAGCGCCAATGGCCGCTGCCCAAGGAGCAAGTGGACGCAATAGATGTGTTCTTTGCGGCAAAATATGCTGCGGGTATGGTTCGAGAATTGAAGTCGCCACATTCGTCCCCAACGTTCTGTGTGCGGAAAACCAATGGGAAATGGCGCATGGTGCATGCTTTTAACAAGCTGAACGCGGCTACAGTTCCGGCGTCGACGCCAATCCTCCGCAAAGATGTGTTTTTTGTGTACCGGACGACACTGTAATACCGTTATCAATCACATGCAATGCACTCGAGAACTGCAAGTAGCACGTCGATTGTGCTTTTGAAACCTCTTCGAAGCAACACCTGGCAAGACTTGACCCAAAACGCTGTGTACGGTAGGTTCTATCGCGCAGGGGGGAGCCGGCATGCACTGTCGTAGACCAATAAAGATGATACGATATCAGTGGGGTCAGCGTCAAACCCTGGATTTGTATACGCCATGTTGCCAGTGTAGAGCCTTGCGTTTAGTTGCAGCGGATACTGGGCTGTTAGCGCCGATATGAGAGCGTTGGCAAGATTTTGCTTACGAGCTGGACAAGCTTTTTGGTGATCATCTACCACAACGTGATGCTCTAACGACACGAGAAATTGCCACTCTAGCAGAAACCCGCTCCATTTTTGATTATACAGCCGAGACCTTCCCAATCAAGCCTGTCTGAATCAACGGCAACGTCTAAGATGCTCTGCCTCTTGATTGGCTCCGCGACTGTGCTGACAGATTCGAGTAATTGCTCCATCTCTGGCTCAGATTCGTCAGGGAGATAGACATCGCCATACCTCGTCTTGGCGAGCGTTTGTCAGCACCGATCGCAGCAGGTGCACTCTCTGTACATCAGAGCTGGCTGTAATTTGAAGCGTAAGCTCGCCAGACGGTAACAATGATCGATCAACTTCGTGGTTTCTCAGAAAATGCTGGCACAAAGGCTCGAACAGTCGTATGTGCAGAATCCTTGTCACTCAATATTGCAGGCTTTGATGACACTCTTAGACGGTGGTCAAGTCTAGACACTGACTTGGGTTTAAAATTTTTTCTTTAAATGTGTTGTAGCACCGCTACCACCTTGGCTGCTCGCACTACCACTCCAATCAAATTAGGCTTTACTTCCGCTCATGTCACAAATTGAGGTTTACGACAACAACGTCAATGTGTCATCGGATGGCATGGTACTCCTACGAACAAAGCGCACCTCCTGGTCACAGCATGGTCTCGATATCAGCTAGGTTCAAGAACATTTCAGTGGCCTCGCCGTTGTAGCGATGCATATCAATCTTGTTGAAAACAATCTTGTTGGAATAGACCTCGCCCCCATTGCGCTACACGGCGTTACTTTCCATCGCAGTAGGTGCGTCCCATTTAAATCTGTTGAAACAACGAGACTCAGGTGTCGTGCATAGTATGCTCCAGCATTTTCCATTGAGCTTAAGGTCTGTAGCATACAGCGGCTTCAGCTTGCCAACTTGACACAAGCGTGCTGCGCATTTTGTAGCACAAACGGCACCATCTTCAATGTATCTTGCTCCTGCTGTACTATGGCCTTGTTCCTGGACGTTGTCTCCACCACGACTGTAACCACAGCATCCATATAAGCATCTCAACACATGAAGGGTCGTTGTTTGCCAGTCTCAAAAGCATCACGGGGTCCACTGGCACGTTCAAGGTCTTGCGAGCAACTGAAAGAGCACCTAATGGAAAAACAACAGATTGTTGCAGTGTTTGCAGCCTGGGACGAGCAAGTGCCTGCACTACGATAGTCGTCCCATCATCCTGATAAATCTTGTTCACGAAGAGCTCGCTACACTCCAAACTTCCAGGAGCTGCGAGCAGCCATTCGCACCGCAATCGTGACTCGATAAAATGCTTACCCGCTCTTTAAACGGCGAAATGCGGGCTTAAGTTAAAAGGTATAGCCGCCACGAGCTTACAAGGAGTCACATCGACAACCACTGGTCACATTGACGTCATTTTGACGCGTTTTCGACGTGAAGAAGCGTGGCGTCCAATACCGTATGCTTGGAAATTAATAATATCGTCGCGGCGGCACATCGTGATCTCTGGAGACGTGCTACCAGGTGTAACGGGGCATTAGTCGCTTGTACTGTCACAGTACAAGCTACTCACACTGAACACAGAGTAATGTGGTGCCTCGAAATTTCACGTACACGCGTCGTGCAGAGGAAGGTTTCAACACGAGAAAAGGGTAAAAAGTAGAACTATATTTAGTGTAGTTAATCTCCTGTAAAAAAAATCCTATTTAGTCTTCATTTAACTGTATCTAAATACAAACATGTATTGTAATTATCTGCTCCACCAGTCATTGCGTTCTTCTATCGTGGCTCGGCTTTATTGGTTGATATCGCTAATCTATATCAACCAATGAGCAGTGTATTACTTCTGCAACACAATATTACTTATGAAGCCAATATTGTGAGAATATTCTGTTTGTCCTAACAGAATATTCGTACTTGATATTTACCTTGTGTAAACTATAATGTAACGGATGCACCCCGTAACATCACCCCCCTAACCATCAGTCACATTAATAAACTGACTGTTGAATGAGTGACTCTTATGAGTGACTCCAGGAAAGGAAAGCATTTGTTGGTCAATTCCGACCATTCCTTCGTTCCCCCGCATGGTTAAAAAGTCCATGCGGTGTGCAACAAAAGCTGCTGGAAACGCAGCGATGAGACTACGATCCGCTGCAGCGGATGAGGCAAAGACCGTGAGCGCAGCAGGCGACAACTTGTCTGCTGCTTTTTCTGGTGCAGGCTCACGCGGTGATGCGCCGCGTGACCTCGAAGATTACGACCTCGAGCTGATGTACTCTGGCGAGTCGGATGGAGACATCGACTCGACAAAGGCTGCCACGAAGACAGACCCGAAAGAGGCGGCGACAGAGCCGAGCAAGTAGGTCTCGTGCGCCATGAGCCTCGCTGAGGGTGGTGACATCTTCGGAGCTTCCGACGAGTCGAACGCTCCGTTTACAAGATGGAGTAGTTCGCTTGAGAGCAATCAAGGCGGTGGTAAAAGCCAGTCGAACTATGATGACGGTGACGCAGTAATGCATCACAATCAAGAAGACTGTGCTGGACGTGGTGTCGCTAATTCTATTGACACCACGCAGGAAGCTAGAGATCGGGACGTACTGCTTTTTGCTTCAGATAAGAAGGTGTGGTTGCCTCCTCAGAAAGTGTTGGATCGCTTGTCCGACACGATAAGAGGTCGTTATCGAATAGGCTTTTCGATTCATCAAGGCTTCATGGTCTTGAATCTAGCGCGAGTGACTTTCGCAGTGAGCATGAGTTCTACATCGACGTATTCTTCAAACATCGATGGTACAGCGGTAACTATAAACGTGATGGTGCCTCGCTTATCCAGGCATTGAACGCATTCATCCACAACGTTGGGGAGATCGGGCGCGATGCCTGGCTTGACAAGCTGAATCTATCTCTTAATAGATTCGAGAAGCGGACTTCTAGCTGTGCGCGTTACAAACTGTATCGGTTATCGAGAGAGGCCGGCTTACCATGCCTCTCCTGAGGCGATGAGTGCTAATGTTATGTGAACAGCTTGACACGGCTCCGAAAAAAGCTGATGGAGGGATCGCGTCTCGTCGGAGATGTATGAGGGAATAGCTAATTTGCAATCCTTCTACAAACGCGCCGGGAGTTAGTTTTCCAATGGGCCCTTTTCGGCATCGGATGTGCCTTGTCATACTGCTCGACAAGGCCCAACACGTCCACCATCAGTTGCGAGTGAGGTTCCCAACTATCTGTCGAGGGTGGATAGCCGCGCCACCGGACGAGGTAACTCGTCCGACGCCTTTTATATCGCGGTGGTTCAACATCAGTTCCACGAGGAAGAGTTGACTACCGCGAGTATCGACCAATGGATGAGGTAAAGGAGGGAAAACATTCTCCAATGGATTCGCGTGGTCTATCTGATGCTATGATTCAGCTCGACCATGTAACGTGTGAGTTGCGCGAGGACCTCGAACACGAGAGAGGCAGGCGTCTGGATTTTCTTGGCAATGCGAACCGTCTGAGCTCATATCGGGAGAAAGATAAGGCAGAGTATGCCTTTGCACAGCTGGCAAATGAGCGGGAACAGCGTTCTTTTTGCGACGAGCTGGTGGAAGCTCGTCAGGATACCTCTCGGCTTTGCGGGGAGATATCCGAACTTCAAACTCGGGCTGAGAGCCAACATCGCGAGCACAATTATCTGTTGGCGATGCTTGAGCGCAAGGGCTTTCTCCACCCGAAGATGCCCCGTACTGATAGTACAGACGAAGGAAACCAACGTAGAACGTAAGATGCGTGGGTATCTTACGTGGCAGTTCAATCGTGTGTGCGTTGCCTCGGCGGCGCAGCACAAGAATGGACCGATGAACTTACGTGGTAACTTGTTACTAGCCACGTTGGTCACTATGTGGCAAGGTAGCTTTACCGTAGATAGTTGGAATAAGTCTCCTTCATTGAATAAAAGAAAATTTGACCTTCCATTCTTGTCAACGTTTCATTTTTGTCGATCTACCGCTTCTGCGATAGAGTCTTGTACGAAAAGAACAACCGTTTCGTGAGCCAGTATGAATTCATCTGCTGACTCGATGTCTTTAGCTAAAGTGATCTCGGAGTGTATCGTAGCAAGATCACTTGTCGCCTCTGCGAGTGTGTCTTTGGACGCACTAGGCGTGATACTGATTTAATCAGTATCATGGTGTGTAAGAGCATCCTCGCTCTTACTTTTCTCTTCTTCACCGAAGTCGATGTGATCGACATCGGCGTCGAACTTGGTGAAGTCATAATCAGCACATGAAGAGTGAGAGCCGGATTGGCGATCGCTTGAATGAGACCCCCACTTAAACGATAGTCACACTCTAAAAAGGTGGGAAGGCGCGAATGGCGTAATCCATTCACGAAGAACGGCGTGTGCGTCGTCGACGCATGGACTGAATTGTTTATGGCGAGCCCTCTACCATCGGCAAGAATTCGCTCTAATTCGTAAAAGAATCGACGTATCCTCGAAGGAATTTCTTGAGGACACGATTCGCTCGTTCGGTCTGACTATCTGTTTCAGGATAGTCAGGCGTGGACATCTCTAAGCGCTTTCCGAGTGTTTTGATCACAGGACACCATAACTCAGCTGTGAACCGCGGGACCCTATCGAACACGAGTTCACGAGGCAACCCATGAAGGCAAAAGACCGTGTCGATAAAGACACGGGCACAATTCGAAGCATTGATTGACTCGGGTACAGCAACCAGATGTACCATCTGCTGAACCTGTCAACGAACACAAGAATATTAGTGATCTTGTAAGTGTCTGCAGGAAATCCAAAGACAAAGTCCATTGAGACAGATTCCCAGCAATCGGCCGGGACGCGCAGAGGCTGCAATAGGGCTCGAAGGGAAGGACTAGATGTCACCCACTGACAGAACTCACAGGCCCGAACGTATTTGCGAACCAACTGATACTGGCGGGGCCAGTAAAAGTCGCGGCTCACTGTGAGATATGTTTTCTCACGACCACTATGTCCACCAACAGGTGCTTCGTGGTACTCATACATGATACGCAATCGCAGGTCATCATGATCTGGTACGACGACACGAGTTGTGTCGCCGGCAACAGCCGAACAGTTCATCATGATCTGGTACGACGACACGAGTTGTGTCGCCGGCAACAGCCGAATATTGGAGTAAGCCGTTGAGAACTGTATATCTATCCATAGAGGATTGATATACTGACGACAAATGTTTGAGGCTCTTCCCGGATGGTTGCGAGAGATGGTGCATCAACCGCACCATTCCCGGATCATACGCCTTTCATTTGTCTTCCAATAAGGTTGACGACGGGAAAATCGAAGTCAGTACCGCGACAGTGGTCGGACCAGTGTCGGGTGGCGCAGCCAGCTCGAAATAGGGCCGGCGCGAGAGTGCTTCAGCGACGACGTTAAGTCATCCTGGCTTATACTAGACGAAAAAATTAAATTACGCAAATAATAACAGCCACCTCGCTATCCGCTGCGAGAGGTGGGGACTGTTTACGGCCGTGCGTAAAGACGCATGGTCCGTGAAAACGATGAAGGGTCTATCACCTGGAAGATAGAATCTGAACTTAGCCAGCGCGTATTTCATCTGGCAAGGAGTTCCTTGTCATGGACGGGGTAGTTGCGTTCAGCTGGTTGCAGCTGGCGTGAATGCTAACAGACGCACGCTCTACATCTTCTGCATCGTACTGCATTAATGCACAGCCGATTGCAAAGTCGCTGGCATCCCAGACTACGTGGAATGGCCTGTCTTGTCTGCAATTGCTAAAACTGGCGATCGTATCAAGCTTTTCTTGATACCTTCGAAAGAGCGTTGGCAGTCGGCACTCCATTCCCATTTCCTCGTTTTTTCATAAACGATAGAGATGACAGTCATCTCGGCGTAATTGCGTGAGTATTTATGCAA
>JH597777.1:959607-1007541 GCA_000173235.2 Hyaloperonospora arabidopsidis Emoy2
CATCTCAGTAGAGATCTGCTCAGCTGCTTGTATTGGAGATGTCATCTCAGTGATTCGGGTCGACGTGAGTGTGTTGATCCGGTGGCAGCAGTCTGCTGCTGTCTCAATAACTCGAGCTGTTGAGCACTCTGTTCTCTCAACAGCTCTGTCTGTTGAGACCTTTGTTGGTGAAGCGAGGCTGCCTTTCCCCGTTCAGCGTCAAGTTCGTTGAATGAACTTGGCGATGGTGACGTGTTGCCCGTCTGGACCCAGAGCGGACAGCATTGCGCCTACGGCTTCTTGCCCTGTCGTCGAACTCAAGCGCTCGACAGCATCCCATTCGATTTGGCTCAAATGGGAGTAGCTCTCGTGCGTTGGATGGAAGTCTTCCGCTTCATCATCCAACATGTTCATAGTCGTTGGAAGGACTACAAAGTGCTACCAGGTGTAACGGGGCATTAGTCGCTTGTACTGTCACAGTACAAGCTACTCACACTGAACACAGAGTAATGTGGTGCCTCGAAATTTCACGTACACGCGTCGTACAGAGGAAGGTTTCAACACGAGAAAAGGGTAAAAAGTAGAACTATATTTAGTGTAGTTAATCTCCTGTAAAAAAAATCCTATTTAGTCTTCATTTAACTGTATCTAAATACAAACATGTATTGTAATTATCTGCTCCACCAGTCATTGCGTTCTTCTATCGTGGCTCGGCTTTATTGGTTGATATCGCTAATCTATATCAACCAATGAGCAGTGTATTACTTCTGCAACACAATATTACTTATGAAGCCAATATTGTGAGAATATTCTGTTTGTCCTAACAGAATATTCGTACTTGATATTTACCTTGTGTAAACTATAATGTAACGGAGGCACCCCGTTACAGAAAAGCGACAACACATGAGTCAGAGGGTATCGAGAGCTTCATTTGAGCCAGCCGCAGCGCTGGCAATAGAAAGAGCTGCGATATCCGGTGTCTTGATGGAGAGAAGATGAAGAGGAACATAATGCACGGAAGAGGGGGGGGGGTACAGGCGCGAACAAAAACTAAAAATCGGGGCGATGTTAAGAAATGATTACCCAGTCTTGAACAACGTCATCAGATCCAGATCCGTCCGTGCTTGTCGCACCCTAGCTTTTAGTTTAGCCGGAAGGTCAGGCCAGACCAGGAGAAAAAATCGATACTTCTCCTGCATGTTCATATTGCCGGTCAACAATGACCACGCCTCTTTAATGGGAATAGCAAGGTCCGATTTCTCTTCATGCAAGAGACCAACGAAGCCAATCCACGCAGCTGCAGAATGGTGCAACTCACATAGCAAATTCTTATCTCGCAAACCCAACATGTCGGCAATTTTTGCGGGAGGCAACTGTAACGCCTTCAACTTGTTGGCCATCCAATTCGAAGCCGCAACGTCCGGCGAGGATGAGAGCTTTTCAGCTAGTTTGTTGTGCATCAAGGCCATCGGACGCTTGGGGTCTCCGCTGTCAAAGTTATAGATCGAAGTAAGTCGCTTGAACACTTCAGCGTCTGAATGTCTGCCCTTAAACGACTCGTAAATTTGGTCAACGGAGATATGCTCAACAGATTCCTGATACAAGAAAGCATATCTCAACCAGGCATCGAGCGCCACAGGACTGACGTCAGGGCTAGCAAGGCTTAGTTTTTCTGCCACTTCAGTAGGGTGGACTGCACCACGGAACCATCCTTTTAGCCGACGAAAGAATAACTCTTCCCTATCGGGAAACAGGTCCTTTACGATATTATAAAGTTGTCTCAGCAAATCCAGGGCCATCGCTCGCTCCTCTTTGTGCTCTCCTTTTCGGTTTGACGGGGACACCATCCAGTCTTTCGACCCCAAACTTCGATGAGTAGTCGACGTGGTCATGCCCACAGGCGAGCCGTGGGACGGCAACAGTATCGGCGAGTTGGATGTGGTATCGTCACTGCGTGAAACAGTTACGGGGTCGCGCGCAGCAACATTCGCCCGGTTGTCGTTGGTGACCGATTCGGCACTTTCGCAGAAAAGGGTGCTGGGGACTGTGAGTAGAAGGCAGAGCTTATGCATATAAGTGGCTAGGGGGGTGGCTGGCTGTCATAAAGCCTGGTCGCCACTTCCCAATCGGTAGCCAGCTGCAACAACGGACAGAGACGAGACCCTCCGGGAAGCCAGGAAACTGGCCCCCTTGCCTTGGGCGGGAAGTCCCCCATAGTGGGGTCAAGGCAAAAAGGGGGGAGGGTTTCTCCTCGCTGCGTGCGCTACGGGAGGCAGCGCAGCGTGCGGCTCGGGAGAGAAGCAGTCCGCAGGATATCCTAGTGCAGGGCACGTCGACGATGGATCGAATCACCCTGCAAAACGAAGAAGTTCCTACCCTTCACGGTCTGCCTACAACTCGCCACGTTCGCTGAGCATGAGCCCGGTCCCACGAAGAGACCGTGATGACCCCCGTTGAGATCCAGTACCGGTTGTTTATATACAGTAGCACCGAGCCAGATACTCTTCGTCCAGTGGTGCGTCTGGGCACATTTGAGCACGGTGTGAGCCCGAGCCGACCTGAAGAGCAAGAAGTCGACTGCGAGGTGATGGCCAGGGATTACGTCAAGATGGCTCGCTGGGACTACCGGGGTGGTAACAGGACTCCTAGTCAAGCGTCCTCTGTCCCCTGACTCAAATTGCTCCGAGCGCGAGAGCAGCTCCGCCATCCGGTAGAGTGCACACAAGAATCTAACCCCGGACTTGGTCAACGGACGGTTTCCACAGGCCCTTTTGGGAGTGCCTCGCCGTGACGTCCGACGTCTTGAGCCAGCAGAATGAGAAAGCTTGGAGTAGTAAGACTGTGTCATGGTAGATGACACGAGGTGGTTACCACACAACCAGACATCTTATTAGTGATAAGTAGCTATAATAGACAGTCTGAGCCTCTCTCTTAAGCCTGGTCGCCGAGTAGAACTCGACTTTCTCTTGCGCTTCTTCAACGACCACATACACCTTTTAAACCAAGAGTTGAGATTCGGACGATGAAGGCGCTACCGCGTCTCCGTAATGATGAGGAAATCAGGTCAGTCTTGCGAACATAGAACAGCTACAGCAAACGAACCTAGGTGCTAGCCTTCACCTCGCAGCCGTGAATAAGCTTTCGTCTCGTTTGCTTGTCAATACGGGGTCAATCTCTCTCGCCCACCCGTCGTCCTACTACAGTACAAAGATAGAGACTCGGGGCAGAGAGAAGGTCGGGACAGGAGAGTTGTATATCGCAGCCCGATTCTAGTCGTCATCGCTATAATTTCAGTAGAGCCTGTATAATCAAGTAGCCTTCGAACCTGAATCAGTCAACTGTTACCAACTGTTATCAGCTCAGTCGATTCCGTCGTACAATACTGCGCAGCAGCCAAATGAGCCGTGGTCTGGACCGATTGTAAATTGAGCCAGCAAGACCGCTTATCCATTTTGCCAGGAGCCACACGTCAGGAGCTACTTTTTCTATATCGCGTAAAAGAGAGAGATATAGAAACGTTCAGAAGAGATTCATGAATGCAGTCGTGTTGTAAAAATGGGTCGGAACTCACACACAAAAGAGTCCCATTTCTGCTTCATTCCTCAACTGTTCGATCATTCACTAATTTACTCAACCCGCGTCAGACCTCATGGTAGCAGCCGAGCTGCAGTATCTGCTGTCTACCGATGACGACGCGGACGTGCCCTTGGGTATGCGAAACATAACGGTAGCGACTAAAGAAAGCTCGCCCACGCGACGTGGCAGTTGCCCTCGCTCCTACGCGTCACTGCGCAGTGACATCTGGACGCTGCTGCACTATCGCACGTCGCTCAAACAGCGGTCGGGACTGCACCGCGCGTCCTACCTCTTAGAAATTGGCGTACTGGTGCTTATTATGCTTAATGTGGTGCTGGCCATGTATGTGTCGGCGTCACCGCTCGGTCCTGCGAGTACGTTGATTAGTCACGTCGTTGAAGCTTTTTGAAAAAATTAAATTTAAAGAAAAGAAGAAAAAGGAGAAGAAGGTCAAGCTGAGAGATACGGACGACTGACTCGTTATGGACAATAGTGACGTCGTCGGATTGGTACGAGATTTTCCTGTACGTGTCGACGGTGCTCTTTACCGTCGAGTACACGCTCCGTCTCTGGTCGTGTGTGGAGGACGACCGATATACGCATCCAGTGTGTGGCAGGTACGGGAAGAGGAGAGGCATGTTCTGCTTTTTTGACAGTGTTTTTTACGTCGATTGACAGTGTTTGTGCAGGTTGAAGTGGATGACTCGGCCAATGTCGATCATTGACCTGGTGGTGCTTATTCCATTTTATCTGGAGATTTTGCTCGAGCAGGAGTACGTGAAAATTGCATTTCGGCAAGATTAGACGAGAAATGGAGTTTATGGGCGTGGTGCGTGCTGTGTGGTCACTTAGGGGAGCAGTGTCGTCACGTGGCGTCTTGACTCTGCGAGGCTTCCGGCTCTTGCGGATCATGTCGTTTTTGCATCTTGAACGCTCGTACCAGGCGATGAAAAATCTACGTGAGATTTTTGCGCTGAAGAAAGAAGAGCTTGGCGTCGTCAGCTATCTCACCATTGTCATCGTTTTGACGTCCTCTACTACTATGTGAGCGTTTGATGAGGTGCTCTTGCAAAAATGTATGCTTTGTGTTGATGATAGATATGTGTCTGTGCATATCGACCGTTGTAGTTTCTTTCTTGAGAATCCAGCTCAACCGAAGGTGTTCTCGAGCATTGGTACGTGCTCTTGGTGGGCCATCGAGACCATCACGTCTCTAGGATATGGTGACATCGTGCCGATCACTGCTGCGGGTCGAGCTTTCTCGTCCTTACTAGCTCTCTGGGGCATCATTTTGTTCACAATTCCTGGTGAGAGGTGCTGTTGTTGTGTGGAAGCGATAGCTTTGAACTGACGTATTGTCGTTTGGTCGTTTCAGGTGCTATCCTCGGAAGTGGCTTTATCGAAGTTATGCTTAAGAAACAGGAAAAGAAGAGCGAGCAAGCGCTGGAAGAGTCGATCCGAATATCGCTGACACGAGCATTCAGTAACACGGCGTTTACAGGTGCGCTTCAGACGAACTAAAATACGCTCGTGCGCGTCAGATGCTAACATTGTTGCAATCTGGGTTGATCGTGATTAGACTTGGATTCGCCAGGGACGACACACACAATTTCAGTTCCGGCGTCAGCTTTTCTCACGCCTGCTGCCTCCTCTTCGTTCTCATCCCCAGCGCATCCGATTAAATGCCTTCAAGATCAAGTCAATCGGCTCACCACCACGCAGGTTAGGTCCCATCATGTTCAACCGGTTGTCAGTTTCGGCAAGGTTTTCTTAAACAATTTCTCAATGATATCTGCATGAACAGCTTCAGCTCCAAGTGCAACTAAGCCGCCAGGAAAGTCAATTGCAGACGATCATGACACTGCTGGAGAAAACGCTTGCGCAGTCGCGACCAACTGATACAGGCTGAGGCAATGATTCAATGTACTTTTTGTTTACCGAGGGACTGTTTGCCAATAAAGTGCTTTTTCGTCGTTTCTAGCTAGAGTGTAGACAACAGCGCGTTCATCCGGTAAGTTTTGGTGTTGGCGGACGGAGATTTCAATAATCGAGCGGAAGATCAAACTAATCGGATTTTATGTGATAAGCTGTAAACGCAGATCAAGTGCATAGGTCAACAAATGGACTGTTACAAACAAAAAATACACCACCACTCTACAAGCTGAAATCACCCCGGACAAGACAAGAATTTTTTTCCAGGGTCAGTGTTCTTCAAAGTGCTGACAATGTGTATCACCTCTAGGCTCCTAGCTGGGTTTGACACAGGCATAAGGTATTATGCGACTTCTACTCTTCCATGAGGTCCAAATTGAGTGGAAGCTATACTTGTGTAGTGGTTTGGTCGTGTCTAGCCTGCTTGTGGATTACCTGGACGATTGCATATGTCGCAAGTAGGCTTTGTTCGTACACGTCATCTCCAAACCTGTAGATTCGTGTTTTCATAGTATTGCATAATGATGACCGTGTATGATCGATTTGTCGCTATTAATATGACCGTCGCCGCTTACAACTTCGAAAGTTAGCGTCATTCTAGAGGTCACATAATCGTCAATAATGGCAGGATGATACATGCAGCACTATTCTGAAGCAGTTGAACAGTCACCGACGCCACTGCAAGCATTTGCGAACAAGCGCCTTTAACCAAGATGAGTTCGAAATACTACTTTGTATTGAGTACACGTTCAGTAGGCACATCGCTCCTGCTAATGCTTCCGACGGTCGTGCATGTCTCGATCAAGTAAAGCAGCGTCAACAAAACGATCGCCAATATGATCCGTCATCCTCTGTAGAGGGAAGTATACACAGCTACAGTCCATTTGAAAGCTAGAACGGGGACGTAACACACCCGTTCCTGTTGGACTTGCAGTAGCTGTGTGGTTCGTCTACTTTTTACATGGAGTTTACCAATGGAATATGGACCATCAACGAATCGAGGGGTAGATGGACTTCATGTCCTGTGTGCAAGTATACTATCCGGTAAACAGTATCCACTGACACAGGAGCATGCATAGCAACTTTATGGTCTTAGGCGCTAAACAGCTCTACTTCACTCATACAACCGTCCGTGGCAAGACTTTAGCTTTCGCTAATGTGTTCGGCGCTTCGACAACCAGAGCAGTATCTGACAACTCGACCACTATCATCTTTGATGTCTTTCAGAAAGACCCTATAGCGCTTCGCATGCAACTCAAACCAGCGCTCATCAAAAGGATGTAACCCCACCTGATACCAGGGTCATGTTCTTCATTCAACCCACCAAAACGAAGCTGTACGAGACCACTGGCAACGACATTCGAGCCAAGTTTGCGCTACAGGAGACTTTCAACTGACCTTCGCAAGCTCTGGCTTAACTACCTGTTCCACGGACAGTTGTTGCCGGTATACATAGCAACGACCACGGCATTGCGAAGTGCAATCGTCTACAGATCTACTGCTTTTTTCACACTGTATTGCTGGCTATGGATATACACAGGAGCTCCAAGACGAACCTAATGTGGGATCACTGCAATAACTCGGTAAATACATCCCCGACTGGGATGCAAGTTACGTGTTGCAAAACGACTAGCTACACCCTTTGGTCGCGAAGCAGCGATTTAAAAGTTATTGCTTGCAGTTTTGCAAGTGTGGCCATCGATTCCAAGATGCTGCATGCAAAATTTTAATGAGTCATGGTATATCTGGACGCTCGAGGGGTTCGTTTGTCAGCCACGTAGTAGAAACTTCGTGGACGGCAGAATGCGGCCAGGTGCACGCGCAACTTCCAGAACTGAGCGCTGGACCAAATGACAACTGGATTTCGGCTGAGTATCGACAGCTTCATCAAAATTCTGGTAACATGGCGCGGAGGTACTACGACTTGCACGAAAGCTTGATATAGTGCTGCTTTGCTCATTGAGTGACGCGTACATTTGTTTGTTGCGTTATAGTTGCCGTATAATGGTGAAGGCTAGCGTTGCCGACGGGTATGTATGCCGTGCTGTTCATAATAAAGTGCGACAGCAATCGTGCGGGATGGCACTGATCATCACAAGAGTCGCAAGATGAAGCTGGTTGGGAGCTGCTGTTTCTATTTCCAGCAGGATTGACGGATTTAGCTCCAGATACTCTTGCAGACGAAGGACCTTCAGCATCGCATCTCCTCGTGAATACGTGCTTACATCTTCTCGCAAAGTATGAGCGAAAGCGACTCGAGCGACGCCAGCAACCGACGATATAGACGCCAGTTCATGATTCAGACGTCAATCACGCGAATAATGGACTACCGCCACGCACAACCACCGAAACATCATCGTGTTTGTGCAAACTTTCGCTCAGCTTTCCTAAACCGAGAAGATGCGACTATTTCGCCACCTCCCGCGTATGTCTACCGTCTAGGGCTTCCGCTTTGATCCACAACCCATATCAGAGGAGACCCACGATATGAACGCCTGGACAAGCTCAACGTCATGGTCTCGTAACTTTTGATCAGGCTCCGACAACGCTTTGCGCCCACCTGGTTTGGAACCTGCATGCAGTCGCTCCAAGTGACGAACGAACGCGGCATGCAAGCGTTCCCGCAAAAGTGCAAGCCAACGCGCTTCAGTGGCATCGTCGATTTCGAAAGTCAACCAATCGTCCAAGACAAGTAACCACGTGCTTGGCACTGCAGGTTCCCCTTTCGCCGCGACAGTTTTCTGTTCCTCGATCACCTGCGTTTCCACCGATCCCAGGAAAAGCGCTTCCAACAAATGTGACGGCAGCTTAGTGCCATACTTCGCTATACGAATACTTCCGGACTGCACCATTTCATGATACAGGAGCCATTCATGCACACCCGCAGTCTCGTCATGCCCACGCTTACGCTTTTTCTTTGATGCAGCACTAGGCAACGCCACTATGGAAGCGCCATCCATCTTCACTTTTACTTTTTCTTTCGTTGTCCAGGTAGGTTTCACTGCACCAGAACGCGCGAACAACGCATTTGGATACATACCAACACTGAGTGCCATCAAGTACTGTGCAACACTTTCCATAGTCGCTGGGGTTGTTGGCAAGGGGGTTGGCACCAGCTGGGTTGTGATCGACAACCCCATGCTGCCCAAATCGTGCTTCAGCTGCTTGTAAATCGCACTAAGCTGGTGCAACGTCTGCCGATCCATTTTATATTTCATACAAAAAGCTCCTGTTGTCATCGAGGAGGACCGCACTTCAAGGAATGCCTCTAACGCCTTATAGAGACCATAATGATCGCTCTGGAGGACAAGCCCTGGTGGCAACCCATGGCGAGCAAACGCTTTCTTCGCAGCGTCGACTTCGCGTTTACCTTCCTTCGGCATACCAAGAAAACTGATGAATGGATCCCGATATCCGCTCAGCGTGCACGAAGTCGTCAAGATAGCGTCGAAACAGCCAAACATATGCCCCCAAAGGAGAAGCTTCGCCATCTGCACGGATACACCACCTGAGCAAAGGTGCGCCAAATACCAGCCCAGCAGCGTCAGAACTTGGTTCCCTTTTTTGGTCTTGTTAAGTGCGTTCATCCCTTGCAGTCGCTGCAGAGAAGCATCGATGGAGGCCTCGCTAGGTGCGTCCATTGCCTCGAGAAGAAATGCCTTTGCGCTGCTAATATTCAGCTTTACATCCATTTGGAGAAGCTTGATTTGCAGCAACAGCTCCTCTAGCGGAGTCGTAAGCAATTGTGGAGGCATGAACTCTTTCATAGCTGTTTCGTATCGTGCCTTCGAGAAAAGGCGGAAGCAAACACCAGCGCGAACACGACCAGCGCGACCTGTGCGCTGCACACAATTTGCCCGTGCAATCCAAGTGGTTTGCAAGCCCATCACGAAAGATGACGTCGAAGACGAAGCAAGCGCATGCGTCTGCTTAGATTTACCACAGTCCACAACAAACACCACATCTTCGATAGTAAGACTGGTTTCGGCGATGTTGGTAGTCAACACAAGTTTCCGTTTTCCAGGCGGTGGCGTCATAAACGCGCGACGCTGCTCCTGTGGTGACAAGCGTGAGTGAAGAAGAGCAATCTCGTAGGTTGCCGACGTCGCTGGTGATTTGAGGAGAGCGCGCTCCATATAAGAAATTTCTTGCCAACCAGGAAGAAATACCAGGATGGCTCCTTTCCCATCTTGATCGAGCGGGAACATACTATTTACAATAAAAAGAAGCTGTAGCAACAAGTCGTAGTCCACGGCTTGGTCTTCATACAGTGCGTCTTGCCGCTTCGTATACGATACAAGCAGTGCTCGTTTGGCCTTGTCACTTATCCCACTCAGTGTGGCTTGCAGAACATCTCCCATAGCAGAAACAGGCACTGCTACTGGGGCGACTCCGGGTTCCGGAGTAAGCGGTGCTTCAAAATCAGCACCACGCTCGCCAAAGCAAGTTGCTACGTGCGTGCCGAACGCGACTTCATCTTCGAAACCCGCAGAACCGCATAATGAACACACAAGCTCGTTATTCGCAGCCATTCCTCCTAATTGACACCCAGATCCGTCTCCGACAGGACCAAATTGCGAGCTGTTCACAACCGGCAATGACGAAGTACGGTCGATCTCCAGCAACGCTAGAATATCTTCAAGGAAAAGCGTAGATACCGGGAAGTTCGTACCTCCCACCATCTGGAGTACAGGCGGCTGGAATTCTGGATGAAAATACTGCGCAAACTTTTCCACTTGGATAGTAGCGCTCATGAGAATGACCTTCAGGTCCGGTCTCTGCTTCAGAATCGACGTCTTGATAAGAATGAGCAAGAAATCGGTAAACTGGTCCCGCTCGTGCACTTCGTCCAAAATGATGTGCGAAAAGCCACGCGAACATGGATCACTGTAGAGCCAGTTTAGCAGCGTGCCTGTCGTGCAAAAAATGAGCTTGGACTTCTTCGCATCAAATGACGAATCGAATCGAATCGCGTGCCCCACTTCCTTAGGGCTCTGTCCAGGGCGTTCACGTGTCACTCGGTCCGCAAGAGAGATTGCGCTAATTCGTCGTGGTTGGGTGCAAATAATCCTCGTTTTGTTGCTCCGTCCGCGTGCTAAGGCATCATCCAGCAAAAACTGCGGAATCTGTGTCGATTTGCCACATCCAGTATCCGCTGATAGCACCACAATCTGATTCTCCTCAACCAGTTTTAGTATCTGCTCACGATATTCATACACTGGCAGTCTCGTGGCTTCAACAGGTGGAGTCCGCACGATCTTTGGTCCTTCTTGACTGCCTCGACGTGGCAGGGGCGTAAACATCGCCCCTCGACTACGATGTGCTTTGGGTGGTGACGCCAAAAAAGTGACTTTCTTGGCCCCCCATGGATCTGCAGCTCCCTCCTTCTCTATAGAAGGAGCAGGGTAGTTTTCCATGTACTGCTTTATCACAGGTGGAAACCACGTGACCGTCTCCGGATTCAGCAGCATCGAATGTAACCGTAACGATACTTTCTCCATAGCTGCGTTCTTCTTAACTGAAGCCACGTGCACGAACCGGTCTTCTCCTTTCCCGCCTGCACTCTTGGAAAAGAGACCGTACTTCTCGGCCATTGTATGGATATAGCGACGCTGCGAGTTGTCGTAGCTGGATGGGAAGCTCAGTTCCGCTTGCTCGCCGTCCTGGACCAGCGACTGCAAAGCCGAGTGGACCGAGATGCAGAAGCTCTCGTCCACATTGGCCGTGAAGTCAGGGTACCAATCGCGAGGTCCTTTCTTCTTCTTTTTACCACCGCGGGTTTGACCTGCATCGCTTGATCGTCCAGGGGGTACTGGAACCATTGGTTGGCAAAGTGTCGACGATGGTAGGCGAGCTACGGATCGGTTTAGGGAGGGGTTCTGAGTGATTGAGTGAGTGAAAATGTTTAGAAATAAGGGAATTGGAGGAAGGGAAGGAATAAAGGTGTGAGGCCGGTGTCGTATTGGAGTTCGAGTTGGGTAATGGCCGGGTTTTACAGACGAGTCGTGGGAAGCTCTCTCTATATCCGATTTCTCTATTTCTGTATGCGATATGATGCGTGCAGCGCTAATAGCGTTTTGTAAGTAGTACCTATACTTTCGGGCATGTAGCCCGTAGACTTTTTGACCCTCGTATTCTGTCACAATACGAGTGTCAAGGTCTACGGCTGGTAGCATGCGATTGCGCTGAGAGTGATCTTGCCGTCATAAGTGACACCTTTAATGACGTCTTCGTGATAGTATTGACCAAGACCGCAAACAATCTAATCGTAAAGTAGTATACGCAGCGCACTTCTTAGCAACTATATTTTGCAGTGGGTGTAAAAACTGTCGAGGCCGTCGAATGTCGTTGTATACCCACCACCGCTCGATTTGTTTGCTTTTATCGGTGTCGATGCACAGTGCGTCTCGAGAATCAGGAGGCAACCTGGTTTTCGTAGTCGATAGTGAGCAAGAGACTCGACTCGTGGAGTGTGTGCACATTCATCGAACAGAATCGTTGCCTCAAAAGTTTGTCCGGAATCCGAATATGGCACCAAGTTTGCTCGTGTGTGACCTTCTGTATGTAAATTGTATTGTGATCAGCCGATGAGACTTGGCTTCACGTCTTAAAATGCTCTGCAAAAGGATCGACTGTGCAGGCGTTGCTTCCTAAACGACTGCGTGACAGAGACGGGCCACATGAAGAAAGATATAAACGAGGCACACGGAAGTACATGGCATCTGAACACCTGAGGTGGACCACTATTACCAGTATGGTGAAGTCGCATCTGGTAAATTGCCCAGCCAAAAGCACACTCCTTCGCGCATTCAAGTTAACGAGGAAAGGTACATATTCATGTGCATTCAAGTTAACGAGAAATAGTACGTATTCATATGTAAGCGATAGCGTATGTTCCATTCGGGAAAGGAGCACTGATCGAAAATAGATTTTAGCCGAGACAACTTGGGGAGCCTGCGCATCACCCTCGATCTATGTCTTATGAAGCAGCATTCGGATGGATAGCATCCGCAAGTCTGTTTTTACTCGCTACATTCTTGAAATAGAGTACGCAAACGAGACCACACGATAGAGTTGGCCTAATCGCTCGACACCGCTGCTCTTTTTCGAGGTAGTAGCGCCCTCACAATAATGGTGTTGCACCCTATCTATCATTATCTAATCAACATAAGCAAACGATCAAAAAATGGGGTATCAAGTGAATCGTTATGACCTTTTACCAAAAATAACAAACTTCATCATCTGACTAAAATAAGCGCTTGATCGCGTACGAAAGTAAGTATGCTACGAAGCGAAGCAATACGCTAAGTACGCTCATGGGGTACGATCGCAGCAACCCATGGGGTACGATCGCAGCAACCCATGGGGTACAAAAGAACCCTTTCAACCAAGAAAACAAATACAAACCTGCCATACAAAATACTAGGCATGCTCCCCGCGGCGTGCGATGACACCCCGTTCGTAGCGAACATGACGCTAGGACCTCTAGCCATCGATTACGTGCACATCCACTACTGCTATTTATCCGATCTGCCATTTCTTTCGTTCATTCTATTGATCGTGTGGCTCGCCGCGCTCTTCTACTTCCGTAAGTCTCGCACTCTATTCCATCGTAGAATCCCCTCTATTTCGATCATTTCTAAACCCTATTAATCGTTCTGTGCCCGTAATTTTTACAGTTGGCAGTACAGCAGATGGCTACTTTTCGCCAACCTTAGCAAGTCTCAGTGACCGTCTCCGGCTTCCTCACGATGTCGCGGGTGTCACGTTTCTGGCCTTTGGCAATGGCGCTCCTGACGTGTTCTCAGCCATTGCAGCGTTCAGCTCGGGGGTGAGGGAGACAGGGGTCAACGAGCTACTCGGGGGAGCGATGTTTATCTCTACGGTCGTCGTAGGCGGCGTGGCCATGACTAGTGCTGTGGAAGTGCAGCGCGGCGCGTTTCTACGGGACGTGGGGGCGCTCGTTGCTTCGCTCTTGTTGTTTCTGCTGCTTGCTGTTCGTAGCAACCGAGACGATATGTGGAGTACCGCAGTGTCTGCTGTCACGCTGTTGGCGTTGTACGGGATTTATGTCGGCAGTGTCGTCATTTCAGCCTTTGTGGCGAGGTACAACGCAGCTCGAGACACTGGTGGTAGTGCCAAGATGGCAGGCGGGTCAAGCTTGATGATTGCAGCGTTTTGGCACGCTTTGTCGCCGAGAGGGAACGATGCGAAAGGAGTCAAGAGGTCTAGGCAGCGAGAGCACAATTATGCTTTCGTCATGGGATCTGAGGCTGACACAGATGTCGAGAATACAGCGGATAGAGATGGAGAGGGAATGCAACAGGAGTTGAAGAAGTCGGGAGTGTCTCCGATTCGTGAATTAGCAGGTCCCAGGTTTTCAAGTCGAGTGTATAATGACCACTTTGACGTTGAGGAGAACGACACGTTGTCGTCTCCACTGATTGCCAAAAGCAAGCGTGATACCGACAATGAAAGTAAGCAGGTGCTGCCAAAGTGGCAGCAGCACATGCGCTTGAGGTGGCGTCTGAAGCGTCGCGTCATTCGGATATTTACGAGTAATGAGCCGTTCGTAATGAAAGTGCTGTGCATTCCACAGGCGGCGCTTGTTCTCCTGCGAGATGTCACCATTCCTCTTTTTGATGAGTCATGGTCGTGTTCGAAGGCGTGCCTATCGCCTATAACTGTACCACTATTAGTCGCAGCAACAAGCGGATACACCAAAATTGACATCTCTGGCGGTAGATTCTCGTACCGTGTACTGCTGTGGCAAGTTCTCGTGATTGTGGGTGGCTTCGTAAGCGGCATCATTGCGCTCTATACGCACCGGTCGCATGCACCTCGTTCGTTCAAATTGTCGAGCTTACTACTCTCTCTGGCATTCGTGGCTTGTGTATGCTGGATTTATGCCGTGGCGAATGAACTGATGGCGTTACTGGCTGCAGTGGGCTATATTACGCATATTAGCAACAGCTTGTTGGGCCTGACAGTGCTTGCGTGGGGAAATTCTGTGGGCGATCTCATCACGGACGTATCAGTGGCTCGCGCTGGTTTTTCGCAAATGGCTATCGCTGGATGTTTCGCTGGTCCAGTTTTCAACATACTGCTCGGTTTGGGACTTCCCATGGTACTTGCATTCGTGTCCGGGCGCAGTGAAGTCTTGTCACTGGACGCCCACGCTCGGATATCATTGGTCTTCCTTTTTGTTTCGCTTACTTCAACACTGGTGGTCTTTGGCCACTACAAGTACCACTGTCCAGCATGGTACGGCAAGCTTCTCATCGCTTACTACTGCATCTATTCGCTTCTAAATCTGGTTGTGGCACTTCGAGTGGGGCCAATGTGAAATACCAATTTCGGGTCATGTTTTTGGGAAATTAACAATGTCGTTGAGCCAGTTGGATCCAAGGTCCATGTTTACATCAGCGCATTGTCAGGCCGTCGTCAATCTACCGTCAAATCGTATTGGTCCCTTTTACTTGCTACTCCGTCAAAACTTGTCCGTAGCTTGAACGATCGATCATCTCGCGCTTCCGCATGGTGGACCAAATTGCGATGATTCCAGTCATTTGGTGCGTCGATAGGCAGATCCCTCCCACGTTCATCCACGCCTTCATCTGAATACAATGCCACGAGAAACGTTGTTTGAGCAGAATGTCGAGCACTTTTAACGGGGCACCTTTCGAAGAGTCCAGAATACAATGGCGCCATTGTGGCGATGACTCGTAGAGGTCCATGGTATCGTCTTCATTCTGCAGAAGCCAAACAGTCCTGGCTTACGCATATTTTGCGTTCTGTAGAGTACAGCAACATCATGAGCTACAGCGTCTATGAAGAGCTCTACATGGCAGCGCGCCGTGCCCCGTCTCGATTCGTCTCGCCGGCGGTCGCACTTATGCCGTTCATTGTAGAAAGAAATCGTCCAATGCATAGTGCAGTACGGGATTCTCTTTCAGTGGATTCTTGTGTACTGAGCGGTGTTGAGCGGTGTTGAGCGGTGTTGCTCGCTCTACAATAAATGATTGGGATCGACGCTAGGTGGTATCTTCAGCAGCACCAATCTGACTCGGAATTCGCATCACTGATGGCATTATACCGCACGATACAGAAACCTTTCCTCGACCAAACTTGTCCATAAGAGGGCTCCTTATGAAATCGTCTACGATCTCCAACGCGGCGGCACCTGCGGTAGTAAGAAAGCATTTACGTTATCCAAATTGCAAACATGTTGTCGAAAACTCAGTAAACCGTACCCGTCGTTATTCCATTGGAAGACCATTTGCTAGCAGTAAGATGCCGATCCCGCGCGTCCTGCGGCTTACTCTGCGCCTTATACTCAGCTGTCCATCCGGAATCTGCCAATTCCTGCGTCCGTGCCTTTTCCACTCGCAACAGCTTTTGCCTCTGGGTGTGCAGCTCGGACTGGATCGACGACTGCTTATCCTGGAGAGACACAGGAGTTCGCTGAGTCTGCTTTGGATGAATCTGAGACTGTCGAAGGGATGGCTTCCACCTTGTATCAACAGTTGCTGACTCGACCGAGCATGTGGTGCCGATTGCAGCGCATGAAGCACTGACACTCTGTCCCAAGTCGTCCGCGATTGAAAAACTACACGAGTCCAGAGCTGTTTCTCGTCGAGCGTATGTACTCGCTCGCTCACCATTATGAACAAAAAAATCACCACTTTGATGATGCACTTTATCCACAGTCCTCGTTCTCTGCGTTTGACGCACGCACTCCATCACATATGCAGCCATGAACTCAGCAAACGATACCAGCGGTAGCTTTAACGCCGGAACCAACGCTGCCGTCTTCTTCTGATCAACTCGAAACAAGAGCTCATCCAGCTCTTGCTTCGTAGTAATCGACAACCTCTTTCTCCCCGCAAACGCCTGCCATGCCAAATCCACCAGTGACTCTCCCAACAGCTTCGTAAAGTAGTCAATCTCGTCAAATGGCGGCGGAACAGCGCACGAAGCTCTCAATTCTACTCCTAAATCTGCAGCAGCCTCCGTCACCATTGCTGAAGGCTCCGAAAAGTCTGGCATCCCCACTTCTCCATCTCTCCACGCATGCGAAGGCTTGAACCGCACGTTTTCCGGAAAATATTGCTGTTTCTTTACCTCGTTTTTAGCACAAAAGCGTGACCCCTTGCGCACGTAAAAGCCGTGTTTCTTCGCTGCTTCGTACCCTGCAGTCGCGATAGCAATAGATCATTAATATATGAATATCCGTATTGTAATATTGCAATATACAGATAAATTAAGTATTCACATAATAATTGCGAGGCTAATAATTTAATGCCAGGCAACATTTTAATGTATTTATTGACTCGCTGACCTGTGATAGTGCGTAAGTCGCTGCAGGTGAGGCCGCCACCATGGAATGGAAACGCCCTCGATAGGCATTGGATGCCGTAGCAGAGAGTGATCTCGAGGATTTCCGAGTACGCGGTCTCGTCGCCTCGAAACTTGCGCAAATAACTCTCCACCGTCTGGGACCTTCCGACGCGCGCCATTAGGTCGGATAATTAGCCAGTAAAAATGTAAATGAAGTGGAGCTGTAGTGACGTGGCACTCACGCGAGAGATTATAGTTGAAGATGTTCAGCGACGTGGCATTCGCACGAGAGGGTATAGTTGAAGTTGCAGTAACGATGCATGTCCAACCACGTTGTGCCATTTACTAATTATCCATTTATAGTATCACGCGCTAATACAGACGGCTGCTGTCTGCATGTGCACTAGCTGTCGGTTGCTTAAAACGATTCGAGTGGCTTGTCAGAAGCTGAAGCGAGGTTGACTCTTCTAGTCAAAACTGGTGGACCTTACTTGAGAAACATGAGACATCGAAAGGTTCTAGTGACTTGCACAAAAGCTTTTGACAATCGCCAGTTCTGTAGGGTCATACAGCTGCTTCTTCGTATTTCCAGGGAAAATGAGGTGATACTCAGCGGAATCTGGAAACAAGCTCAAAATGAGCACCGTGTCCTGTAGCAGCAGCTGAATCGCCGTGTTGTTGCAGCGGTAACCAACCGTCTCAACCGTCTCGGCCACAAGATGCTCGTTCATCAGGTTATATCCAGGTAGATAAAAGCGTGTTGTAGCGTTGTAATATACACAGAGAGTAGTTTTAAAGCACGGTCGAGGTCGACCATTTGTGCCGCACGTACGCAGGATGTGACATGGACATTCTGCTTGGTGAACTTGTAGTTACAGATGACAGTTCCCCTTAGTTTACCGGTACTTTTGATACGCAAACGTCTGCGACTCTTCAAGATCGTCGCTGGATCGATTGGTGGATAATAAATATGAAGGCTAAATCTAATGCCGGAGTGGCGCGTGGACATCCACCGCATTGGGGCTAGCGCAGCTGCAGTTTTAGGTGTTCCTGACCGTCTAGATGCTGAACTGGAACCGCTGCTGAAGTACCTTGATCAGGACGATGTATTGGTGGCTTATGCTGCAAAGGAGGAGCTTCAGAAGATACTTGATGACGACAGGATTATTGAGACGCAATGTGTGACTCGCGTCGTCAAGTGAGAGTTTCATCGATACACTTTGAGTTATACTAATATTGCGTACTGACCCACTTGTTTTGCTGTGATGTATTGGTACGAACAGAGCTATCTTGACGACATCAGATGCAAGCTGGAGACGAGAGGCCAGTGGATTCCGGTTCCAGTTGCTACGGCAGCTATTGAATGTGAAAACTGGGAACTCGTCGAAGGGGGAAGACCAGGAGCACCGAGTGGATTGTGATGTGGAGTTCCCATATTTACAAGATATTACAGTAAATGTACAACAGGTGGGGAGCATGGTGCGTAGTGTCTTCTTGCCAGCCGACCGCTCAGAACGAGGTGTGGAGTTGGTGCCATCAATAGCTGCTCCATGCTCGGTGCAGTACGAGGCGCTTGTACTTATGATTGCTACTGTCAAACGGATCGGCAGCTTGGAGAAGATCGATCACTTTCAAGTGGAATTGAGCGAGGAAATGATTGTACTCGTGGACGACGTTTTCATGGCGATGGACTACGCCTCTCAATCGACATTTGTATCTTGCGCAGTCTTAAAGCTGCTTGGTGATTTTCAGGATCTCATAAATTCGTGGGTACGCCTGGCACAGACAGACGACGACGTTGGCTGTCTGAAAGCTGTGTATTCCAAGTGGCTTGACAGGTGTTTCGCATGGTCGGTGCAGTCTTCCTGCACGTCTACGGCACTGCAACTACTCAATGTGAACGAAAATGCAGCGACGACAAGCGAAAGCGTATTTGTTACAAGCTCGGGACGATACCCGTTCCTACAGCAGTGGCTACTTTGTGTGAGTCGAATGGGAATTGCATACATGGAAGAGTCACTGCGGAAAAAGGATGCTGACAGAGACAAGTTGCGATCAGCAACCATGAGTGGTGAGTCGCATCGCATCGCAAAAGCGCAAGTCAGTCGAAAGCAACTCTTCACAGTACTGGTTGAGCAAGATGATACCATGATAGAAGTTCTCAACAATCTTGCACGGATAACAACCTTTGCACGTATCCCCATCATTGCTCAATTGCACCCATCCTTCGCTGCTTACGTAGCAGCAGAATTCGACACGGACTTGCTCTTTGCTGATCTCGTAGCGACGCTTGGACAGGATCATTTAGTGCTGCTTGACCTTCTCGTGTCAGATGGTATGTGTATCACCCCTTGTGCGTGTGTTGACGATACACTCACCAATTGTTTGTTGCTGCTGCAGAAACTCAAATGCTGGAGTACATCATGCAATACCTGCGACATCTGGACACACAATGGGGCACGAGTAAGCAAAAATTGCAGGCTTGTCAGCGACTTGAAGGTGTGATGGGCGTGCTTATCCGACTACGACTTGAAATTGATCGACTCGCTGCCGCTGGTTTGTTTCCCTATGATGCGGGTCCTCTCACGAGGCGGTTGCTATCAATTGAACAGCTTTACGAGGAATCGGAGAGACGATGGTAAGCGGCTCGAGATTAGTTGGATATTGGCATTCATCAGCGGGTGCAAACGAAATGCAATTACGCATTCGTAAACCACGAGATCGGTGACACGCAAGCAAGGTGTACAGGGGTGCCATCCACGAAGCGATTGTGAAGCAAGATACTGTTACACACTGGCCTAGCGAGTCGAGTCTTCAAGTCGGACGCCTTGCGAGTGGTGATCGGGTTTAGCTTCCAGTTGCTTTTCCATGTAATAAAATTGTTGGACCATTAAGGATAGCATGGGCTCTGTGCACGGTGGCCGATTAACGGACAGGCAGTTAGCTAAAGATCGAATCAGTTCATGAGTTCTGGCCATACTTCACCAGCGTACCGGGTTCTTGCACTTGGCTCCGCAAGATCGCAGAGTTGACTTCGACCGCGACCCGGCGGCGTTGAGATTGCTCCAGCAAGTGTCCCAGCGGTGACTCGGACGGATTTTGGAACGCGAGGAGAGACATTGTCCGTTCAATCTCGTGAAGAAACTGGGGCTGTTCATTCATTATCCATTCCATAAAAAACCATTCTTCCCCACCAAGCTGCAGAGTTTCATCATGTTAAACCACTCACACTCATTTGACCGAATGGTGCAAGATTCCTGACCGCAAACTGCAGCGCTTCTTCAACATCCTGACCTTTAATCAGCTCGAGCAGCTCTTGTTTGACCAACAAAAAGTCCATCGCGCTATCCTTCTGCAGCAAGTTGGGGTCCATGTTCATCAGCTTAACACGTGCACTCTGGATATGTCCCTCAAGTAGCAGCTGCTGCACACTCATGCGTTCCTGCACCATCTGTAAGTCGACGGTTGCTAACGTGCACCCATCCATTCCGTTCCACCAAGCCAACCAGATTCACGTTAACAACGCGTCAAGAAGAACGTAATCAACGCCAAACTCACACACGTTTGGTATCCGAGTCACGCAGAAAAGCTTCTGCTACTTCCCGGTAGCCTTTGCCCACTAGATACTCCATCACAAGGCGGTGCATCGACCTGAAAAGAAAAAAGCACCATAAAAACGTAAGTGACACCTGCTTTTTTTGCCGTAATGAAGCCATGAACCAACGCACTCTTTCGACTCCTGCGGGCGCCGTCGAGACCCGCGTCGTTCCCCCGCGTCAGAGCTGTCGAGCGTAACGTCGTCCAAGGAGGAGCTCTGCATAACCGATATTGTCCTATGATTGTCACGATTGATTACGAATCAATTACTGCGTCATTGTGTGTTGAACTTGGTGTGGTGTACACCACATTCCGTCGACAATAACACGAAACGCCTCAATTAACCGACCGAAGAGAAGCTCCGCGACTGTGAGGAAGATGCTTCCTGTGAGTGGCACAGCGACGAGTGACGGCAGCGCAAGTGGCAGTGACTTCAGTATCGCGTTTGTCAATGGACCAATTTCGTTCAACAGCGAAGAGGGCGTGCTGTACGCGAGGCTTTTCCATATTGTATGGCGATTTCGCTATTGTTTTATCGTCGCCTATGAGCTTTTGCGTCGGTTATTTGCTTCGATTTTAGCTGACAAATGTGGTTTTGTTCGTGTTTGTTTCTGTAGGTGGATACAGATGCAGATGGCTACATTGGAGGTATCGAAGGAGCGGCGTTTGTCCGCCGGGCGAGACTCGTGAATGATGCGAATCGAGAGGTGCGTGAACAGAGATTAGGGTTACGTGAACATGGTGGTAGTTTTGTAATTCTTGTGTCGATGTGGGTGGTGGCTGTGAGCAGATCTGGAGGCTGGCAAGTGGCGGAAAGTCACAGGAGAAGCTGAACAAGGACTGCTGGTTTGTAGCGATGAAGCTAGTGGCGTTGGTACAGAGTACCGGCAAATGCCAGATGCAGTGTCTCTACTTGGGAGAGACGCTGCCGCTCGCGAATTTCCAGCTCGAGCAGCCAGTGGACAATGTGGTAAAGGGTGGCGGTCATTTGCGCTGATGTTATTTGGTTGCGAAACACTGAAGTTTATGTATGGTACATGTGTCTAGCTACCAGAAAAGACGATGCCGGACTTTGAACGATCTTTTGTCGTGTCCGTGAGCACTCCCGTGATCGTTGGGTCAGGATACTCTCGCTATACACAGTATGTGATCTCAACGAAGGTAACGACAGTGGGGCTTTGTTGGCTGTGTTGGTGGGATGCGCTTGTACTTGAACTTTTCATCCTTCATGGTGTGTAGACAAACTGCTTGCACTTTCCTTGTACTGCGGCGCAAGTCAAGCGCCGGTTTAGTGACTTTGAATGGTTGCATCAGCGGTTGTTAATGCACTTTCGAGGTAGAGGATGAGTCGCATGTAGTACAGTTTCGGATTGAAGGCTAATGCATGTCGTGGGATGTTAGGTACCATCATACCGCCGCTGCCGGAGAAGCGCTGGACTGGAAACATGGATGCGACGTTTGTTGAAGAACGGCGCCAGGCTTTAGAGCACTTTATTGTACGTTACCATGTTTTGCTGCTAGCAACGCCAGATGTGTTGATTGTGATTATGTGATCAGAATGAAGTTTGCAGTCACGAAAAGCTTTCACAAACACTTGAGTTGCAGATTGTCCTCACTGCTAGCACTGAGGTGCGTACGTACTATGTTGGTACAGTTGAGGCCACACGCAAACTAACGTACTTGCGGAAATATGGGTAACAGGGTCTCATAGCTGGCAAAGAGCTGTTGAAAGTGGCCTCCCTTGCTGCCGCGTATGTCCCAACTCCTGCTTCTGTCAGCTCCTTGTGGGGCTGTTTGAAAGATGGCGTGTTTCTATCCTCAAATATGCAGCAAGTTGAGATCAAGACCGATGATGACTACGCAAAGGTATAGTTCCGAGTGCGTTTTGCTTTGTAACTCATTTTTATACCTTTACAATTTGCGCTTGACACGCACTGGGTGGTTGTAGATTGGCCAGCATATCAATGAGTATGATAAGCGAATTCGAGAGGTTACGCGCTGCTCCGATGTTGTCTATGCTGCTCAACGAAGCGAAGGGTATGAATTGTCGCGGTTTGGCACCTATTTATCGGCTCTGTCAGAGCATGAGCAGAAAGATTCGGACATGAAGCAGCTCGCTGAGGTCCGTGTTATCAGACATTTGTGTGTATGGGTGTACATTTTTTGACAAGCAGTTCGATGTTGAGTTTAGGTCGCTGGCGACCATTTTGAGACTGTATCAAATATCTATCAAGATCAGGTACGGGAAGCTAGAGGCTAGTGACCACATCGCAATATGTATAGTGGTCTAACATTGATCAGCGTGACGTGGCATTCGTTATTCTCAGCTAGACAAGTTGCTGTCAATGTATGTGTCAATCGTGAGGTACCAGGCGGGTAAAGTGGACGCTGTCAAGGTACGCAGTCTGCAGTTGTACCCGGTGGCAGCCAAGTAGAGTCCTCGCACTGACTTTTGTATCCAATTGGTTGCAGACTGTGATGCACAATCGTGAGTCAGCTATTCATGAGGTTCAACAAGCAAATGCGAGCATGCAACGCAACAAAGAGAGATTTGCGGCTGCACGGGCGAGTAGTGGGGCAGCCGCATCAGCCATGCGAGCAGAGCAAAAAATGGCTTCGGTACGTGAGTAATGCGCGGTCGTTTCTTATCACTCGCGTTTTAACACTTAAGCTCTTATGTGCTGTAGGCGGAGGATCGCATGAACGAGGCTAAAGAGCAGGTTCAATTTATCGCGAACAGTCTGAAAGTGGAATCAAAGCGGATGGGTACCGGGAGGACTGCAAATTTGAAGACAGCATTACTTTCGCTGGCAAATTTGGAGCATGATTATCACGTACAAGTAGGGACTATCGTCAATTTCTCTGATTTGTTCAACACGCTGACATGACATGCGTTTCTTTTGTAGTCCAAAGCAGCGTGGAAAGGTTTACGGTCATTTCTCGAGTTGAGCGAAGTCGAGGTTGCTGACAGTCAGCAGCGCGCTCGAGCCCCAATTACGTATAGAAGACCAGGCGAGAAAGACGTAGGTCAAATCATCGGTCTGTTGTAATTGACTAGAGCTATTGAAAACATGGAAAATTCCGACGCCGCAAACTATTCATATTCCAGAAGAGAAATCTGTGCTTGCACCGCCATTGTCGACCGCCGCAATGCATGGCTCGTGATGGGAAGCGCCCTCATCCAAAACATGGCCAGTGCCATCCACGTCGGTAGTGCCATCTTCGTTTTCGTCTTCGTCGTCGTCATACACATTGTCATCCATTGCTTCATCCTCGTCGTCATCTTGCCCAGGCGCGTCTGTGCCGTCAGCATCCTCTATTGCTTGTTCTCTTTTATTGGCGTCGACCGCTCCATGAGGCCCTAACGGATGGAAGCTCATGTCAATGATCCCACCGCCGTCCTCAAATTGCAGACCGTCAAAGATTTCGAGATCTTCGTGCAAACTCATGCTCGTGAGCATATCCTCTTCATCCTGGTTCTTCGCCGCGGAGACTACAGTGCCGCTCAGATCGTAGTCGCTTGACGGATGATCACATTTAACGTCTTCTGAATCAGTATTGCCATCAGCGGCAATCGGATGATCTTCTTTGTTCGAATGTAGCTCAGATCCGGCGTGAGGAGACTCTGTTCCCTCGTTGCTAGAATTGTTCTCGTCTGTGCTCGTTCCTGCTTTTGATTGCATTTCAAGATTCTACACGCCAATTCCGAAAAAAACAATCGCCTCCATCTCAGATATCGCTTGGTCCAAACATTCGAAAGTGCCATGTACCTTGGCCTTCAAGAGTTGTTTCATTCTCTCAGTCATAAGAGACTCCAACGAGGCCTGGCGTCCCTTTGGAGCAATCTGCCGCTGATAATTCGATCATGAAACCAACATCAGCCCTTGGTAAATACAAAGCAGACAAAGCAAGTCCTGTTGTTAGCAGCGTACCTTGTACATTGCCTCAAGACGCCTGAGTCTCAAATGAGTATTCGCCTTCACGGTCGCTCCGGATACTAGCACCTTTGGCTTCGCAGTACTCTCTGACTGGTTTCGCCCAGCAGAGGCACCTTTAGATGATGATTTTCGAGCCCACTTTTCCAAGAGTTGCTGGAAATCGTGCGACGTCGGGCCATACCCGCGGAATTCTGGGGTGAGGAGCGCTCTAGGACACAAGAATTTGCAATAATACGTCGTGAGGCAAAACACTAACGCATAGCCTATTCTGAGTGACCTACTTCGAGCATGTGACGGTAGCCTTGTACCGGTCTACAGTCGAGCCATTCACCTTGCACCAGCTTCCATCCGGAAGGTGCTTGAACAACAGATAGCGCTCGCATGACTCGATCATGTTTTTATTCTCCACGCTTTTGGCGAAACCGAACAGCTTCATGCATTGAAGAAACTTTCCCACCACCTCAAACTCGTTAGTTATCATAGCTTGATTCACATACGCAGCATTGAAGATGATGTTGATTTCTGGCACAAATAAATCTGGATTGAGCTGCAATGTGCCAAAATTGCTCATGATATCCAGAAAGCCAAAAATCATCCGCAACCTATGGGAATCATATGTATTAGTCACAAATACAAAACCATGGCAATCAACCCGCTGTTTTCCCTTGATCGTGCACAAGAACAAGTACTCAACTGGTCAGTGAACAGATCCCAAACGACACCGTCAGCGTCGAATGGTAGAAGTCCTTTGTATAGCCCTCGCACCATATTGGTATGCGCAAAGACGTCCAGCGTCGATGCTCCGAGCGGAATCCCTACTCGTTCTATGGGACAAGAGTATTGTGAGCGCAGGAACAAACACAGTGCATTGAACTACGGTAGCAGAATACTGGCAAAAAAGCAATTGGCGTACCTGCGTAGAATGCAGCAAGTAGAGTGCTGATATACTTGGTAAATGTTGTTGGGAATACAAGCTTGTGGTGGCAGCGTGAACACAAGTCAAGATTCGGCGCATTGCGCACTCCGCAGACAGCGCACAGGCTCGAACACCGCGCATCGGGACCTTCAATGGCTGGATGCCATCCAAAGTAATCCATTACCGTGAAGTTGCGAGCTTTCATCAACTTGATTACTTTGTCGTGGAAGCCATGAGCAAGACAGGCTCGTTTCAAGCTTATAGTGTCACAGACAATAAACAATAATTTGTCAGTAAATTATAGCGCATAGAAGGTCGAGCGAAATAGCGAAACAACATTACCTGTAAAGGCCAATCATCACAGTAAAAACATCGCGCACGTTCAACATCCACTTGTCAGTGGATGTTAGCTTTTCTCGTATCCAGCGCTAGACAGATACGAAGTCCGTGATTACAAGCAATGTATACATATAGTCACTTAGGATGAACCGAATTGTCAGCAAAAACTTACTTGCAAATAAGGCTCGACAAACTTGTCAGCAAATGGTTTAATCGGATAACCTGCAATCTACGATTGACATGCACGACGTTAGCAGTGCATTCTCCAACGTGTCGTCAGTACGCACTACCCACCAAACCAATTTCTCCCAATCGCAGTGATGCTAAATGACCAAATTTATCAAAGTTCGCACTACTGTTGGTCTCTAAGTTCAAGCACAAGATTGCTCTCCGGACCTACCAAGATAAGGCACAAAGAGCGGTCAGTATTGACACTTAGCATACACGACAGTCGCAGCGTCTTGTATCTACCGATAGTGCATTTGGTCCTCCCTTTGTCAGATCTTCCGGAGAGGCACGGTTTTGCTGAGCAATAAAGCAACTTCCGCAAAGCTGGCCAACTGGATCAGTCAGAAGCAACCACCGTAGGATGAAATAAGTGACCATTCGACTTGATCGCGTCAGAAACACCTCGTACCAATGAACGGAAAAATGGCGTCCTCGCCAATGCACGTCCAATGCACTTGGAGCCCACAGCCACCGTTGCAAGTGAAGACACTACCGTTCTTTCCGCACATAAGACAAGACGCGTTTGTTTCAGCAGGAGTTGCAGCTACACCCGAGTTTACAGACATCTGAGCAGAAACAGGAGCAGCTGCTGCTGGCATCCGTTGCTGCTGTGCAGACCCCCCACTCGATGTGCTTACGTGAAAGTCCACTGCTTGATGTCCAAGTGCTGGAGCCACGTGCATAGCTACATCTGAGTGCAAGTAAACCTGCGGCTGCATCTTTTCTACAGAATCCATAGATGATGTCACAGGATTCAGCTGACCCAAAGACGTTTGCTGACCCGTCATCGCCGCCAAATCTGCATCCATTTGTTGTTGCTGCTGTTGCTGGATATTACACCGAGCTGCAATAGAGCAATCAGATACATTACACAAGTACTTAAATTAAGTCAGAACTACCAAAAAGACGCTATTCAAGCATCGGGATATAGCGCCGTACCTGTCATGGTTGCAGCGTACTGCTGCCCCTGCTGTCTCTGTAGCTGCATATTCTCCCTTTGCGTGTTATTAATACTTGGCATCATAGACCTGACAGGATGCTGCAATGGCATCGGAAGCGACGATATCATTGGCTGAAAGTTGTTCGGCTGGTGTTCCTGTGGACGATCGAACATCGCTCGCGTTGCAGCGTCGTCGATCGCACTGCTCTGCATCATACTTGTCGTCCAGTGATCCTTACGCAAGTGCTTGACTCCTCGTTCATCTTCGCTCTCTTCCGCCGCGCGCTTCAATGGAAGCGCGGCCTCCCCAGCCTTGCCGACGTCGTGGTGCATTTTGGCAAGTGCAAAATGACCTGAGTGCGGGTAAGTTGAAGTGGCACACACTATATTGGCACTTGGTTCTGAATACGACCGTTGTTGTCGACAACCACATCCGTGAAAAGACTATTTATCGTTCGTTTCTTACACATGGATACACGAACTGTATACCCGCGTGTATACACGAAGTAGCCATCCGAAAGATCAGCAGCGAGTCGTCACATGTCGTTTCCGCGCGCCTTGAAGCTGCCGAGCGCGCTGCCGTGGCGTCTCACTCGCGCAGTGTCCACTGTCGTCAAGGACGAAGTGCATAAATTCAATGCCGTGGCCTCGTACGTTGTCGTGATCAGTCTCTTTGTTCCGTACGCAGCGCCCACATATCTCTTGTTTCGATGTGACTGGTTGTATACAGTGATTGGTGGGCGCCTAACAGCACGACCGGCGTCGGACTTCTGCATCAGATGAATCCCGTGCGTGTCAAGTACATTCGAGGCCACACAGTCGAGCACTTTGGACACTCAACGGACGACGATCCCGTGCCGTTGCGTGGACTAAACGTGGCTGATATCGGCTGTGGTGGAGGTATCCTGTCCGAAGCATTGTGTCGCATTGGAGGCACAATGGTGTCTGTTGATCCGGGAGAAGACAACATCACGGCAGCGAGACAACATGCTGCAATGAGTCGGTACACGAGCAGGATTGATTACCGTCTCTGCACGTCAGGTGCGTTACCAAGGACGTTTGTTTATTGTGGGTACTAGTTATAAGATGTGGTGGATCTTACTTTGACGCTCTTGTATTTTGTGATGCACTGCAGATGATCTAGTAACACAAGGAGAGCAGTTTGATGTCGTGTGCTCGCTGGAAGTTGTCGAGCATGTGGCCGATGTGCCGGCGTTCTTGCACTCGCTCACACCCTTGGTCAAGGTGGGTCTAGCAGTGATGCTAGTGCTTTCACGTGTTAAGTTGAGATTTGGGGTTGTCTCTTATAGAACACTGGGATGTTGCTGTGGTTCGTTTAGCCGGGTGGTCTGCTCTTCATATCGTCGATCAACCGTACGCTGCTGTCAGCTGCGCTTGCTATTGGAGCTGCGGAATATGTGATGCGAGTCATCCCACCAGGAACGCACGACTGGAACAAGTTTGTGCAGCCCGAGGAGATCGAGGCGGAATTGAGGAAAGATGGCCTGACCGTGCAGGACGTGTCAGGAATCGTGGGTGATCCAATCTTTCGAAGCTGGCGTATACATCCGACGTGCACCGATATCAACTACATCATGTGTGCGTCCAAACCGCCAAAGTAACGACATTTACAGCAACTACCGCTCGAGTCAAGTAAGTCCGTTGGACCGACACCCAGTCTTCATCTTTCCTACTTGTGTGGTCTTCCCGTACTATGAAATGGGAGATGTACCCATCCGTCTTCATCTTTCTGTCCGCACCGGAGGCACTACTCGCGTGACGCTGCAGCATGTTTGGATAGCCCAAAATGCGGTGAGACCAATTCTTCCAGCCTATGCGAACGATATGAATGACATTTTTTTCCTTCGTTCTGAAACTCACATGCATGTTTGCTGCTCGTCGTCCTCATCCTCATTTGCATTTATCTTTGTATCTGCCGTTGTCAGTTATGCTAGAGATTTATGAGTCGAGTGATGGCACAGGGATCGTCAGTATGACCGTAGACAAGCTTATCCAGATTGTTTGGAACGTGCTGGTGAAGGTAAAGCGACGGGAATCGTACTGCAACAACAATGACAAACGACTGTGAGCAAGCAATAATTCCATATGCATATGGTCATTCCTGCCGGTCGCTTGTCCTCGATAAAGCTTGTTGGCGCGTTGAGAAAAGCATCCATCGCTTTTAGCATCGTAAACTAATAGCGATGAACCGACCGGCATAGTCCCTCACGTGTATGCGCTTGCGCACATTGGTGGCTATATCGGTTCAGCTTGACACAATGTTACAGGACTGAGATTTATCCAGGTGATGACTTGCAATTAGCCGCAAAAAGCTGATGCCAAACTTCAGTCTCACCTCCAGGCTTTCCAATACTCGTGTAGGACTATAGATCCCTTCCGCCGCTGAAGCTGCTTGAAATGCAGATGCACTACGCAGACACCTTGACCGTTCATAACAATGACTGTATACATCGACAATTAGGTTTCTACCTCCCGCATACACCCAGTCACCATCAACCGAACTTGCTCCGCCGAATTCCAAGCGGACCCGCTGGCATTGCATCGGTTTCTTCAAAACTGCGCACCTGTAATGATGGTTATAACATCACTAACAATATCTTATTAGGATGTGACAACGACGAAGTGGGTGCAATAAACGCGATTCGCGATCTCCAGTTGCTGCACGGAAGCCATACCTCTAGTGCCAGTTTATCCACCTTCGCTGATATCTTGATCAATGGACATCCGAGTGCGCTTTCGCGCAACAGACAATGTGAGACAACGTCTGATTCTATCCCCCACCCACCTCTCTCCTCATCTCACCCTGTGAGTAACAAAACAAATGCATCTTCCACCAATTGTCAGCCACGCTGATCGACAGTACGAGGCTGAGATACATACATATCTTTGTAGACACGGCATGTGATGAAGCTGTTTGAAGACAAGATGATGTTGAGGTTTGAGCTCAAGAGTTGTCCTATCTTCACGACTTGATACTCCTGTAGTACCAAAACACAACAGACACAATGATTGCACTGAAGCATACCGGGCGATTGCGCAGGTTACATTATCCTACTGCCACCGTCGGATTCGACATCTCGCTTGGCCGATTTTCAAGCAGCGAAGTAACCCTGTTACCACCAAGAGTCGCTGCGCTTTCGGTGACCTTTTGCTGGCGGACGCTGGCAATGTCGCTACTATAGTGACCATGATGCTTACATAGAAAAATGGGAGCATAAGGGCAAATTACCGACGCTCGTCAGCAGCATATCCAAACGAGCTTCAGTGGGTCCGCTCAAAATCCAAGTGCATCATACTCGAAATGGTCAAAGCTCTAAGTTCTCATGTCATTGTGCCGGTTAAGTCTATATAGTGACTGGGTTCTGGCGAGTGGACATTTTGATTCGGCTCCCACCTCAAAACTCATTCTCGTGGGCCCATAGCTTGAAAGTTCGATCAGAGCCGCAAGACACCAGATGCTTCTCGTCTGGAGCAAAGTCGGCGGACATGACCTTGCCATCATGTCCACGCATTGTTGTCATTAGTTTCCAGTCACGCGTTCTCCACAGCTTAATGGATGAGTCATATGACGCACTCAGCAAGAGCTCACTCGATGCAGGCGAGAAGCGGACATCGCTCACTAGCTTACTGTGAGCCGGGATCATATACGAGCACTTCTGCTGTCTCAGGTCCCAGATGCGAACACTGCGGTCATCGCTGCCCGATGCAATCTGTACACCGTTAGCAGCAAAGTCCATGGATAAAATCTGCTTGGAATGTCCTTGCAAGGGCAATACGGCCTTACCAGACCGTAGATCCCACACGCGCCCGTTCCCATTCAAGTCGCCTGTTGCTGCTAACGCGCCATCTTTTTGGAATGCGATGGCATACACCTCTGTGTAATGACCTTCTTGCAAAAGCAATTCTTTTGCTGTAGCAACGTCCCAAAGACGCCATGTGTGATCAAAACTTGTTGTGCCAACGTAGTCGCCAAGCGGATGGAAAGCCACTTTGCCCAACCGTGCCTTATGACCCTCCAACACAGCCAAAGGCTCGTTGCGACCCGCACTCCAGAGCCTTGCAGTTCCGTCAGCTGAGCCACTGCACAGACAGACGGAATCTCCACTATCCGTCATCTCAGAAAAGGCCTTGGTCGGATGCCACGCCACTCCAGTTACACGGTCTTCATGTCCACGAAAGACCTTGACCTCATTAGCGTTCGTTGCATCCCAGACCTTAACCAGACTACTCCAAGACCCCGTGGCCACATGTCCACCATCAGCTGAAAACCTTACAGCCGAAATTGGACGCACATCACCGTTCTGACTTGCAACGTTTGCCATCTTTTGTGCCGCAGAGTAAAGCCCTGCAGCGTACTGATCTACAGTCCGGGCTCGCTCTTCCGCACTCATACTCCTCTCCTGTCTCTCTCGCTTCAGCCGAGCTCCTGTCGCACTCGAAGCGTGCGCAAAAATAGTAGCCCGCACCTTCTTCATCTTCTCGTTCGTAAGAGGTACATAAAACAGCTGACTCTCGTGAGCCCTCGAGAGTTTACCAGTAGCAGTCTCTCCAGCTCCTGCAGCCCTCTCGTCGCCTGCAGCGTCTGCTGCAATCTCCTGTTTCTCAATGTCCCCAAAAACTTGACGGACATAGCCATTCTCTTCTGCTTCCACGTCCAGTCGCGACAAAATCTCGCGCAGTCGTTCGCGACGATCCGCTGGTCGCTCGCCAAACAACGTAATCGGCTCGCCAAGCTGCCGCAACTTTCGGATAACCTCTTCCACCACCGTCGGCACTGCGACATTCCTCGCGCGCTTCTCTGCTTCAACGCGTCGCAAAAGCTGCGCGTGCTTCTCCTGGGCGGCGCGACTGCTCTCGGACAACTCCAGCACTTCAGTCTCCACGGCGTCCGACACGTTCACGTTACCCACACGGATAGCCACCTCACCGCTGGCGTTCACGGTGGACGCATCACTGGCAAGACGTGCATGCCCGTCGCTGGCGCTGGCGTCAATGGCGCCAAAGTAGATGCCCTTGCGGTCGCCCATGGTCTTTCGGCGAATAATGACAATAAAAAGACTAGCTGAGCTACTTTTCGTTATCGTTACTTCTCAGCATAACAAAGTGAAACTTCACTATTTGGCGGAAGTCAAAAAGGAGTAGTGAGTGTATCCATTAATTTATTTTATTGCACCGAGTCGACCGATGCATATAGCGGCTACAGCATCGAATATAGGACCTCTACCGTTCCATGGAGACGACAAATGGGTACAAAGGCATCTAATACACCGAGATGCTGAGCGTGTAGAGCGAAATAGTCCCGAAAGCAGCTACTCTTCTGTGGAGACCGTGTGCTTTAATCGCGCCGAGTTTACAAAGCAGATCCAGGTGCGCAGGATCGATCACGTTACTTTGTTACTTCACGCAACACGCTGCTCAAAATATTTTTTCGTCATGTCTACTTTTCATGTGTAGGCGCTTCTGGATGCAGACGTAAGCGATGGCTTTGTGATTGGTCTGAAACACCGCAGAGAGTTTGCCCTGCGCTTGTGTGAGGACTACAAGGTGTTTACAGAGAAGCAGAAGCTGGAGCTTGTGCTGGCACTCGCAGTGGATCTGGGCGTGCGAGATCTGGCTCGGATGATGAAGACGCTGCCTTCTATTAAGCGTTCCGGCTTGGTGCTCAACGTGACGGCCGCGGCGCTGGGCTTTAGTCGCAAGAACCACCCGAACATATCCAAAAGCGTCAAGCGCGGGCTCGTGCCACTTGCAGAGCAACTTTTCTTGTTGGTCGGTACGATACAGCCTGGTCCGTTGTTTCTGCTCAATTTGAGAGTTGACTTGGGTGCTTTGATCGAGCGCAATCGACACGAACTACCAACAGCCAGTGTGGAGGCGCTGGAACTCTTGGACCTGATCATGCGGGACTTGTTTGCAACGCAAGGTAGCATGCGTTTTCACCGTATTGACTTGTCGTCGGAGGACCTAGCTGCATTTGTGCTGAAAAACGAGCGAGTGCATCAAGTCCGGAGCTGGAACGATCTCCGGCGCAGACTGGTCGGACGGCAACGCTATTGCTTCGGTCTATTCCATATGCACATGCCCTATGCTCCGCTGGTTTTCGTGCAGGTGGCAGTGACGGACGGTTTGTGCAACAGCATCGCTCCTATTCTAGAGCAAGAGACTCCGGTGGTGAAGAATCCTTCTCACATCATTTTCTACTCAGTTTCAACATCGAATACTGGACTTCGAGGACTGAACATCGCAAGTCACTTGTTGTTCTTGACAATCCAACGTATGATCAGTATGTTTCCGCAGTGCTCGGTGGCTGCAACGTTATCACCCGTTCCGGGTTTTGCAGGATGGTTTAAGGCTGCACTTGCTAACGGCGATCAGCAGTCACAGAGACTCTCCGATGCCAAGAGTCCTTGGAAAACGAAGCAATACAAGAATCCAAAACTGCAGCACCTGGAACGTTGTCAACGGAGTTTTTTTACGGCAGAACAAACGAACCGTCTTTCGATACGATACGGTGCAAACCAGCTCGGGCTACATAAATGGCTGCTACACAAAATCAGTGAGCCTGAGTGGCACAAGGAAGTTGAGCTACTGGAGAATATTCGTGATATTATAACAGCCGCCTGCGCTCGCTATGTGTTGTTTGAGCGAAAGCGCGACAAGATCTTGGATCCCGTGGCAAACTTCCATCTTCAAAACGGTGCTCAGGTCGAGCAGATAAACTTCATGGCTGATACTAGCCCATCAGCCTTGACGTCAGCGTTAGGCATGATGGTTAATTACCGCTACTGTATGATGTCCGTTGACGCAACTTCTGCGTCATACAAGCGTGGGTCTCTTGCAGCTGTATCCCCTGCAGCAGCTCGGCTCTTTTGGTCGGCGGACAGCGCCATCTTGGATGGTGAGACTAGCAATGTGCAGAGGTACGCTCGTGAAATCGCTTTACCCAACTCATTCTCGCTGCATTTTCTTTTTTGTGCTTGTAGAACTAGAGCGCTTAAAGGACGAGCGAAACACGCCACTGTTCGCCAAAGTTTTTCAAGCCGGCGAAGTGATCAGTGCACGCGGATCGCTGCCCACGGCAATCTACTTTATTGTGTATGCTGTCTGCTTGACAGAATGTCGGTTTGTGCAAGGACTTACTTTTTGTATTCAATGCAACTTTCTCTTACAGTTCAGGAACAGTACGCGTGCATTCCGTGCATTCATATACACTATCCAAGGGCCAGACTTTTGGGGAACATGAATCACTGAACGATGAGCCTGTAGCGTTCACTGTCCGTGCCGAGACATCGACATATTTGCTATTGCTGCCGTACAACGACGTGAAGGCAATTCAACTCGAATCAAAAGTATTGCGAGACTACATTGAAAAGGAGCAGCGCGTATGGCAGCAGCCGTTTCAGGGAAGTAAGCTCTAATAGTTATTTTACACATGCGTGACCCAATGACGACGTTGACAACCGTCATAGAAAAAAGACCCAAGCGCAGGTGATTCGTGTACAGGACATAAATCGCGTATTTCCAAGACCGTCACCTAAATCGTCTCTTTTCGTCCAATCGAAAGCCGCCAAAACGACTCCCGCCACATAAACTCGTCGCCTCGAGATCTTCTTCGCCTCTGCCCCGGCGCCACGTCCTCGTGCCTGACGCTGCAGCCGTTCGAGTGCCATGTTAACCAAGTTCGAGTCCAAGAGCAACCGCGTGAAGGGGCTGGCCTTCCATGTGAGTCGTCCGTGGATCCTCACGTCGCTGCACAACGGTGTGATCCAGTTATGGGACTACCGGATGGGCACTCTATTAGAGCGTTTCGACGAGCACGACGGCCCCGTTCGTGGCGTCGATTTCCATCGGTCGCAGCCACTTTTTGTATCGGGAGGTGATGACTACAAGCTCAAAGTGTGGGACTTTAAGCTGCGTCGCTGTCTGTTCACGCTGCTGGGTCACTTGGATTACATCCGTACAGTACAGTTCCACCACGAATATCCGTGGATTTTGAGCTGTAGTGACGACCAGACCATTCGTATCTGGAACTGGCAGTCGCGCTCATGTGTGTCCATCCTTACAGGCCACAACCACTATGTCATGCGCGCCCAATTTCACCCGAAAGACGATCTCATCGTCTCGGCTTCACTGGATCAGACTGTGCGGGTCTGGGACACAACGGGTCTCCGTAAAAAGACAGTGCGAGGCGCACCTACGGCCTTGGATGATATGGTGGTGCCGCCTACGTCGCGTTCGAACAACCACGACATTTTTGGAGCCAGCGATGCGATCGTCAAGTACGTGCTCGAAGGTCATGACCGCGGCGTCAATTGGGCTAGTTTTCACCCGACGTTACCGCTGATTGTCTCGGGGGCTGATGACCGTCAAGTGAAGCTATGGAGGATGAATGAAACTAAGGCGTGGGAAGTGGACACGATGCGAGGACATACAAACAACATCTCGTGCGTGCTGTTCCACCCTCGTCAGGAGCTGATTATTTCCAACAGCGAAGACCGATCGATTCGTGTGTGGGATATCTCGAAACGCATGGGGTTGCAGACTTTTCGTCGTGAGAACGACCGCTTTTGGATGCTTGCGGCCCACCCCTCACAAAATTTACTGGCTGCTGGCCATGACTCGGGCATGATTGTGTTCAAACTAGAGCGTGAACGCCCAGCCATGGATATCCACGACGCCCGTGCGTACTACGTCAAAGAGCGCTACGTGCGTATGTACTCCTTCATCGATAGCAGCGATGTACCAGTGGCAGCAGTGCGCCGCACGGGCACCGCAGGAGCAGGTACCGGCAGCTTGCCACGTAATCTTACTTACAACCCCTATGACCAGAACTCAGGCACCAGCAGCGTGATAATGACGAGCGATGCTGAGGGTGGTTCGTATGAGCTTGTGACGTTTTCACAGGGTTCAAATGGCGACACATCAGAGTCGAGCCGAGGACCAGGACTATTTGCCGTATTCGTGGCGCGCAATCGCTTTGCTGTCCTGGACAAGTCGCGCCACATTGTGATTAAGAATTTCCAGAATGAAGTGACAAAGAAGATTACACCGCCCAATGGCACGGCACATGGAATGTATTTCGGTGGTGTGGTGGGACGCGTGCTGCTTCACATTGACGACAAGATGGTCCTTTACGAAACCCAGAGCCGTCGTGTACTAGCTGACGTTCAGGCATGGCGCGTGAAGTACGTGGTTTGGAGCCCTAACTACGAATACGTGGCTCTGATCAGCAAACATTCTATCGTGCTTGCAGACAAGCAGCTTACTTACTTGTGTACTATCACCGAGTCGGTGCGAATCAAGAGCGGTATCTGGGCTAATGCCCCTGCGGAGATATTCGTCTACACCACGCTCAATCACATTAAGTACTCGCTGACTAATGGCGACGCTGGTATCATTCGCACCTTGGATGTACCTGTTTACCTGACGCACCTCGAAGGATCGAAGCTCTACTGCCTTGACCGCGATGCCAAGATGCGCACGATGGCTGTTGACCTCACGGAGTGCGAGTTTAAGATCGCACTGAATAAGAAGAATTACACAGAAGTGATGCGTATGGTGCGCCACTCGAGGTTGTGCGGTCAAGCTATTATCTCGTACCTGACGAAGAAGGGCTACCCAGAGGTTGCATTGCACTTTGTCAATGACGAAAAGACTCGTTTCAAGCTGGCCATTTCGTGTGGTAACCTAGAGGTTGCACTGAATTCGGCCTATGAGTTGGATGACAGCAAGTGCTGGTACCAGCTGGGAGTGGAGGCTCTTCGCCAAGGTAACATTCAGGTCGTAGAGATGGCTTACCAGCGTACGAAGAACTTTGAGCGCCTGAGTTTCCTCTATCTGGTCACTGGCAACCGTAACAAGCTTAAGAAGATGCTGAAGATTGCTGAAGTGCGCAATGACATCATGGCGCGCTTTCACAATGCGCTGTACCTTGGCGATATTGAGGTCCGCGTGATGACGCTAGAGTCTGCTGGCCAGTTCGGTCTGGCGCTGCTGACAGCAGCCACTCACGGCCTCACTGAGCATGTGGAGAGACTGCGTGTACAACTGCAAGAGACGAACCCAGACTTTGATGTGGATGCTTTCTTGGCGCGCGAGATGCTGCCGAATCCTACGCTCTTATCTCCGCCCTTGTCTGTGAGCCGTTTGGAGAATGAGAATTGGGCGTTGGTGGAGATCAACGAGCCCACGATTCAAGACCACGCGATTGCCGCTGAGAAGCGGGAAGCTGAGCGCAGTCTGCAACCACAGCAACAGAGTCAGGGTCATCGTTTAGTGGAGGAACGCCCAGCCCGCAAGTCGTCGATGGAGTTGGTGCTAGATGGCGTCGACGGCGCCGATGATGCTTGGGATATGGATGGAGACCTCGACTTGGACGATGCACTGACGGCTGATGGCCAGCCGCTTGTCACGGATTCCGCTGCATTAGAAAACGACTTCGCTGGTCTCAGTACAGACGCTGGTTTCGTGGCAGCTCCTACGGTTGGCACAAGTCTTGCTGTGCAATGGGTGCGCAACTCATCGTTGGCGGCTGACCATGCTGCTGCCGGGTCATTCCAGACAGCAATGCAACTATTGCACCGTCAGATTGGCGTCATTAACTTTGAGCCTCTGAAGCCTGTGTTTCTTCAGGTGTTTTCGGGTGGATCGGTCTGCTTGCCGACACAGGGGAACTGCCCGTCACTGCAGGCGTGGTTGCAGCGGAATGATGCGAGCCAATCTGCGGTCGTGATCTCGTTTGCAGTCCTTGTCGAAGAGCTCAAGCAAGCTTACCGTTCGTTTACGAGCGCCAAGTTCGACGATGTGAAGACACACTGCCAGACGATCCTGTATGCAATTCCGTTCCTGGCTGTGGACTCAAAGGAAGAAGCTGAGAAGGTAAAGGGCTTGCTCACGGTATGTCGTGAGTACTTGCTTGCCTGTCGCGTCCGTGCTGAGGTCGCTGCTGTGCCGCTGGAGAGCAACCCGAAGCGCAACATTGAGCTGAGCGCGTACTTCACGCACTGCGAACTGCAGCTACCGCATTTGGTGCTGACATTGAAGATTGCAATGACAAATGCGTTCAAGGCTGGCAATTTCATCTCGGCAGCGTCGTTCTGTCGACGGCTGCTAGAGATTCCAGAGGTCGCACAGCATCCCCGTCACGAGAAGCTGCGTCTGACTGCTCGTAAAGTGCTCCAGAAAGCAGAAAAAGAGGCCCGCAACGAGCACGCCGTGGACTACCAGGACTCGAAACCGTTTGCGCTGGACGCACGCAACCTCACGCCAATTTACTTGGGCGAGCCAGAGCTGCGCTGTCCGTACTGTGCTGCTGTGTACCACTCAGAGAGCAAAGGCACGCTCTGTGACGTGTGTGGCATTTCGAAGATTGGCGAGGAGACAATTGGGCTTGTAGTTACTGCCGCTCAGTAAGTTTAACACGGTCGAGTGGATTGGTAAATGTTTACCACTGATGACAGTATCACGGAACGAATCACACGACTGCGCTTCTACGTACACCATTTGTCAAAACAAGTCACATGTCAAAATAGAAAGTTTCCACCAATCATAAATAGGTACAAACGAATAGCACCCTCTGCATTGGATAAAAGTCTAGCAACCACAATCACAACAATAACACCGAGGGCGACCATCATGCGCAGCCACGGGCTCTTCGCCCAGTTCGACGACGAGCTGCAGGACAGTGACCAGACCATCTCACCGCCTGTGCGCCATCTACACCCTTACGCACGTCCCTCTACAGTAGATGATGCCACCAACAGCAGCAGCAGCGACAGGGCCAGTCCTTCACGTCGTCGCTTCCCGACCTCTGCCTTTTTCTCCGACACGACCGACGACGACGTCTCACGGCCGACTTCTGGATTAATGGACCACTCTATTGGTTCATATAGTCGGTTTAGCAATAGAAGACGGAGTCAAGGACGGCAGAATAGTGTGAGTCACGGTCTGAGGCTTCGTGTGGACGCGATCCAGTTCCCAATGACGCGGTCGGTACTCTGGTACGTACTTAAGCGGAGAATTAGAGGTGATGTGGGTGTTTTTTGTCAACGTTGAGTGGTATTTTTGCTGTTGCAATATTCAGGGACCGACGGCGGCTGTCGGATGCACCCGTGAGTGTCTCGTTTGAGCACGTTTTGCCGCAATTTAGTGTGTCAGCAGAGGCGTTGAAGGAAATTTACAAGCTGTGTCGAGAAAACAAAAGAGGCACGTTGCGAATAAGTGGTGCTACGTTGTGTTTCTTGCACGGAGAAGCGATGTCGCCGAGGATAAAGCGAGTGCGTCTGGAAGGAGTGAAGCTTAAGAAGGAGGACGCATGTGCTGCGGGCACTTGGTGTATCCCGGTATACCTAGTTGCTGCGAAGAATGCTCTTGGACAGACGCAGGAGAATTATGTGTCGACCATTGCGGCTGTCCTGAATAGTTATCGTGATGACTATATTGACAGTCTCTCCTCGAAACTTCAGCCTAAATTGCTGGTATCTCAGCTGTCACCTCATGCCGCGCAGCTTGATTTTCAGCTTGAATGTGTTGCGTCGCCGGTGCTGTTTAAGTTCTCGCTTATACGAAACTTGCCACTTTTGATGACCCCGCTTGCAGCAAGTTTGTCGAAGCGTGAATTTAGTACTCAAACTGGAAGTTTGCGATCCGGATATCTTACACTTGATCAGACCCGCAAGGCGGTGCCTCTGCTGAAGGTAGACCCGCTCGTTTCACAGCAGCCGCTCGTCGGTGTTTGGGTGTACGGTGTTCACATCGATGATGCATGGAATGAGGAGGCGGCGTGGCGGCAGTTGGCTGATCCGCATTTGTATTTTGCCTGCATTGGTTACTTGATGTCGGAGACGATCAAAGAACGTGTCGGGCCTCAGACAAACACATTTTTGGTGGCACTGTATCCTGCCGATCACTCTGATACTGACGGTATAGTTGGATTGTTACCGCGCTTTTTCGAGTGTGCATTTTCCGAGTCCTTGTCTCTTTCAACACGGCTTCTTCCTTTGGAGCTATTTTCACAGCGGCGATCGTGCTTCGTTGGATTGTCAAAGTTCTCGTCCGATTTGGAGCTGACGTTGTCTGCTGCACCAACAAGTGAGTGGAAAGCAGCTGCATGTCAAGGGAACATTCCAGCGATTGTGTACACGAAAGAAGGCGAAAGCGCAGGGCCTCGTGAGCCTCAATTATCTGCTTGCAGCACTTCACGTAACTCTTTGCCGAGGTCACAGAATAAATCGCAATGTATCGATGATGAAGATGAGCACAAAAGCGTTACGAGAGGTTGGACTGTTGTTACATCAGATGCCATTCGTAAGTCTGCTGTCCCAGACCCGAATGCACAGAGTCAGACTGGGTTACAAGGTGAGAAGGAAACGTACAATCGGACATTCATTTCTGACTCTGAAACGCATACCGCAATGCCGCCAAATGCTTTACATGATGCGACTTGTACACAAGTTGCTGAACGTATTCCTTGTTTGACCACGCCGAACAAGACGAACGATGCTGCCCAGCATGATCGGGTGGATAAGAGTCCTAGCAACAATCGAAGCTGCTGCAAAACCCAGCAGCTACTGACAATCCAGCACCAGCAAATTCTTGAAAACCAACAGCGGCAGCTACACGAGATGCAAGAGCAGATTGTTCAAATGAGGCGCATCCTGAACGCAACTCACAACGAGACCAAAAGAGGGGTACTATCTACTTTAAGCGCGGATGGCGGCTACGTTTCTGATGCGAGTACTTCCGGCACCGGGGCGGTAGCGAATGTCTTCAATGTAACCGGTACATCCAGCAGACACGAAAATGATCACTTGGGCTCCCAGTTTTCGGTAGTGTCAACTACTCCCCGACAAAGGTGCAATGGTTCATTCCTTGACGAATGGTCCATCCGTACTCGTGACAACGACGATGATGTGCAAGAGAGAGGTAACAAGGACCTTTCGTTGAGCTCGTTGAGCTTGTCGTCAATTAGTTGCGACTCTGCAGCTGACTTATCGTCGCTTTCTTCATCATTGGTGGGCGAACAGAATTCAACAATCAGCTCTACACGAAGTCGGAAGAGGACGCTCGACGGCGAACAGGTAGACGTTTGTACGCAAGCCTTGGACCAGTCTCGGCTACCAAAATCTGATACGGCCGCAGCTCAAGTTGACAACACCAACGCCGAAGTGGACAAATCAAGTGGAAACGAGTTTGATGCACATGACGGTGCCGACAGCAGCATCGTTGCATCTAATGTATCTGTCGACAAACTTGACAGCGACTTGGACGAGCAAGCTTTCAGTATCATTGGCAAAAGCGGAATGGGGTCTGTAGAATACAAAGAAGATAGCCCTGCGAAGGCTGTGGAGCGCCTTTTATCGCCTGACACCTATCTCCGAAAGGTCGGAGGCTTCGTCGACCACCACGGCGGTTGTTTCACAACGCCACCGCTGGATTTCCACAGTTTCTGCGTACCTCGAATCAAGTTTTTGAGTGAGACTCCGGAGTTCGATTCAGACGACGAGGAGATCCGCCTCATCGAGCAAAAGTACACACGATTGATGGCAGCATCGCAACGATGACTTGACGCGCGCGCACGTTTATTCACCCGTTAGCACGTACATTAACTTTGACCTTTTGTTACGATCATCGCACACTCACTTCCGCCATACTTTCCATTCTGTTTCGTCGAACGCAATTTAGATCGCAAGCATGTCGTACGGCACAAGTAGGCTATCGATCGTTTGCTCGGATTTCGTCTGTAGAAGCCCGGTTGAGACTCGCTCGGGGTTTCTTACATACACGAGATACTCTGCGGGGATCATGAAGATACTTGCTGACTGCCCGTTTGGTATAGTAGATTGCACAACGAATCGGAACCGATTAAGGTTGTAAATGCCTGGCTTGGTGAAGCAAGCCTGAAGGTTGATCGTCGCCTGACTGTTAGGTGAGAAGTGCGCCAGCTTCTTCTTGCCAACTCCAGTCCAGAAAAAACGCGGTGCGTTACGCAATGATGATCTCTCAGAATACGGAATCAAGCGTAGCTTCGTCAATGATGCAAATGTGGCGGATGGGGCCCGGGTTTCTTCGGTGTGTAGCATTTCGACTGTAACATCAAGTGGAGCTGAACTAGGCGAGGACTCGTTAGAAACCCGCATTGTGATATCTAATTCCGCAATTCTCCACGTTGCTGTCGATCCAGGATGTGTTGGGCACTTCAGATCTACAGAGGTATCGTAACTTAGCGTGACAGTCAGCGGGCATGAGCTGTTCTGAAGTGGTGGCCGGACTTGCACTGCCGTCAGGTTAGTTTGACCCATTGCTTGACGAAAAGCCACTCCAGCGGATTTGTTGCTGGACGTCAAGGTGCCACCGGTCGACCACATAAGCACAAGATGACCATTTGTAGTCAGGTGAGACAGTAACGCATCTCTCGATGTCGGCTGAGACTCTTGTTGTATCTTTTTGTCGCTGTCATCGCCAGTAGACGCACTTTTCATAGCCTTATTCTCTCGCCGCACACTCTGAATCGTTCGAAAGCCACCACCTCGTTTCGCACTATTTTCCAAGCCATCATTATTTCCAGCACCACCAGTGCGGACGAGGTTCCCAGCATTTTCCAGGCATAGGAATTGCTCGATTGGCAAGGTTGAAGACAGATCGACACCGTTTCGCGCTGAATGAAGAGGCAGCTTGCACGATGCGAATGTACCTGCAGCAGTACTCGGCCGTGGAAGCACGCGAAAGTAAGTCGTGCTAGCTTCGAGAAAGCCCAAACTCAATGAATCACGCACATCTATAGTGTTCTGGGAATCTGGACGCGTCAAAGTCTCAATCGCCCAGGATTCGCTTACAAAATATAGCTCCTTCAATCGAACTTCTCCATCCAGAGGCTTGATCAGTCCGCCGTGATCTCCCCGCTCGTTTGCAACTGTGATACCAACAATGTATTCGTTATTGGCGCCAAAGCTCGGTTCGATGGAGTAAGACACGGCGATACACGGCAATAAGTCTAGATCAAGCTTAACTTTCACTGTACGAGCCGGTGACGAGTCAACACCCACTGTATCTGTATCGGACAACCCCGAGTATTTAAACAGGAAGGCCGCATCGCATCGCCCAGGTGTAAGTCCTCGTACCCACATTGTGACTCGTTTCGTTTCTCCGGGTGCTAATACCACTTCACTCAGATCGACGACGTGACCGCTAGCTCCAATATATCCGCACAGATTGATAGAAGCACCCGTTTTTGACGCACATATCGACAGGTCAGTGCAGCAAACCTGGAGACCACAGAGAGCTACCGCACCCGAGTTGCGAAGTAAGATTTCGAGGTTCACGAGCTCACCAACATAAGCCTGAGCAGGTACGCCTTCAACTTTTACACCAAGCCATGGCATGGACTCGATGACAGTGGCGACAAGACTCATGTTCGGTGCGCGGGCTCTGGCTTCTCGGTGCACTCTCGTATCTTGCAGCAGCGGGCCTGGGATATCGAAGGCGTGCTCACCCTGGACGTCCCCGCCACATATTGACCATCGGATGCCTGTCAGACTTAGTTTGCCACAAATATTCGGGCACACTGCAACACGAACACGTTCTTCACTGCACGGTAGGAGTTGAAGATTTACACTGTCGACCACAACACGTTGATCACTAGACTCCTGCTCCTCAGGAACATCAAACACTTCCATGCTTTCGTCTAGGGCCTCGAACGATCCAAATAAATGAATGTCTTTCACGTCCACTGCACATGAAAGCGCATTTTTCATCACAAACTCGACATAGATCTGTTCTCCCACAACGTAGTTCTGCGGTTTCGCGCTTGTAGCATCCTTCTTGCTGCGGTAACCAGCATACGCGTGAGACGATGCAAACCAGCTCTTCGTTTCGTTTGTGTTGCTGGATGCAACATATTGGTGCAGCCGATTTTGCTTGTTGATAACTTTCTCAAGCTGTAGCCACGTTTTCGCGTTAGCAAGATTGCCATCAATGGATCGGTCAACACCAAATGCGTTGGTCGATGAAAACACGACGGTCGATTTGTCGTCCAGCTCAGGTATGCATAAATCCCGCACAAGAAGTACCTTCGTGCCGCGACTATTTGTTGTCAATTTAGGCCCGCCTGGAGAAGATGGAGGCGTGGGCGCGTCAGCCTGCTCGAACGACAAAAAATCCTTGACCATTAAACCGAAATCGTACAACATGGCTTCCTGCTGACTTGCAGAGTTGCGACCCGTGCCGATAAGCTTGAGAAATAAAGTGATCGAGGCCATGCGATCGTCCATCTTGTTCGCCTGCCGCGCGAGCATAAAGTTGATGTGGTCTTCGACAAGAAACCATCCATTGCAGTCGTACACGGCGCGTGCCAAGGAGTAGCATCTCGCGGAATGCTGCTCGTGCCCTAAAGAAGTATACACGTGACCAGCCATAACCATTCTAAACCCATACTTGCGAAACTTTGGCAGTCGGGCGCGTAGATCACACAGCGCTGCGCGCTCTGTGAGAATTGCTGCACAAATGCCTTGCTCCATCGTTGAACCACGGATTAGGGCAGCGGAAGCATTATGCATATAGTCCGTAAACAGACCGGACTCGCTTAGCGTGTGGTAGATCTCACCAGCAATGATCGCCACACGAACAGATAGACGCTGAGTCAACGGTGAGGCTGTTTTGGCGTAAATTGATGTGGCCGACTCAAGAGCATTTGTCATCTGCATCGGCGATCCCTTCGTCAGAAGTAGGCAGAGTGCAATCATCTCATTCGCATTGGCGCAATGATACATAGACTTGTCCGATTTGAAGTCTTCACGCACTAAACGATACATTTGCAGTGCCAAGTCGTAGTCGCGTACTAGAAAAGCAGTGTCGGCCAGAAGGCGGGTCTGCGACTCAATAGAGTCGCACTTGTAAACGACGCCTCCTAACACCGAGGCACTAGACGAGCGCAAGTCCTTGGGTTTGCGTAGCCACGACTTGAAAACATTCTTCACGCCTTTTTTCATGGCCGACACCACTTCATTTAGCTGTAAGATCCGTCCTTCGAGCGACGACAACATGAACCGCAGTCCAAACTCCCGTACAAAAGCTCTGAACTGTCCCACATCATTCTCTGACAACAACGCGCCCACGCCGTCCCCCGACTCCGTAACAACCTCACCTGAAAACAGCGGTACTCCCACGTACGGATTCTCCGTCCACAGAGTCACAAATGGCGACGGAACGACGGCCTTTCCCACCGGCACAGAGTTAATCCGCAACACTGCTCCATTGGCTGTGGTCACGTTCACACTCTCCAAGATCACGTCCGGATCAATGGACGTGCCCGCTGTCTCCTGCACATCATGCACCACCACGTAAAACTTAGGCACGAAGTTCACGTCATACATTCCTTGCTGGAATGGAGCCGGGAGGTTCCGTGGCGCCATGAGCTCTTCTATTGAATGACGTGGACTCGAGTCCGTCGAGCTAATGACGACCACCATAGCCACTGGATAACTTAGCAAACTGTACTCTTCACAGCGAAATGTATCAATGAGTGTGTACTTGAATGACTGGTACCAGGGCATGGATTCGTTCTCGCCTTCCGTGTCAAGTCCAGTCTCTCGAAGGTACATAGGCACGTCTTCAGGTGTTGTAATCCGAGGGATATCCAGCTCTACAGCTGACGCGGCGTTAAGTGGCGGCGGGTACCTCTTGACACTGGCGTTTAGCTGCTCAGTAGCTGCTTGAATCCCGGGCATTTGGAGCTGATTGGCCGCCAGGAAGCGGAAATTCAAGCGCGCGAGTTGAACCGGATGCGTCACGGAACGCAGGGGCGTGTCGGCGTCGTCGAGGCGCGAGAAGCCGTTCAAGAGGTCGGCGGTAGAGAGGTTGTTCTTCTGCACGATCCGCTCGGCTTCGGACGTCGAGCACGTGAGCACCACGGGCGCGAACGTGTCCTGTACCCAGCGCTCCATTCGCTCCATTGTTGGCACTGTGGAGGAGGACGAGGAGGAGGATATCTGATTCGTTCTGAGAAAGAGTAGGGTTTATGAATTTTGGATGTCCTAAATCTGATCGGTTCGTAAGTGGGTTTTGTTTGTTTGTTTGTTCGTTTGTTTGTTTGTCTGGCTGTACGAGGATAACTGCGAGTGAGTGACAAAAAGCATGTAAAGCGGTGATGTCGAAAAGGACACTTGTTTGAGATCACAACAATAAAGTGCGCAAAATATGCTCGTATTTGTGTAATCTGTGGCGACGAGCCGGGTACTCGTATCACTAACTATTTTTCATGTTAATGTATTCCTTGGTATCTGCACGACTACGCATCTACAATAGACAGACACTTTTGAGTAATAAGATGAGGGCAAGATCTGGAGCTTGTCTTTTGATGTAGGTAACGTAGCTAGAGAACTAAATCAATTTCTGAAAATGCACGTACCCATTTTGGGTGGTTAGCGGCTAGGGAATGGGATGGTCTATGTGTGTTGAAAATACTCTTTTATGATTGGTGATGTTGTCATGAGCAAAGAAAGACAGAGTATGATCCTGCCTGTTTACGCCGACAACTACAAAGTGCGGCCGACGACATACCGTTAATAAATGATAAAGATAAAATATATATAACTGAGTAAGCTTCCTCTGCCACTGAGAGAGGATGGTGACCATTACTTCTTACTTTATAATGCTAAGTGAGTACTATGGATGAAAACTGCTTTACATTTAAAGTTTGCCAGAGGTGCGAGATTTTTCGCTGTCTCGGATTTGTAGAGAATTTGCTTGTTAGCCCTCTATTTGCCCCTGATCACTTTCGGGCCAATCACATGCGGGCAATGTAGTGTGTGTATGACAACAATTACTATGGAGTCGCAATCATTGACATAATCAAAGAGTGACACCTACAATGCCTATCTGCCTACATGTTTAAAGAGGAAAATACTACATCGCACTTATCTGCGAACCCGAAGGGTGAAGCTATTAGTGAGTGTGCGCAGGGTTGAATGCCGAACCTTTTAGTCGCACTTCTATGTGTGTGTCTGTGTCTGTAAATAACGCGGTTAGCTGTACATTACACTTATTAAATGCGATCTAGCCTGTCCCCCCTCATAGGTATATAGGCATATCCGAAGTCACACTTTGGCTAGGTCAATATTGTGATGACGGACGTGATTGGCTTAAAATCGATCAAAGATGATATGATCACATAAGCAAATGCTGGACGCTCATAAGCAGAGGCTGATCACGTTGCCCTACCATACTATACTGGGTTAATACATACATTACCAGCATCATACTCCTTCTTCAGTGACTTCTGCTGTTGTTTAGTGTTTTGCAACTTGATTCAGTTCTCCGTACTGGATTACTCATATCAAAGGGCCACCTCCAGAGCGCGCTCCATTATCTTACGACGTTTCCGATACACCTAGCGTTGTTTCCAGACACACGAACTCACACAGACAAAAAGTAGGTGTTAAGAAGTTCGGCATTCATTTTGCTCACAGTCACTAATAGTAACACCCATCGGGCTCACAATGTAGCGGAGCTACCCTAACTACTTAGTCAGAGGAAGACTTCTAGACTCGTAGAGTCTCTTAGTATATCAAACTAAGCGGGTATTAACTTAAAGGGTCTCAAGTCTTGCAGACTTGGCGAGACTTAACTCTTAGTGTATGTAAAAGCTCTTAAGCTTCTAGTCCTGGTTCAGAGGACTAAGACTCCAAGGAATCACGTGGCACTAATGCACTAGAGTACTTCGCCTTAACTCAGGCACTTAAATCTTAAGACCAGAGACGTCTTAGAAAGACACGTGTCTGAAACTGATCAAAAGGGGAAATGAATTTATATATATATATATAGCGATAATAAACCTTACTTACGTCTTTAACCTTAAAACTGTGCTATCTAATCGAATATACCTCATCGTAGTTCTTCTTGTGCACCACACCAGAACTACGTCGCCTCTATGAAGACCCTATTACGATAGATATCATCTAACCATAACCGATAGGGTACGGTATTATCGCTTAGCGTATGTGATGCAAAAGTACGCCTTATCAGTGACACTGATATCTTTCTGTGTGTACCACGCCAATGTACCTGGTTATCACAACCGTTTGTGTAACCCCGTTATACCCTCTCCCACCGAGAAGTCGATACTCCGAATCGAC
>JH597777.1:1007551-1048303 GCA_000173235.2 Hyaloperonospora arabidopsidis Emoy2
TGCATCACATACGCTAAGCGATAATACCGTACCCTATCGGTTATGGTTAGATGATATCTATCGTAATAGGGTCTTCATAGAGGCGACGTAGTTCTGGTGTGGTGCACAAGAAGAACTACGATGAGGTATATTCGATTAGATAGCACAGTTTTAAGGTTAAAGACGTAAGTAAGGTTTATTATCGCTATATATATATATATAAATTCATTTCCCCTTTTGATCAGTTTCAGACACGTGTCTTTCTAAGACGTCTCTGGTCTTAAGATTTAAGTGCCTGAGTTAAGGCGAAGTACTCTAGTGCATTAGTGCCACGTGATTCCTTGGAGTCTTAGTCCTCTGAACCAGGACTAGAAGCTTAAGAGCTTTTACATACACTAAGAGTTAAGTCTCGCCAAGTCTGCAAGACTTGAGACCCTTTAAGTTAATACCCGCTTAGTTTGATATACTAAGAGACTCTACGAGTCTAGAAGTCTTCCTCTGACTAAGGAGTTAGGGTATCTCCGCTACAGAACAACTGAAAACAACTGTTTGTCCCGACGTGCCCCATAAATCATGGCCGTATGATAAGGTCCTCAGGAGGATGCGGCAAGGCAGGTGCGACCGCGAAGCAAGGAGGAGTCAGACCGGTTCGCATCTCGAGCTTCAATCAGCGAAAGGATGCCAACGAAAGAATGTACTTGTGTCGAGCACGGTCTCTATCAGCACCCTTTCGAACACTATCGTTTGCATATCAGTTTACACTTTGGTCCGTACGAGTCAATCCATAAACATCACATTCACACTGCAATATTGATTGGACTCCTACGAATTGGCGGTGAACACACCATGTGCAAGCCGCAATGAAAGAAGATCGAATTTATGGAAAAGCGCCATACCGTGTTATATGTGCATGTTCAATGGAAAATCCTGAGTCCACAAAATACACTGCCTACTTACCGGAGTTTCAAATTGGGCGCCCACACCCACGCCCACGACCACCCACGCCCACACCCACACCCACGCCCACGACCACCCACGCCCACACCCACGACCATGCCCACGACCACCCACGCCCATGGGTTTTTATGGTCATGGGTGCAACGGACATTTCTTGGGTGGGCGTAGGTGGGTGCGGCGTCGCAAGATTAAATAAAATTTAATCTTGCCTTCTCGGCTTTTTAGCTAAGATCAAGTGTAGTATCTGTTCTAATCAGTGTAAAAACTGGTTTCCGACTTTAGTCGGTCTTTTTCACATTCATTTTTGGACTTCCCGTCTTACTCGCGTGAGACGGCGCGGTCTTGCACCTCACCCTCGTGAGACCAACGATACGTAATCAATACACTTGTTCTTCTCTACTTTCGTTCTATTTTTATTCGATTTTCCGCCTTTCTGTCCGCTGCACCGACTCTGCACCAACGCATCCCCATACGCTTTTGGTGGCCGGATTGGCAGCCCCGGGAGAGCTCTCTATCTAGCGATAGTGAGTGCTCCACGAACAGCCATTCCAGTCTCGCCAGCGATGCGTCTTTCTATAATATATTTGCGAACCCGAAAGGTGAAGCTATTAGTGAGTGTGCGCAGGGTTGAATGCCGAACCTTTTAGTCGCACTTCTATGTGTGTGTCTGTAAATAACGCGGTTAGCTGTACATTACACTTATTAAATGCGATCTAGCCTGTTCCCCCTCATAGGTATATAGGCATATCCGAAGTCACACTTTGGCTAGGTCAATATTGTGATGACGGACGTGATTGGCTTAAAATCGATCAAAGGTGATATGATCACATAAGCAAATGCTGGACGCTCATAAGCAGAGGCTGATCGCGTTGCCCTACCATACTATACTGGGTTAATACATACATTATCAGCATCATACTCCTTCTTCAGTGACTTCTGCTGTTGTTTAGTGTTTTGCAACTTGATTCAGTTCTCCGTACTGGATTACTCATATCAAAGGGCCACCTCCAGAGCGCGCTCCACTATTTTAACTTTATTTATTGCGAGCCCGAAGGGTGAAGCTATTAGTGAGTGTGCGCAGGGTTGAATGCCGAACCTTTTAGTCGCACTTCTATGTGTGTGTCTGTGTCTGTAAATAACGCGGTTAGCTGTACATTACACTTATTAAATGCGATCTAGCCTGTCCCCCCTCATAGGTATATAGGCATATCCGAAGTCACACTTTGGCTAGGTCAATATTGTGATGACAGACGTGATTGGCTTAAAATCGATCAAAGGTGATATGATCACATAAGCAAATGCTGGACGCTCATAAGCAGAGGCTGATCGCGTTGCCCTACCATACTATACTGGGTTAATACATACATTATCAGCATCATACTCCTTCTTCAGTGACTTCTGCTGTTGTTTAGTGTTTTGCAACTTAATTCAGTTCTCCGTACTGGATTACTCATATCAAAGGTCCACCTCCAGAGCCTGCTCCCTTATCTTTACGATGTAAGAGGTATATTTATTCATGTTTGAAGTTTGACGACCTTGAGGAGGGCGTTGAATATGTGGTTTAGTGGTGTTAAACCGCGATAGTCTATATTGCATGTTTATGCGATGACGACACAGCGTGTGTATTGTGTGGACCATGGCATTTCGTACTTAGATTAAAGGGAGGATCTTAAAAAATCTAATACACTTACTCTTTTTACTCGAATACCGCGTGCGTGGTTCGCGTTCCCTCTGTGTTTGTCGCAGCGTGGCTGGGCAAATTACAGATTATGAGCCCAAATGGGGACTTCGCTCACGAGTTCGCGGAGGATGAGGAGAAGTTCGACTCGTCAACCGTGGACAAATCTGGTCTCGAAAGCGCCGGCAAGGGTGGAGAGTTTGAAGAGAAAAGCAAGACAGTGCCAAGAGACCAAGGTGGCAACAACGAGTTGTTAGACCTTATGAGAGGACTAGCTGGTCGATTGGAACGTCCGGAGAGCTCACAGACAGAGCTTCGCAAGGAAGTTGCCCACGGGGTGAAGGCTGGAAGGGAAAAGGGAGATCACCCGAGGACGCCTGATAGAAGCCCGAGTATGTTTCAATCTGCTTTGGGAAGAGGGCCGCGTATGCATCTTGATTCGCTTTCCGAGACGCCTGAGAGAGAGGCAAACAGAAGACAATACTTCAATGGCGATCACGATGGATATTTTGCCAAGCATCAGCGTGAATATGGTGACCCAAATTACTTACGACGACCCCACTGTGATCTTGGAATTGATAGAGTTCCATGCGTGGGTCAGGTGGAAGTAAATCAAGGTGCAGGTATTCCAATCCCCCCAATACCACCATTGCAGCGTGCTGGAGGAACTTTTGGGTATCCAGACGCTAGGCAGAAAGAGATGAAGATTCGTCCTTTCGATGGCAAGGAATTGTACCAAGGTGTAGGATCTGGATTTTGGAGTGGGGTCGGCAATTTGAACGACAAATTGTACTGGCACAATCTACGTGTGGATAATTCTGGCCTGAAGATGTGAAGGTTGATTTACTGGGTCAATATCTGGATGGTATGGCCGAAAAGTACTTTAACAAGCAAATTGACCTCTGGTGGAGCCAAAATGCCATGCTTCAGTACGTCATGGAACGTATGCTACAAGCATTTAAGAGCTATATTACGCCAACTCAAGCGATGGACCTTTTCACACGCCCAAAAGATCCAAGAAAATCGTGGATTGAACACCTTTTGTACTTGAATGCTGATTCAGGAGCGTCAGATGGGAACTATGATTTTCTAGTGCTAAACGACATAGTACAGTATGGGTATCAAGAGATGAGAGTAGTCCTGATGGCCAAGGTTGATCATAAAAGGACGGACTACCTCCAGCAAGCAGAAGAACTCGCACATTTTGCGCAATCGTGGGAGTCAGGCATGACTAAGAAGCGGGTCGGACGGGGGATTGTTGGACACGTTCAAGAGGGTCGACCTTATCGCGTTCTGGAATCAGAGGCAAACAAACAGCGACCTGGAAAGAGTAATGGTGATCCAGTCCAACATCGTCATTTCAAGGAACGAAGAAGATGTTTTCTTGTGGTAAATTGGGACACATTGCTGCGAATTGCCCGAACGCAGACACTAACGAACGTCATGACTCGGATTTCACGTTGGCTATATCGGATGTGATGGACGAATCTACGGACATATGGATTCTAGACAGTGGCAGCAGCAGACCATAGGTCGGAAGTAAGGACTGGCTTGATGACAGTGAAGATGCGAGTGGCACATGTGTACAGCCGGATGGAAAATCCCTTAACATTACAAAAAAGGGTAATGTGACTCTCATTCTGACCGCGATGGGACAACGCCGCGTTGTGACGATCACTGATGTCTACTACGCTCATGATTTGAAGCCTAAACAACTTTTATATGGAGTTTTGGACCAAAAGGGATACACACTCGCGAGGTGTTGAACCCAGAGTGTATTGACGAGCGCTGACGGAAAGCATGTCATATTTGATTTCGATCTGATGAGAAATGTGCTCACAGTTCACGCAAAATTGCGGAAGAATCATTCTAGCACGCGAAACGTCATAATGTCGACTATTGGTCGCGAAGAAAGAAGCGCACAAGACTTACCTGTTAATCGCTCAACAAGGTTCTCTTGTTGATTTTCATAAGAGACTCGGGCACTTACATTACGATGCCATCGAACGATTGGCTAAGGATCCTGATTCAGGAATTAACTTAACTGATCGGGCACGTCCAAGCTATCTGAAGTGTGCTCAAGGAAAGCAAACGAAGAATCGTCAGCCCCAGAAAGACTCGGAGATCACTCACCAATTGATCGTATCGGTGGAGTAGTGTGCTCCGATTCAAAAGGCCTGATGGCACCCCGGGATCGGCTGGGTAATCGATACATGATCAACTTTGTTGATTACAAGAGCAAGTACGTGAAGATTTTTCTGGCCAAGACGAAAGATGTGGCCGCTAAACAATTCAAGCATTTCTTGACATATTTTGAGAAACGATTCGATTGTAGCATACATATTCTACGTACCGACTCAGGTGGAGAGTACGAAAATGTTGATTTGTTTTGCAAGGAACACGGTGTGGCTCGACAGCGCAGCGAGGCGCGTAATCAAGCAAGTAATGGTAAAGCTGAAAGAATGCACAGAACTATTATGAACATGGCCAGATGTATGATTTTCTCGTGTGAATTACCTTTAAGCTTTTGGGGTGATGCGGTACAATACGCGGCATATGTGCTTAACCGTTCACCTACCAATGCTAACCCTGATAAATTTTCTCCATTACAACTCCTGACGAATATAGCCTTAGCTTTAGGTGAGATTGTAATTTTTGGCTCTCCGTGCACGATTTTTCGTGACCCTATGAAGAAGAATTTTGCGCAGAGAGGTCAACGAGGATTCATTGTTGGTATCGGTGAGTCTACAAAGGGTTATCAAGTCTATCATCCGAAGGAGCGAGTCGTCGTTACCTCACAACACGTCAAGAACATCGAAACTCTGACTGTGGAACAGAACGAGCAAGTTGCTCGACGTCTTGTTCAAGATGAACCAATTGTTGGGGAGAATGAAGTGCGCGTGGAGAAGAAAAAAGCAACTTCAAATTGGACGCTCGAAAGGCCGGTAACACGCTCATCAAACAAAAGAATTAAGGCTAGTTCCCCTACGGACTTAGACAAGGATGACGAAATAGAAGTCGTGAACATCGCTCATGAATTGGACCCAGAAACTGTAATGAAGCTATACGCAGCACTCAGAAGGACGTATGGGAATTGGCTATGCAAAAAGAATTGAATGCGCTGGAAGAGAATGGAGTCTGGAACGTAGTACGCCTGCCTAAAAAGGCCAACAGCCTGCATTCGAAGTGGGTGTATAAAACTAAAAGGGATGCAAATGGTGAACTTGAGCGCTACAAGGCCAGGTTGTTTGCCTGTGGGAATGAACAAGTTTTTGGCTGTGATTACAATATTACTTTTGCAGTGGTCATGGATATGTCAAGCGTCAAAATCATTCTTGCTTTGGCTAGAAAATGGAGAGTGCCAGCGAAGCACGGCGACATACCAAACGCGTATGTAAAAGCTGAAAAAGAACCTGAACTAAGGATATTTCTTCGTATACCCTAAGGAATGAAGATACGACGTGAAGTCTACGAAAATCTAGGCGCAACCAGAGCAAACGAGCTTGCGTTGGAGTTACGCAAGGCACTGTACGGACTTAAACAGGCCGGGCGGTTGTGGAGTGAGTTACTACATACCAGATTGGAGAGTTTGAATTTCACGCAATGTCTTACCGATACGTGTGTGTGTTGGAAACACATGCAAGAGGATTCTGTGATTGGTTGGTGTGTATGTCGATGATCTTCTTGTAACAGCGGCTCGGTCAAACATGGTGGATAATTTTTTTGGCGAGTTAAAGGAACTTTCTGTCAAGGACTTAGGCACTGTCAGCAAGTTTTTAGGCATGCGCATAGATTACGACGATGGGAAAGGGTACAATATTGATCAAGAAGTATATATTCGGGAGATGTTACACGACAATGGTTTGGAAGAGGCAAGCGGAGCCCGTACTCCTATCGGCGAAGACTCGAGCAACTTCCAAGATGAGAGTGTGAAATTATCGGACAAACACCACGACGATGCGGCCACCATCAAGCGTTTCCAGTCTTTGGTTGGAAGCTTGCTTTGGTTTTCAAGATGCAGTAGGCCGGATATATCGTACGCAGTGCACAGAGTGTCCAGACAAACCCACTCTCCAACGTTAGGCGACTACAAAATTGCCAAGAGAATAGCAAGATATTTACAGGGAACGAAAACAATGCGTTTGAAAATGAAAGGAGATCTCTCGGGGACTGATGGTATTAAAATCGTTGGATACAGCGATGCTGATTTTGCCGCGGATCGGACTGATAGAAAGTCAATCACCGGTGGCTGGATTACTGTCGATGAAATGCCGGTGTCGTGGATGGCGAAAAAGCAAGGCGGTGCGTCGTAATCCACCATGGAAGCTAAATATACGGCGGCGTCGGTCGTGGTTGTGCAAATGCTTGGAGTATGTGGATCCCTACACGAGATTGGGTTGAAATGCGAAGAACCTATGATCTTATATGTGGATAACCAGGCGGCATTGAAGCAGCTAGGAGGAGATGGTTCACCTGCAAAGTCGAAACATGTTGACGTGCGAATTAAATTTGTGATCTCACACGTAAAAAGCGGTGCATTAGTCCCGCTGTACCTTGAAAGTCGCAACATGCCTGCTGACTTGATGACGAAAGCTGTTGCAGCGCCACGATTGGAAGAGCTGAGAACTTTGGTGGGGCTTGGTGAATGTTCAGATGCTGACGAGAAATAAACCGATGCTACAATGACTGATGGAATGGTTGCAAACTATGATGATTGACAGCAAGGGAGATGATTATGTTTGCGTTATCGCGGGACTCTGACGGGCAAACGAGGCAGAAGGACATGCAGTGTAGTCCCCGATGGAGGAATGTTGGAAGTTTGACGACCTTGAGGAGGACGTTGAATTTGCGGTTTAGTGGTGTTAAACCGCGATAGTCTATATTGCATGTTTATGCGTGGACTACACAGCGTGTGTATACCCACGCACAAGGTTGTTAGCAAACTGCTTTGCCCAGTTGTTCACCAGCATTATACTGAGCTGTTATTTGCCCAGCCACGCTGCGACAAACACAGAGGGAACGCGAACCACGCACGCGGTATTCGAGTAAAAAGAGTAAGTGTATTAGATTAAGATCCTCCCTTTAATCTAAGTACGAAATGCCATGGTCCACACAGGGCTCTGCCCACCCACGCACAAGGTTTTTAGCCTATGGGTGGGTGCGATAAGCGCTGATTTGGAACCCTGCGTCTTACGCTTGCGGTCGACCAGAGTCTTGTTCGTTCTGCCACCAAACAGATCCCCAACATTTCTGAGACACCCGTTTCTTGCGCAAGTTCAAGCTGCACAGACGCGCGAGCGATTACGTGACAATGCAAAAGTAAATATCCTCACCTAGAACTTTCGATCCAGGCTCACTCGGACTGTACTGCATGCCACGACAAGCGACTTTGAGTTTGTTCTTGGCAGAATGGCTTGTGATGATGACCCTCACGCGCTCAGTGTAGCAAGCGTAAGTATGGGGTACGCTACCTTACACTGCACCAGTTCTGTCATCTTTGTATTCGAGGAAGACGAGGGGGAAAAATGCTTAAGCACGCCTACACGCTGAGATGGGGTAGCTATACTACGCTTACACCTGTGAGCTTCCGCAAATGGGACATTGTAATAGACACTCGCTCTGAATGCGTTCTTCAAGGAGACCACGAATATATATTACAGAAGAAGCACGCATCAGCTTTTGTGAGGTACTCACTTCCTGGAGGACACTCGGATGACTAGATTTGGGTTGTATTACGGTCAAAGTGGCAGAAAAGCTGCAAGTATCTTGTCGTACGGCACGTCATTCTGTCTCTGAATAAAGCTTGTGCTCCAGCTGTCCTCCACGTGTTTTCTCGCCGGGATCGCCACATGCACGTCAAGCTTCCCAGTTGCAATGGTCCCTTTACCAAACTGTGTCCTAAGTGGTCCTGTATGACAACAAACAAACAAGATAAAGACTCAGTTAATTGGTCGTGAGATGAAGGCTCAGCCACTTAACCTGCCAACTGCCGTCCTCTCGGAAGCGCCTTCATCGTCCAGATCTCGACTCTTTGGTTAGAAAGTGCACGTGGTGTGTGTGAAGTGCAAGAAAAAGTCGAGGCCTGGTCTGCGTATACGATGAAACGATTGGGATAGAAGCAAGGATCGGTTTGTGCCTACTGTCCAACAAAATCATGAATGCCTTCGTCACTTTACGATTGACTAGCATCGAGCTACCCAACCTCCAACATGCATAAGCTCTGCCTTGTGCTCACGGCCTCAAGCACCCTTCTCTGCGAAAGAGCCGAAGCAGTGAATGACGAAAACCAAGCGGATGTTACTGCGCACGACCCGGTGACTGTTTCACACCTCGACGACACCACGTCCGACTCGCAACGACTGTTGCGGTCCCATAGCTCGCCTGTGGGTACGACCGCGTCCGGTGCTCATTGAAGTCTTGAGTCGGAAGGCACGGTGTTCTTGCCTGGCCAGAGAACCGAGGAGCGGGTTGAGCCATCGCTTTCTTTGGGCGAACTGGAACGGCTTCCTAATTTTGTACGGAGCGTGTGGGATCAACAGATGCTGGGCTTCAAAAGCGACGTGGGCACGTGGCGTACGAGGCTAAGTCCTCTCCCTGCATATTGCTCGAGAGATAGGCCTTGCTGGTTCGAGCTCCAATCCTGTGCAGCTCAAGACCTGGTTAATGTATGTTAGCCACTATCGCGCGTATTATCCAGTTTTGGTGTCACACATACAGTGTTTGCGCTTAGACATTCTGCGGGGGAGGTGTCCTATCGGCTTACATTGTTCGTAAAGGTCGACGACAAATTCGTTCTATCGCACCTCGGTAAAGTCAGCAGCTCTACATTGCCAGACTATAAAGCAATGGTCGCTTGGATGTTCGACAACGTAGCTTTTCATATCTCACTCCAATGGCAAGATCCCAACTGGATGGCTAAGGGGTGGCTGAAGTTGAAGGTGGATCCCGTGCAACTCACCGACCTGTTGATGATCAAAGGAAAAGAATAGGGACACAAGTGGGACTTGCTGAAGCTCAATGGCATGTCTACCACGACATGTTGAAGACAGAGGGTTCGAAACTCGCTCTTTCCGATGAAAAGTTAGTGAAACTTTTCCGCATACCGAACGAAAAAACCAGAGAAGGCGTAACTTGTCTGCAACCCCTGGCTTCCAAAAAAGCCGGGAACGACAAGGCACAAGCTCAAGCCCAGCGCGATGGGAGGATCCAAGCAAGGTGGGGTGGATCTAAGGACGTCGTCCAGTGCTGCATAAGTAATTTCCCCACATTGGCCCGATTAAATTTCTGTGTCGACATGTACAGGAGCCCGGAGCGAGAACAAGGTGGAGACGGTGGGACTGAAGTTGATCTACAGGAGCCGCTATGATGAAGGTTGTCTTTTAGTAGACTGCACCTATAAACTCGATGAATACATATACACATACGGCGTGTTTTAGCAAAGCTCTGTTTGTAGATGTTGTATGCAAGCTTCTGAGAGGGAGCTAGTGTTTCGACCGTACACCATCTCAGCCTTTCACGTTTACTGAAGTCACAATTCTGAGGTCATCATCCGAAAACAAGGACAATTGCGTCTGTGCTTCGAGTTCACAGCCATAAACAAGGACCTGGACGGCGTCATTGTGATGGCCACGTTCGTGCCCACTCCCACCCTCCCCTCCCTCTCTTACGCGCATTCTATTCCTCTTCATCTCCTCTCGATCGTGACCGCTGGAAACCTCGCCGCTCTTTCGTTTGCTGGCGCTACGGTTGGTTCAAATGAACCGCTCGGTACCCTCTTGACTCCTGTGTTATCGCTTTTCACACGTCTCTAGAGCTCTCGACGGGCTACTACTACTTTTTTTGTCTTCCTGATCCCACGGTTATGGATTCCACGCTACTTGACGTCGAATATGTGTCGAAATGACGTCAGTGTGCCCAAGTGTTGTCGATCGGACTCCTTGTAGCTCCAGGCGGCTGTAACTTCTGGCTTACAGCCTGCATTTCTCTGCTTTGAGAGTAGATCCGCGTTGATCAAGTCACGATTGTATTGTGTGAGGGGCTGATAGCAGCTCCTGGCAGACTGGAGTCCAGCGAGCTCTTTTTGAACGAGATTTACCAGAATGAAGCGACGACTATCGTAGTACAGGCACTGGCAAGTCACAAGCTGCAAACACTATTGAATCCTGTTGCTTGTATGTTGCGTGCTCTTTTAGTCGCTTGCAAAAACCAGGCCGTGCTGATGGGGCCCGTGGTGCTCTCGAGACGGGCGGTCAACGACCCATCTTATGTCGAGACGCTCGTGGTGAAGACGACGTGAACAATACTATATCACAGCAGGAGCATGACGCATTGAACACGGTGGTGTGCGTGCTGACAAATGCGCAGCATGCTTGTATTAAGCTGGCCAAGCTGACGCTATTGTATACTGTGAGCTGACCAGAAGATGATTCAGACATGGCGTTCGAGCCACTAAAACCACGTTAAGTCGAGGATGCTTGTGTTTATGTACCAGTGTGGCTGAAAAAAGTGATGGTGCACCGGGTCAGCCCTGTGGGCGTCTGTGCAGCTCGCATATCGAGAGGCTGCGGCAGGAACAAGCTATTTCAACACGATGCGGTAGCAACTTGACAAAGATTTGGGACGTGCTGTTGGACGCTTAATTGTTTTGAGCGCATTGCCGTACGAATCGACGGTAGCTCTGGCTGCTTGCATTGGACTTCGAGTGTTTGGCAGTTTTCCGCTAGCGAAATCAGACCGTATTCTAGGTATGCAGAGCCTCGTTACACGTGCACCGTCTTCATTGGCGTGCTCGATAAGGTCCGGCCTTTGTCGTTGTGTTGTTGTTTGATATCCACTCGCCCCATCGAGAGCAAGCGTCGGAACAGCGCGCTGAGTACACTAACATCGCTGTCACTCTATCTCAGCGAGTACTTGTGTCACTGTTTCATTTACCGTCAAGTTGGCGCCGTACCGCTGTTTGCAGTATGAACGGTACTGTTCTACACTCATGCTCAGGAGATTGTGCCTTGCTCGCTTCGGTGATTGGTTTTGATGATGGTACATGTAATTCTTCCTCAACTTTTGGCAGCAAGACGTGGTATACCGGTGCGGGTAGCGCTTCAAGTCGAACATCTTAGTGTGAGTGGAGATGTTGTGCTCAAGGCGGTTCTAGCAGAAAGTTTGTTCGGCCGCCCGTTGCTGACTTTTGGACCGGTGGTCCGTGTCTTGGCATCAGACGCGACGTTGATCAGCTGCGGGCATGATTTTTCCTGGCGTGTATGGTACGGGTCGCTATGTGCGAAGTCTTTCTTGCGGCATCACCACGCTCATCGGCATGATAGTTTGGATGACTAATCAGATGGCGAACACGCAGCATTGCCTGCTCACCCTTCTCGTCAGCTTGATGCTGGATGGGTCGGGAATCTACGTGGTGGTATCTGAGTACCCTATCGCCCAATCTTCATGCCGGCATCAACTATCGCTTCGTGCGCTGCGAATCTGTATTGTGTCAAAATGGATTCCATCCCCCACTTTTAAGTCAATCCATAAGCGTAGCATCGGACAAGAAGTTGATTTGATCTGGGCACGTGGAGTATTGGGGCCGAGTCCGTATTGCAGTGTAGCCAGCAATTTCGTCGCGCTACGATGGTTAATGGCAGTAAACTGCGCAGTCTGGTTCCCACTCTCGGTGTTCCAATGCTGGAATAGGACCGGGAGCTGATGGATGCTTGCAATGCGACCTGAGAGCCTTCGCGTTGCGTAACGTTGCGACCCAAGCCCTTGTACACGAAAACCAGGGTGATGTTACCGATTGTGTGCTGTTACGTTGCTGAGACTCATGATGGAAGAGTATTCGCAGCTTTTCGCAGCTGCCTCAGCTTCAGCACTGTCAGGTCCAGCATTACAGTTGGTGCCTTTCGCATCTATTCCTCACTGTCCAGCGTAGTGTGACCTAACACAATCTGCCTTCGGCGTCATCTTAAATGTGGTGATACACCGGATATTCGCAACGGCCAATCGCCTATATGGCGGACAGCAGTGCATATGCTTCTGACTGAGCTGTAGTCGGTGCCCATTGATGTAGTGAGGCACCAGCTGCTCGCGCTAGTTGACGGTTTTACGTCATCTGCCCAGCATTTGCTTGCAACTTACCGTGCAGTGCGAAACATTTATTCGTCTTGAACAAGCAGCAGGTGTGTCTCTAGGGATAAGACTGACCCAATCGCTATATGTTTCTTTGGTGCGGTTTGCATCAGCAACAGGTGCAGACACACCAAAGAGAATCATTACGGCTACTAGCATATACAGGTACTGGAGGTACCGTATAGACTTCATGAAGACATCCGCAGCGGTGTGCTTTGTCAACCAGATTGTTGCGAATCCTTTGGTCTTGTTCGCGGTTAACAAGCAGCAGGCAATGTTCACCTGATTCATTGTGAAGGTATGGCTGACAGTACATCAACTACAGCCACTGTATAGCAGTATCCACTCCTCTAGGGCAGCTCAATCAGGTTCTTCGCCTCCTGGAGCGAGGTTATACGCTGATGTCAGCGTCGGGCGGTGATGGAGTCATTACAAAGATAGTACTTGCTGCGCGTAAATGTGGACAAGTGACTGCTAGCTGTTACGATGCGTCATTCCGTCTCTCCGCGATTGCGACGTTTACTTTATACGCATGGATATGACACAGGACTGGTTCCGACGTTGGTTGCCAACGTGGTAGCGATGAAGGTGTTGTTGGAATACTGGGTGCCATCAAAATCTGTCATTTCACGTTCGTCATCGTGCCAGCTACACATGCAATGAGCCGTTGATGGAGTTTGTGGCTGAAAAAATAAACAGGATATGGTTATATGGCGTTTTTCAGTTGCTTGTAGAGCTCTCGTCGTTGCTGCATATCTTTCTAGCAATCGATGGAGTGCAATACAACAAGTGCTTCGTGTAATACGATAAAGTTGGACACGCAGGCGAGAGCGGTACTCTGTCAATCAGCTTCTTGTCCGAGGTCGCCTCCTTGAATCGTCGATGCATGTGCGCAGAGTGGTGACTGCAGCGTTGGCTCGTGCATCGCTGCAAGTTGAAGTGACTGCAATGCAATGCGTCGAGCAACTACAAGGAAGAGACGGCACTTGAAAGGTAGTCGCGAAAGCTACACGGAGGTCTTACAAGCAACGGCAAGTGCTAGCGCAGGTTCTGTACGACAAACATCCTCGTTGCTTCAACAGATTTAAGTGTGTGAGGAGATACTCAGCGCAATAGACGATATGGCGTGTATGCAGTGGCTATGAGGCTCATTGCAAGAAGCCCGATATGAATCGCTTCAGAGATGAAGCCATTGCAACAGCTTGAAATTTTGCTGATATCGAGCCCTCGCTGTGCCCAGGAGGTGCGATTTGTTGTGCAGAAGTGCTCGACTATTGAGTTACGACAGATTGCGTATTTACCAGCAGTACTATCAGGCGCCAGTCGCAATCACCCATTGCCGTATTGTCATAAACCTCAACTCATAAAGTCAGCGGAAGCGGCTGAACCCTAGTGTGAATGGGGATCTGAGGAATCAAGGTGGTGGTGGCGTTGCTACAAGACATTCCTGGAGAAAATGTCGGGAGGGATTTAACGCGTTGTCTGGATCATCACCGATGTCGAAGAGTATGGTCGAAGCTTGCAACATTTCGTGCAAGGAGTTAGCAGATGCAGCTGTCCGCGATTGCACTAACGCTGGCCGAATATTATCTGTTGATGAAGTCGACATCCGAATACCTCGTGCTGAGCTGGAAACTTCAGAGAGCGCATCTGCGGTGATCGATACCGGCAGAAGATTTAACTTGCACTCGCACAAACTGGGTTAAGTAATGTCTATCTCCCTAATTGGATCGGAGACTGGAGCTGGCAGTCAGAACCGTCGGCACAGTCGCGAAGTCAATCGAGATGCAGAGCGGCTTTGATGTTGGTGTCAGACGACTTTTGAACACAATCGGTCAAACTGGTAGCACACCTGAAGTACCTGGAAGCACTTGTGTAAGTGTCGAGCTTATTGCAATGCACAAGGTGGTGTCAATGCTCTGGCTGTCCTTGCGAGCCGCACAAAAATGCTTACGGTGATAAAGTACGCTACGAGATGGAAAGATGCGTGAAAGGCCACAACAGCAACGGGCTGTGCTGTCACATGCGTGGTGCAGACGACAGCTGCGACTGCAAGAAGCGGGTGCAGAGGAGTGGAGTGTTTGACTAATAGACGAACACTGCAACCGACGTTTAGCCTGCGCTAAAGGACGAATGAACTCGGCCTTAGTCCACAGTGATGGAGCTAAGAAAGGTGTGAGGTGGATGTCTGGGATGCTTCTCCAATACAATGCGACGTCACCGACTGCATCGACGTCGCAGAGAAGACAACGATAAGTAGCAGCGTTGGAGCTACCGTGGTGGGTGCTGGATAACATCTAGTATTGTCGGTGCGGTAGCACGGTGGGGGGGTTACGTGCACGACAACATCATCATGATGTTATCAGCGTCAGCATCCTGACTAACACGAACAAGCACTGGGGTATCTTCAATTATGCCGAGGTGAAGTACCAGCTAGTTGCTGGGTGCAGGACATATCGACCTGAACCACACGCTGATGTTATAGCTGCGCCTGGCATCAGCTTCAAATCGAGGAGCCGTTCTGGAGGCGAGAGTATTGCTGTCGAAGCGGTGCCCTTCGCCTGCACTCTCAACTTCATCTGCGAGCGAGGGAAGTATCGACAAAATGCGATATCTGAAAGCACTGGAAGTCGATCGAATGAGAGGGGCGGAATTGTGTGGGGTATGTGTTTGTTGTTCAGACTGGCGGAATTGGCTAGATAGTAAAGTCTGAGCTTGCCAGTCTGACTGTCGTCTTCCTCATGCACTGCGTGGAGAAATGCTTGCGTGGATTATAGTACTGGTAAATCATCGACAATGAAAGTTTCGAGCTCCTCCCGATGCATCATGGACGTTCTGTGATAGTGACACCAAATCAAGATGACTAAAAGCTGTATGTTGAAACCGGCTTCATGGTTAGTTCGGTGATGGTTGACGACTGCTGCCAAAGGCTCACGGAATGGTACTGAATGCTGCTGCACTCTAGTGATGTAATTCGCGTTCAAGTACCCTACTTCCTTCTATCTGGCATACATCGAAACGCCGGCGCAAACTTGCTAGAGCTCATAATTCTGTGCCAATGCTAGGTATATGTCGAATAGATACATCGACATCCAGCGCCTTAGACAAACCGTCCATGCTGGCGTCAATCAACCCCGATACAACCAACCGAAGTCTCTTTCACTTTGGATGCGAGTTGCACCAGTGTTCCTATTCGTAGTCTCAAGCCATATCGTGATCTGTCGAATACTCGGAACTAGTGGCAAAACCGTCTTGACGGATGTGACTATATTCGACATGCGGATGGACAACAACAACAACAGCAAGTGCCCCAATTCTAAGCACCTCATACTGTCTGTCCGCTCAGCTAGCTGCACGTCCTTTGAAGACCGAGGCAAACTAGACATAAGTTGCCGGGAATCCATCGTAGAACATGCTGGGCTGACCACGCACCTGGATCCGATTTACTCTGTACAATATAGATGCTGCATCTACGTTCCATCCACGCTGTAGACCACCTGTCGGGATCAGACGTGCTGCTGTTCTTGGTACTGAGTAAGGGGGAGGCGTCACGTGTGCAGAAAGAACCCATTGGATCGTTTTTACTGACCAACACGAACCCAGTCCAGATCAAACGGGCTTCTTCACAGCACACCAAGCTCGATTACAACAAAAACGGTATTGACTTTTACCCCACTGCTGCTGACGAACAGATCGACCAGGAGCTACTTGTAAGGAGCTGAGGTATTAAAACCATTGGCATCCCCCGCCTTCGCTTGACCCAGTCTTCGAACAACTTGAGCTGTTTGTTTGGAAAAAGAACCAACGATTGGCACGCCTATCTTTGCTGCTCTTGAGCTGCTGTAAGCGCAGTGTCACAGTGTGACTGCACGCGGCTTTCGTATCCTTTCCAGACTTGACACGTGAACGTCAGGTCTTCCCGGAACGAATCGCTTTTCTACTTGCGTATAAAAAGCAGAATATGAGTAGGTCGAAAAGACGTCGAGAGACAAAAGCAGGTTGACCAACCTCAATTTGAGTGTTAATCTCTTTAAGAACCTCGTGCAATCGAGCGACTGAGCCGGCGATGCGCAAGAGCAGCGCCTTCTGCTTCTCTTCATGGGGATCTGCATCATCAGATCATTCACAATTAGGTTCTACTAGACACAGAGTGATGCAGGTAGAAAACGAGGACGTGCATACTCTGCATCTGATCTAGAAATAACAAAAACACTTTATCCACCCACAGTCATCGATTACCACATCCATATAAAACAAAAAGTCCAAGACACTTGTCTTTTTCCAGCGTGTACAATCCGACCCATTTCCCCAAAATACGACCCAATTCAGGCAGTACCCTTGGACGTTCTTTCCCCCCTCTCTCTCTCAATGTTTCGTACTTGTAACAAAAGAGGGTCCGACTTTATCCTTTTGGTCCCGACCAAATCACAAATGGATCCCAATTTCTAGTCCCCTCCTCTCCTCCTCCCTCCCTTCAAACATCGTCTTCACTTTTGTACCGGTGAGCGACCAACAACGGGCAGCGGATGGAGAGTAGTTACCACGCGAGCGACAGCAAGCCTGGTCGCGGCAACAGCAGTAGCGGACCCGTGTACAAAGACCGAGGGTCGTTACCCCATGGCGGAAGCGGCGGCAGTGGCCATGCGTCCATGGGCTCCTTTCGTCGCGGCTCGTCCCATGCCGCGGGCCCACGGGAGTGGGATCGGGACGGCCGCAGTCACCAGCGTTCGCACTCGAGGGACGGCACAAAAGAACGACGAGGTAGCGGCGGTAGCAGTGGCACCCGCAGCTCCTTTGGGACGGCTGGGAACGCGGCCCTGCGGCTCCGAGACCGGAAGAACTTGTTGCTGATGCACCGCACGGGGGCAAAGAAGAAGCTGTCGCCAGCAGACGAGGCGATGCGCGTGATTGGCATGGACTTGAAGTATATGAAGGTACGGCCAGACGGGGTTAGGGGTATGGGATGTTGGGGCCCAGTAGTTTTTTTTCTAATGGGATTGGGATTGGGATTGGGATGCAGGATGCAGGGCACCCGTACGTGAGTGACAAGCTGGCCATGTTCCCAAGTGTGTTTCCGACGAACGCCAACTTCCCGGAGGAAAAGTTCCGCTTCCACGCGCTGCGGAATGCGGCGTTTGTGAGTCCGTTGCCGCGCGGATTCAATCAGCAGTGGCATTTGCAGTATTCGGCTTTTACGGACAAGCAATTGGCAATTTTTGATGATTTGACGAGGGCAAGTCGCGCGATTGCGCGCTTACAGGAAGAAGCTCACGATGATACGAAAAGTGCTGGGGTTGGGTTGCCGGTGACTAATGAAGACGGAACTACTGTGGCTGCAGCAGCCGAGCACGCTTTTACAAACTATTTGATTCGCCACGTGCGGCGACTTGATGAACGCACTTGCCATGTCTGGATGAGCGAACTGTCGAGCGGTGCTCGCAGTGCGGCAGAGCTTACACAAGCGCATGGGGTGCCGTTTAAACAATGGCGAGCTGTGCCGGGGATCTCAAAGTGCCCACTGCTTGAACTGGTGGTGAAATATCGACCGGCGTACGCTGACGCGACGTGGTTTATACGGATTAATGTGGTGTATACAGAAATGCGGGAACTGCAGCGGGACGGCGCGATTCGGACAGGCGATTGGTTTTATAGCCCACGACGCAACCAGCGACGTAGTCAGGGATGGACTGACAAGCTCATTGATTACCTGCACATGGCAGTGCGTCAGGCAGCGGTAGATTCTAGCGCAGGGGTGGAGAATAGGTCAGCAGAGGCAGCGAACTCGAAACTCACGGCAAATGGTGCTCAGACGTTATCAAATAGAGGCACCGCAGCGGCGTTACCGTCGCAAGCAACGAGTAAAGGGTCGACAGGGGACAAGCAGATGGCTCCAAGGCTGCGGCATGGCGAGACGTCAGCAATAGATCACGCTCGAAGTAGCGCCGGAACTCAGGCAGCACCTGGTAGTGGTGGAGTAGGGATCTCTTCGACGGCGCTATCATCACAGTATGAGGAGTGGTCGTACGCACTCAAGCTGTCTGAATATCAGTTCAAGCTGGGGATCTTAGACCGTGCGCACTATTTTGACGGACTCTTGTCACTACTGCAAAAATCCATGACACCTCGATCACAGCGTGGAACAAATGGTGGACTCATGCGGTGTTCAGCCGTGCTGGCACTTGGAGTGAATGGTATAATGGAGCTAATTTTGGTGGTGCAGAAACTGCTTCCAGAAATGCTGCTTTCTGCGGATGCAGTTCTGATGCTTGTAAAGATAGTGTTGCAGCAGCTGCGGTACCTACTTCCCCCTAGTTGTCCGATTCCCCAGGAGACCGAAGGAAGATCATTTTATGAAGAACTTTTAGTGGCGTTATGCCAGTTGCTGCGAGACATCCTGCTTAATGGAGGTGATGTTCTAGTTCGTCTCGAGAATAACGGTGCGTTGGTGATGTTTTCAGCTGATAGCTGTTGCTACTGTACACTTTTTTGACTTGACGTTCATGCACAGCACCGCCATTATGGCCAGCTTACGTATTCACCGACCGGTTCTTCCATCGCAACGCGTACGGTGCTACAGCAATACAGACATGTATTGATCGCTGTCACAGGAAGAACAGGGATATTACAGGGCGCATTCTGCGACTTCAACAGGCGTGCCCGTCCTCAAGTTCCGTAGGCGGAGGTCAGGTTCTCGCCGCTGCGATGCGCAATGAGGCACAGATCTTGCAGACTCTAGACCGTTTTCATCGCGTAGATTCGACTTTGGACTTGCATCGTGTTTATGGCGAAGTATTCTGTCCACTTCCCCTTGTAAGCTCCACTGATAATGTATCTTCAGCTGACGTGCCAGTCGACATTGCTGCACTCTTCCTCGTTTGCGAGTGGGCAGTAACAAGTCAACGTCCAGCTGAGTACCGGTACTTGTCTGCACTCGCACTGATCGAGATGCATAGCAATGCTCTTTTGAAATACGGCAAAGAGTACGTTTATGTAGCAAATGCTGCAACAGTGAAAGCTGACACATGTTTGATGATTTTTGGTCTTACAGCAAAGGTTTGCTACTCCACTGCGGACCAAAGGACCATCAAGTTGTTCTTCAGGGTGCTTTGCAAAACTTCTTGCAACGGTACGAGCCTAAAGTGATCACGGAGATTACTCAAGTGATCGATCTTTTCTGTCTTCTCGTGCGGCGTCGACTATTCAGTGTGCCCAGTTTTGTAAAATTCGTTTCGAGCTGTAATGAAGCAGCGGCTTGCACGGGCAACAGCCCATTGCTTGTGCTAGCTGCAGGAGGTGCTGGTGTCGCCAGGCGGAACGAATCAGCACCGGTAGTTCACACTGCGTACAACATCGAATGTTCGCCAGGGCGAGGGTACAAGTCCAGTGATGTTTACTTGCTATCCCCAAGCGATCGGCTGAAGCTGTATATGTGGCAGCTTCCACGAAGCCCGTTTCCGCTGCCAACATGTGTGCCCATGCTACCGGAAGACAGCTATGATGGCGAGCTCAACTATTTGCAATGGCTTGAAATTATGGATCTCCGCCAAGGGCATCTTAATTGCTCGAAGACACTCGAACGTGCTCAGTCACTTTGTGTCTACGTGTTTCACACGCATGGCCAGGCAAAAGATCCAGCGAATGTTGGAACACCGGGGGCAGCTGTTGGAGCTGCAAGCGCGGACAGCAGTAGAGCACTAAAAGAAGTGGAGTATCAGGGCAAAGTCGGTGAGCTGATTTCAGCCGTGAAAACCATGTGCGGTCACGACAAAGGGCGGTTCACGCGCTGGTTCCTTCACAAAATTTATGAAGAGGCCACCTTTTTTCGATTTTCTGATCACGGCAGTGTGGAACACGTAATGCGGCTTGTATGCCTTGTGCTTGAAATCGTGGACGTGCTGGGTCTTCTCGAGGTTCTTGTACACTTCCTGCGGCGTTCCCCGTGTTTCCTTGTCAAGAACGTAGTGTTGGCTATGATTGAACGCCACGAACTCGCGTTTTGTGCTACGGACCAAATACCATTTTTGCTGCAGTCTTTCGTGGACCGCTTCCATCGTATTCCTCAGCATGCCGATGATAAGACTGGGAACGTGGCTCAGTTTTTCTGCAAGATGTATTATGCGCACATTAAAAAGAAAGAGATCGCGAAGTTGGACTTGCCGTTTGCTCTGCTTAAGCCGATTGCAGAAACAGCTAGAAAAAACCAAGATGCGACTGTAGCCGGAGGCAACGCGAATGGTTCGGGAGCTAATGCAACCGGTAGCGGGGCTAACGCCAATCAAAAGGCCAAAGAGATGACGCTGGAGACGCCGAACCCGATCGTGCGTATCCCACCACCCCGCGAAGTTCTTCCTCCGGAGCTAAAGAGTGCACTTGCACGGGCATTCAAAGCTTTGCAAGCGCGTTCTTTTGATGGCCCTAGTGCCGATGGTAAGCAGACACCTGCAACTCCTGGCGCTGGTAGTTGCACTCCGCTGCAGAGTCCGAATAGCATGAATCAAGATGCCTCAGCTTCTACTGAGTCCTTTGCAGCCTTCAAGCCCAGTTACTCGAGCTTGTCATGGCAGGAGGTTATCGGTGAGGCGACACCTTCAGCAGAAGCTAAGTCGCGTGATAGCGCGGTCGACTTTGCGGTGGCTGCAATCAACATGAGCATGACATCTTCTGCTGTGGGGTCCACAAACGCGAATGCAACAAGGGAGCGGCGCACGCCTAACTACGTGTTCTTCTTTCGAGCTGTGCTGAGCGAGGTGATGGATAAATGGATGGCTAATATTTTGGCACGGGTGAAGTCAAATTTCAAGAGGCCCATTACGACCCCGCATTATATGCACCGTTGCGTCCGTCTTATTCGGGAGGTTGTGGAACAACATCCTGACAACGGTGAGGAATTTAGGGAAAAGTTCTCCAACACCCTAGCAGTTTGGTTACAGAAGGAAGTGCTGCCTGGTTTTGCTGGCAGTGACACGCCTAAACGTTCGCGCAATCCATTTTTGAATGCTGATAACAGCAAGGAGGCTTTTGCACTCAACCAGAAAGGCCGTTTGGACCGTGTGCAGTACGGGCTGAAGAGTTTTCTAGTATCTCTGGCTGTGCATAGAGTGTTGAATCTCTCCCAAATGCTTCGACTGGTACTCGTGCCGCTCTTTCCGCGACTGGTACGTTATACTTTTATGACCTTTTGCTTTATCCACGCATACTGTCAGTGACTCATGGGTGTTACGATTCTAGCGCCGCGCATCCCGTGATCCGCCTCCAAACTTGCCGACACAGCTTCTAGCGATGGCTCTTGTCTTCCAGCTTTTCTCAGAACCGCCGCAGAATCTACTGTTGGATCCACAAAAAGTGGTTATGTTTGACGAACCGATGGTAAGATTCCAATTACTGCAGGTTGTTATGTATCGATGTCTGTTCTGACCAATTGTGCTCGCCTGGAATCGTAGACAAAATACCATTTGCGATTTCTACGCTCACAGGTGCCGGCATGCCTGATGTTCCCGTTGTGCTTCTTGTTGTGCCAAATCTCATACCAGATGGAGGATAATTTTCTGCTTCGCAAGCGCGAAGAGCGTGGCGCGTTGGCTAGCGCCACTCTCTTCAACTTGACGTCCGACGGCATCGTTCGCGACACTATTTTTCACGACACGAAAGAGGCCCGTGAAAAACACATCCTTCCCGTTTACCACAAGAAGCAGTGGCATACGGCCGTTCTGCTGACACACTTTTTCCGGCCACCATCATCGCCAGCAGAGGACGGGAATGGGCAGGTCCAGCTGCTCAAGGTGGGGCAAATAATTGATCAGATGAACGTCTGGACACTTCACCGTGGCGGCTCAATTTATCTCGACCTGCAAATGAGCCGACAACAGCAGAAAGTAAAGCGCTCCAAGCGACGCTCGCGACTTCAGCGCCAACACGTACCCACGCATGCAGCAGGTTGCAATAAACGAAAAGCTCTTCAAGCTGATCCGTCAGTGCGCTTGACTAAGCGAATAGCGATAGATAGTGGTGAGGGTGTTGTGGCAGCAGGGGTGAATGGATTTACTGACGATGCAACGTGTCTCGGTAGCCACGCAGATACGGAAACTTCGTTCGGTGGTAGTCTATTGGGCAGCAGTTTTTTCAATGGAGAAGAGGAAGCAGATGATGGCGATCTTGAGCTTGAATTGGGCTACGACGAGACGAGTAGTGCTACCGAAATTTTGTCGAGTCTAATTGTGCTGCGCACGCTGAAGCGCAGCTCACGACCACCAATCGGGATCGGATCGACTGCGTTGTCATCATCCATCACGACATCCTCGTCTGTACCGGTGCCGCCGACACCAGTCGCCATGACTACGTTCTCGTCATCGTCACCCTTAGCTACTCCCAAACTTTACAATACGCCGCGTCACGTTCACCTCGATGAAGGGAACAACGGCAAACACCGTGGGGCTACTCCAGGTCTCGATGATATCACTGAAACAAAGGCATCAGTGCTGACGCTGCCTATGTCTGTTGCAGCGACGTACAACTCTTTGACCCCATGCGAAGCCCGTATGCTGGATGCAGCTGGGGAGGCGCAAAACTCAGCAGTGGCATCTTTGTATGCCGCTACCGTTTGCAGCATCTCGAGACGCGCTATGGGGTCAGTGATTGCCAAAGTTTTACAAGTTCTCGAAGATGACGTGAAGCACTCGCAACCTGAGAAGTTCGCCCGACGTTTAAACACGACATCTGTCGTGCATCTCGTTAGTGGCATTATGTGCACGTCTCCTGGGAACGCTTTTTTGCCACGCTACATGATGTCACTCGCTACTCAGCTCGAGTGGTTGTACGAGGGCTGTACGATACATGACAAGCAGCAACGATCCACGCTGGCTGAATCTGGTCCACACAGCTACTCTTTGCTGCGTCGACTTCGCTGTAAGCTAGCGGTGCGTCTGCAGCTAGTGGGTGTAATCGGACCCAGCAAGCATGCTGTGATGACCATTTGCTATCGTGACCGCATCGTCAAAACGCTGTTTGCTCTGCTGGGTACATCTGCAGTCTCAACTGGACCCGGGCTTTCACTCTTCAGCTGGATTCTAGACCTCATTCCAGTCGTCAATGCCTCTGTGCTTCACAGCCGACAATATGTGAGTATCATGGTACCTGTTGCATATCAAACGTAGGAGGATACTGACTATTTGATGATGGATCATTTCAGGAACTTGTGGAGGCGCTAGAACTCCCCAATGACCTCAAGCGGCGTGTTTGGTCTGTGCTACCTCGCCCTATGAACACTTTCGGAGCTGCACGTGTGTTTGTGGATTGCTCAGCGAAGACGCATGCTGCTCAGGGCGATGCGTACATGAAAAGCGTGGAACCGACACACGCACCTGTGGATCCGTGGGGTTTGCTGGAACACGTGCCACACCTACCGAGCGATGCTGTTGTTCCAGATTTGCCTCCCCCGATCCCAAAGCGTCCACGTAGAGTCTTCCGTTGCGTATAATGAAGATGGCCATTCGAGGCTAATGTTCACGCGAGCATGTTCCTCATAGGAGGTGCCTGCTGCTTTTCGTGTACTTGGTGCCAACCTGGTGTAATATGGTTCGAGACCGGCAGATGCAGCCACATAAGTATTTAAAGCAGTAATTTATGCATTTTTGCCGATCAAGCGTATGCTGTTCTCATCGAAACCTTCATATTAGTGTCTATAGTGTTGTGAAAGGATAATAACGTTTACGGAAAACAAAAAATGCCCCATTTAACCACGAAAATAAAAAAAGGGAAACGGGAACCACCCCAGCACCCCAATATATTACCGTAATTTACTCGATTACGCCTTCTGATTGGTAGGATTGAGAATATCACCGGTCTCAGAAGTAATTTACAATCTCATTTACAAATGATAAAATACTAAATTTGAACATTCCATGCATGTCTTTTAGTCGGTGACGTGTGGTAATTTATTATTCAGCTACTTCATTTTGACCGAGCCATTACTCGGTCAAATAAGAATATTATACGAGCGCATTTAGAACAGGTTGGTCTTGTAGCAATTATCCAGTTAACCTGTATGTAAACGGACAAACATTGACACCATATCACGGCGTCATTAGCTGCTTCAACATTAACAAAAAACAAGACGATGCTGGCTACAGCACAAAGTACTTGTTACGTCTTCCTCGCTGACTGCTAACGCTGCCGCACCCCGGTTGTCATGGCTAGAACACTGACCAACCTCCACGCTTTTGTTTCCTGAGCGGCGTGCTGCTGACCTGTCTTCAATGCCTTGCGACTACGTTGAGAATTTAGGTTACCATAGCGGTACCATGAAATGGTGCCGGCTTGACGATTATTGTCGCCAACTTCATGCGCCACGCGCGAGCTCATAGTCTTGGTAAAGTTCAGCAATGTGAGCACACTCTCGTGCAACTGCTTCAGTTTCTCTCCGGTATTGCTGATCGTGTCCGTGTTTCTACTTGGCGCGGGGGCACGACCACGGCCCTTGGCCATGAAACCATGTCAATCTTCTCCATGGGGACAGCAGCTTCGTCCTCTTATGGTTTATCCACCTTTTGGACCATCTCGTAAAACAGACCACCCTGCTGTACCAAATCATCGTAACGACCCTCTTCTGCAATACGTCCTGCTTTAAGTACCATATTTTAGTCTGCGTCTAGAGACGTGGACAAGCGATGTGTAACCGAGATGAGCGTCATGTACATATTGCCTGAATGGCGCTGCAGAGTAGACACAATCGATGCCTCAGTCTCAGGATTCAAAGCGCTTGTGGCTTCATCGAGAAGCAATAGGCTCGTTTTGAAAAAGTAGCGTGTAAGCAAAAGAAAAAGGGATGCGATTATTGTGTTAGGATTGGCTGCCAGTATTTAGCAATTGATGTTTAATTATGATCAATCAAACATGGAAAGTAAATTGATTAATGCAATATATAATGGGGTGGTGAGTGGTTAACGAAATCCTGGGGGGGGGTTAACGTTTCCTAAAAAAAATGCCCCAGATAATGAGAAAAAAATGCCCCACGTCCTCGTATACTCTAGTTATCGTGGTACACATAAAAATTTATAGTATACCATTTTTTAATTTCCTTTCAATGGCCGTGATGAACCCCCGCCCTGTAGGCGGTGCCGCGTCGGGAATTCTGCCGCGGGCGTGCTGCGCTCGCAGCTACTAGTTGTGGGCGCAGACGGTACAGGTAAGATATAAACGCGTCTACGTATCTTCGGCCGCGGCCGTAAGTGCAGACAATCGGTACTGATGTTGTTTTAATTGACGGTATTGATTTTGTAATCGTTTTTGTTATCGTTAGTACTGTATTCTAATGTTATATTTATATTACTGTTATTTTTTTCCAGCCGCTGCTGTTTTATTTCTAGTGTCGTTGTAGTTGGTGTAGTTGTTGCTGCTGCCGCTGGTAGTATCCATTGTTGTTACTAGTGTAAGTAATTATGTGTTCCTGTTGCTTATGATACCGCTGCTGCTAAAGTTGGTGTTGGTGCTGCTGATGTCGTTGTTATTGGTACTGCAATGTTCGTTGTGTTAATACTGTTTTGTGGAGTTGTTGGTACTGCATTGCTGCTATTGTCGTTGTTAGTGAGCGATAGGAATACGTTTCCTGCTCGTACGCTATAGTAACTTGAGCTTTGTTAGATATTTAACAGGTAGAATGGATTTGTGATAGTCTTATTTAATAGACTATCACAAATCCGTTTTACATGTTTGACTCTTATTTATCAATTCGTAAAGGCTTTACCAGTGCTGATGGCGACATTTCAGTGCTGTTACAGGGATTAGTCGGTGCTGTTAATGGTTTTAAACTCCGAGGACAATGGACGTAGAGCTCAAGGGGTAATGAAAACACACACAATACATTCGATTTGGTCAAAGTGTTAACACGCTCCAACATACATATCATAGTATAAAGAAATGAATACAATCTGTACTAAAACGTACAACACGGACTTCAACAAGATTTTGTCGGAATGTATCCGCTAGCACTTGGCATGCGACTCTCTAACGGTTGTATCTGGTGTACACCACCTGCTACGTTGTTCGATGTTGTAAAGGGGTTACACATCGTAGGGTACTCGGTACCCTGTGTCTTAGACACACGGGATGGTATCCCACTGAAAGAGATATAGAATATCTTATCTGTTTATAGGGGCTGACGGGTTCAGCCACAAGATAGGAAAGATCTTAAAGATATTAATTTAGGACATGAGTGCCTAGATTAGGTAATATTAGGATTAAGATATTTTATAGAGTTAAACGTAAATAAAGTTCAGTTCCCCTTTTGATCTTGTCTAAGTCACGTGCCTTGCGAGGCGTCTCTGATCGTTGATCGTTAAGAGTTAGCAACATCTCCCTTAGGTAACTACTCTTGAGCACTAAGTGCTGTAGATTCACTGAATCGTTCGGTCCCCTGGAACAGGGACCTTAAGCGTTACGCTTGTTGGCTCATAGAGTCTAGTGCTTTAGAACTAGTAACGCTCTTTGAGCACTAAGTCTTCCTCTGACTTAAGGAGCTGTGTCGCTCCGCTACACTTGGTAGTACTCGTAGTCAATCTACGCCTGAGTCTTCAAAGACTGGTCCTCTGTGGGGATGGAAAACCCCACTCCCCTCTCTGAGGCCCAAAAGGTCGCGCTTGATAAGCTGACCGCATCTTTGTGTTCAGAGTATGTGGAATTCCTGTATCGCATGACCCGGAGGTGCTGACTGCACGTGTTGAGGGCTTGTTGCTGTATGAAGCATCCTTTCTAGGGCAGGTCCAAGACCACATGGCGTCGGCTATGCCTACATGCTATGTGTCTGTTCCAGACGAAGAGGCTAGGACTCGTCCACTTAGAGTGGAAGATAAAAACTACTCAGGAAAGGAGGGTGAAAACCTCATCCTCTAGATCCGTGAGATTGAGATGGCCATGAGATCAGGCCTGATCAAGCTTGACCATCAACAGCTCTCGCTGGCTATCTCAAAGCTTGATGGAAGAGATAGAGAATGGGTCTTGACGTGTAGCACGTCGGTCGACTTAGCGTTTCCCACATGGGAGTCGCTTAAGTCACAATTGGTACAGGTGTTTTCACCGCCTAACCAGGCTTACCGCGTGCTCTCACGCTTTTTATCGACCCGTCAGGGTAAGAATGAGTTAGCGGACTATGTCCACGAGCTGAGAACTCTCATGGCTGCTATGAAGTCTGAACCTCTGCCTGAGGTAGTCCATGTGACTATATTCATGGAGGGTCTCCGTACTGGCATTTCCAGAATCGAAGTCCTTCGGGTTCACCCCTCTACATTCGAAGAGGCTGTGAGAAACGCTCTTAATGCTGAGCATAACTTCAAGTCGGCCAGACTTGGCTGGAATGGGTACAACCCTAGCTCTGCGAGAGCAAACTCCACGAGTACTCCGGCCGTTAATAGGCCGGAACCGATGGATCTCAGCTATGCTGAAGATGAAGGTGAAGTTGAACTCCAAGCTGCTGAGCAGCAACGTGTTGTACGACGGTGTTATACGTGAGGAAGCACTAAACACTTACGCCCTGGTTGCCCTTTGCATCGCCAGGCTACGAGTCAACACTCTACCCCGAGCCAGAAGTCTGGCATGGCACGGAGAAATGCCGACACCCAGTAGGCGCGGGGCGCCCTACTGGAGAAGAACTAGGTTCTGTAACACCTTTAGGAGGTAAAGTTGAACAGGGCTTAGCCCCAAAGAGTTCCATACCTATTGGTATGGAGCGTGGATACAAGGCTGGCTTGTTGGTCGCTGAGGCGAAAGTTAATGGCTTTGAAAAGCCTTGGCCGATTTTAATCGATTCTGGGGAGACTTGCAATTATGCTCGACGTCGTTCCCTTGAGGGAAGTCAGCTTTATGCTAAAGCGCTTACAGCGCATGAGGGTGATTCAATCACGGTTCGTCTAGCGACTGGAAGTCGTGTCGCTGTACCCAAAGTTCCGTTGAACTTAGGTATAAAGGTTTTGTACTTTGATAGCATTGGACGCTGTCTTGTCCTTGCTTTAGACTCGAGATATGATCTCATCCTAGGTATGGTTTGGCTTGAACGCCATGAGCCATGGATTGATTGGAGGTCTAAGACCTTAGGTGCTACGCGCAATGTTCCTAGCGAAGTTTTGGAGAGTCATGAACCCACCTTTTCTAGGCAACAAAAGCACTATTGGCGCGAGCCTTTGACAGAAAATGTCAATGTGATGGACATTGGAATGTCTGAGTTAACTAACTCCAATCGACGTATAGACATCGTTGCACCCAGGCATATCTATCGTGCACTCCATTAGGTGCTTAGCATATATATTATCAACTGAGATAAGGGAGCCAATCTATCCAAAAAAGAAGTGAATCTAAGGAACTCTTTTTTATTTTCCCTATTATTTATGGACAACATACTACAAAATCTCTAGAAGTTCCTTTCCACCTTCCGCCTGGTCTGTGTCGACAAGCAGCAAACAACGGCTCTCTCGCTGGCTACTCTGTCGGCGACTGCGACACACTCAAGATGCTGCTGGCCGTCAACGGCGATATGGGGCATGCCAAATGGCGCAAGAAACTAACGCGTTGTCTCCTTAAATAATACGCACTCTGTAGCCTGGCCCTACATCATTTTCTTTTTCATACGATACAGGTACGCTGTAAGCAGTTCGGAGCTACAAAGTTTCTTTGACAAGCACGAGAAAACTTTACCGTCTCCTTTCTGATTTGCCTCGCAACACGGTATTGGATGGTCGCATACACGCACAATAAACATCACACTTTACTATTTAACTTCAATTCGCAAGATCTGTGGGCTGCCCGTATAGACATACAAATGCTTGCAGCTATAGATTGCGTCTCTGTAACGGGGTTTCCTCCTTTACATGATATTTTACGTAAGGAAAATATCAGTTATGGATATTATGTTAAGACAGACATCAAATTATCACAATGTTATCTTAACAGGTGATATTGGGATGTAGAAGTAAATACACCGTTCATTGGTTGATATAGGGCAATGATATCAGCCAATAAAATTCGAGCTACGACATCAGAACGCAATGAGTGGTGTGCACTCAGACTAACCTTCGAACCATCACGAGCTGAGTTCAGGGCTTGCTCTGAACTCCTGAAGCTCAAACAAGGTAAACGTGATATACACTCATACATTTTAATACACAAGTCACCTTACGATATCCGCTGAATGAGCAAACGTTGATCACGTTGTTCATGCAAGGTCTCACAGAAGGTATAGTCAAAACCTACCTGTTCCGACTGGAATTTGATACCCTGGAAGAGGCGATTCGGGTTTCGAAACAGGAGGACTATAGCGTGAAACAAGTTCATGTGAATTCGAATTCCTATCGTCCTCCAAGGCGGCACATAACCGATAGACCTCTGTTACGCTGAGAATGAAAGCTCGCGTTACCAGTTACAAGAAATTGTAGAGATGCAATAGATGTCAAAAGACAGGGCATTATGCATACGAATGCAGCGCCTCTAACGCGGCACCACGTACCGCAGGAAACAGTAACCGTCAAGCGGCCAAGAAGGGTCCAAAGCTTGGGTGCGACGCTGATGCGAAAACGCGACATCGTAACGGACAGTAAAAAACGGTCGGGACAGTACGTGCGGTCTGCACGCTGATTCGCTGTCTGTTCACCCTTTGTGAAGCTTAACGAAGTTTATGCGAGCGAGTGTGCCGAAGAGAGTTGCAATCACTAAAAATCCATAGAATTGTTAGCTGCACACTCGTCTGTAGTTGGTTGTATGTGTTGTATCCGTGTTAACGATCTATTAAATGCGTCAGTGGGGGAGCACTTGCGCCTGGGCCAATCGATTGTTCCCCCCCTCGGCACCGACTATGTCTGCATGATTCTTGACTCTTCAATATCTGTCGGAGATCATCTCGCTTCAAAATAATGTTTTAAGTGAAAAGGAAGTGCAAAAGGAAGTAAAAAAATTATTACTTTGGATTTTACACGGCGCCGGCGTACAAATGGAGATGAAGTGATAGTGGCTCATGATTTTTTTCCGCTCTCTACTGATCCAGCAACGTCAAGCGGATTCACAGGCCTCTTGACGAGAGTTGCTCCCGACACGCAATTGTGTGCTACTGCATTTAGTAATGAGGTTACCCAATGAGGTTTCCCTCATTACCTTGCAGCTCGAAGTGGCAAAGGACATGTCACTACGAGCCCTAGTCGATTGTGGGGCGTCGAACAACTTTATACGACGCCAGTAGCTAGATGGTAGCAAGCTTGAATTTATTGAGCGCGACCTTCCTCCAGCGAGGATTATGGTACGCCTCGCGACAGGATCATCCGTAACAGTGATGAACCGTGTAGCGGGAAATACCTATACACTTAAAGAAGTCCAATATGACGATGACTCCATCGTATTGGACTCGGATGACAAGTTTGATGTAATCCTTGTTTTACCGTAGCTCAGAAGGTACGAGCCACAAGTCAGCTGGCATCGACGAACAGTCGATATGCCTGCCGCTTGTTCACCAGACGCCCATCTGATGAACGTCTTGGAGCGTCCACCATCATGTGAATGTGCTACGAGTGAGTGCAATGGTCTCACGTGTGGTTCGATCGTTAGTACGACTGCACAAGATCGCAACATGACTAACCATCATATTGCGGGCAAGAAGGCCCACCACTGGAATAAGTCGAGAGGACCAAGGCATGGTGTCCTCTTAGTGGACAACACCCACAGAGTAACCAACCGATTACTAATAACAATTGCAATACGAAGATTATAGATCGATTGGAGAATCGAACGTAGAGGACCTAGCTGCGGTAGCGCAACCCCTGCCAGAAGATGTCGAGGGAGCAGGTCCCCGCGTATCTGACGATGAGATAGCCCAAAAGGCTAACATTGAGCGAATAAGTCCCCAACAGACTGTGGAAATGAGTTCCCATAAGATAACAGAGACACTGAATGTCCTGGTGAATGCCAACGCGATCGTGTGAAGATTTCCACGTGATTGCCACCAATACTAACCACGGTCAAGTTCGGCATCAACTCTAGTCCACCTGGAAGAGTGCAACCCGCCCTACCGATGGGTACAAAAGGTGAAGAAGTCAAACAATATGGAATTGGAGTACCCCTCCGTTAGTCGGTCTTCAGGAGGACAGAACGTCTGGTCCACAAGATGATTAGATTTTTCAGAGGATGGAGCTGATAGCCTAATGTTCATTTCAATCAAAAAGGGTTGTTTTGTATATTCGTGTAAGTGTTTATTTTAAAGCCAACAACTAGTAAAGTTGGTGAGTTGAAACAATACTGGTACGTAACATTAATCAATATTCTTGATTATTCAGTGGATAAATTTGACTCTGCTACGGGTTCCACGTTAGAGTGTAGGGCGTCACCGAGGAATTATGATTGCGTGATGATAGAATCTGGAACACCGGAGGAGAAGGCTAGAAGGCTCATTATAATGACGAGGATACGTCAATAAAGAAAAGTGAAGTAGAGGACTGTCTTTGTAACATTTTCGGCATCGAAATATAAGATAAATGGATAGCCTAAAAGGAACCTTGGTGTTTTGAACATTGCGCCTCGTTGTATTTAGAGTTTCATTTGAAGTTTCTTCACTTCCTTCGCCACACCTAAGTCATAATAAAGCGAATTATCCCAACATCATGCGCCGCACAACGCTCGGGACAGTGTCGTCCTCGCATCTGGATGCGCGCTCGACGGCGCTCCGGCACCCATCAGCGTGCGTTTCGGAGCTTAGAAAGAACACCAGCACAACCGTCAAGAGCCAGTCCATCGGTGTCGTGCCTTGACGTCGCGTATCAACCGCTGCAGTCCTGACAACACGACGAACACCTCCGGGCCTGGCGCTTCCGTTTCTTCACGCCACTTCATGACCAATCCCACCGGTGCCACTGATGCTACTTTACGACGCTCAGTACCTACAAGCCCCCTCTTGCCGTAACAGAGCACGCGTACTGGACCCACGACCCGTAGGCAACCGCTCGTACCTGCATCGCTACGTCTGCACGCTCGAACATTTCCTCTCGGAGCGCCCGTACGACCAGCCGCTGTCATCAGGGCTGGGCAAACGTGGCCCGTCAAAGAAGGAGTTTGTGACATAGTCCAGTTTTCTGATTAAGCAAGTGGACCCGACGTTTGAGTCTGGCATCAAGTTTGAGGAGGGCGTCGTGCTCCAGTTTTTGTTTTCCACCTTCCGCAGCCTTTTGTCGAATGAGTCGATCGAGCCGAGACGGTTCATCCGTGCTCACGCAACTGAGCCAACTCAGTCGATGACTTATCACGGATTACTGATACGCTCTGCAAGAAAATTTTGAAAATGAAAATGACATGGTACCTGACGATTCATTAGTATCGGCTCACATGAAATTGCTCTTGAAAAGCTGACAGTGGTTGAAGAAATACTGATATCGCCTGGTCTCCCTGTTATGTCTGTTTTCAAGCTCAAGACTGGTCAGAAAATCCATCGTGGTTATGTAGCCAACTTTCGACAAGAATCTGCGGCATTTATTGATGAAGTGCCTCGTCTAGCTGACACGATCCTATATATTATTGTGAAACGTAATGGCCAGGACAACACGACGTATGTCGAGTGCAAGGACAATCGAGCGCGGGTACAAGTGGTGGGGAGATTTTTGGTATAGCACCACCCAGAATTCCGTTAGGAGGAATATTACCTAACGCCAGGAGAATTACTGTTTGCTACCTGAAAATGACGTACCACGAGCACTCTTCAAAGTAATTGTCGAGAATGACAATATCGTGGAAGCTGATGAAGGTCTCCATCCCATCGATATTGACGATGTAGATGAAACGCTAAATATTCCTTCGTTCAGGACACTGTCGACTAACATCTGGAAGTCGATCGTTTGCATCGCGCTTTTGCATGGCCTGATGCTGAGTATCAGATAATTAACGAGTTTGGTACATCCTCGATAGCCGCGATGGCTTTTGTAAAATTATTTACTCTTTTATTCGCAGACCCCATCAAACCTGATCGGCAGTTTGCCGTATCCGATACTGATGCAGCTGCTTACTTCCTTCGTTTTGCCGAATCGGATCTTCTTACTGGAAACCTTCATTACCCTTTTGCAGAGCACAATAGATTTAAATTCTGGATGAATGACAGGATAAGACGTCATTGAACGTCATCACAATCTACCGTTTACTTAAAGAAAATCCCAGAGACGCAGCTCAGACAATTAGAGGCTTAAGGAAAATGGCACACGACAACACCTGGGATAATTTGATCAGAAGTCTCACAGCTTATTCTGCAGATCTTACTGACTCTGAAGATTATTGGTATCATCGACGTCAAGAGTTGGAAGCAATTGTACGGCAGATAGGGTGTAGTGCCACATATTTTTACATTCAGCTTTGCCGACAACTACTGAGAGGACCTTCATGGGGTAATGGCTGGTGGACTTGCTGAACCAAATAGGCGCTATCGTACTGTTGCCGGAAATCCTCACTTGGTCGACTGGTACTTTTCTGCTCATTTTTTTGGATGATTTTTTCCATGCTACTTTTATTACGTCCATGACTCTGAATGGATATGACACCGCTTGAATGGCAATTTCGAACCGCGATTTACGCTTATGGTGTAGTCAAGCATAAAAATGATCATGGTATTAGCTCCTCCGTGCTCGGCTTGCCGCGAAGAGACTTTAATCTTTTTAACGATGTTGTAGACATCGCTCGCTTTTATATGGACGTCTATATTCTTGTACTGGTAAACAATTACCTGTGAAAAAGAATTATTTCATGGAATAGATTAGTAACATCAACTCCTTTATAGAGGAGATACGCTTAACTTGTGAGGCCATCCGTCTTTGTTCATCCGGGAAACCGTGGCATCGATATTTTCCTCTTCACGTCGCATGCCCCGCTGCAGGAAGCTCCGAGAGCATGATATTATTAATTCATGGCTGGTGTCCAGTGTCGAAATTGTTAGATGGAGTGTCCAGGCGTTTTCATCTGTTGCGTGCTTGTGAAATTCTATCACGAACGTGCGAACAACCGACGAGAACGCGTTGGTCCCATGCAAATTGCCGCGGAGGACGCTAACAGCGAGCCTTGGCGAATGGCGTATTTCTTAACGATTTCAATTATTTTGAACCTAAAATTAATAATTATTTTAACTTTATTTTTTCTTCATACGGCTTCCTCCTGACTATCTGTAACGGGGAACCGGAGCAAAACACTGGACAACCAGTGTGGAGATACTATCACCGACAGCAGTGCTAGTGGTGCCTCGCCACCTCTGTGCAAACGTGCAGAGAAAGGTAAACAACTAGAGACAGTCTAGTTGTTGGTAAAAGTAAAACTGTGTTAAATATAATTAAGTCATAATCATTAACCTATGTTTTAGTCCTAACTTAGTTATATTTATCGACAAAGATGTATGCTAAAGTCCTACTCACCACTCATTGCGCGCGTCCATCGTTGATTGGACCGCTAGAGCTGGCTGACATGGTGACCCATATCAGCCAATCGGTGAGTGTTCTGAATATTCCCCCTTATGGTAGTATTCAAGAACATTATCAACCTGTAAGATAATATTCTAGTTTAACAAGTATCAAGGTTAATTATATGTAACAGGCTCACCCCGTTACATCACCCCCCTTAAACGATAGTCACTCAATCACTATCATGTTGATGTGGTCACCGTTAGGCCACATCAGGGATAGGGAGCACTTGTTTTGGTATGATCCATCCATTTCTGGATATTCATCGCATGGCGAACAAATACATGCGATGCGCGGCGAAAGCTGCTGAGAAGGCAGCTGCGCGTGTTAACGCAGCTGATGATGCCCAGCCTTTCGCGGTAGACGATCCTTCGTCTGCTGCCGCTGCAACTCTTCCTGCAGATGCACGTGGTGAGTCACCACGTGCGAATGATGATAGTTCCCAAGTGGAGCTTATCTACTCGGGGGAGTCAGACATTGGATCCGACTCGAAGAAGACATCTAGGTCACCCGAGTCTATAGTGGCGGCCGAATACGAGCCTACGAATAGGACTGGAGCGGGTAGTCAGACTCATGGTCACTACCAGAGTCTGTTTAATTCGGAGGATGAGCATGCTGATTCATCCCCTACGCCTGCTACTGCGCATTCGCCTTATAGCAAATGCGGTGATGACTTGAACCGTCGTGATGAAGATCCTAGTGGTACCACGCAGGAGGCTCTAAACGGCAATGTGCTGCGTCTAGCCCCTGAACACAAGCCTTGGGTGTTACCAGAGAGTCTTGTGAATGACTTGTCAGGCGAGACAAGTCTTCATCATCGAATTACATTATTCGATGCGAGGCAGATACACGGACTCGACATCAGCGCTAGTAACTTTCGCGCTGAAGAAGACTTCTATCTGGATGCTTTTCTGAAGCGTCGTTGGTATAGTGGCAACACTAAGCGAGACGAAAGCTCATTGCTGCAGGCGTGGAACGCTGTATACTCAATGTGCAGCACATTGGGCGCGACGCTTGGTTTCGGAAACTTGACACAGCTCGTGTCAGATTTAAGAGACGAATCTTAACTGGTGCAAAAGTTCGGTTGCACAAGCTGTCTCGTGAGGCAGGAATTCCATGCCTCAAGTGAGACGACCCGTGTCCGTGTTGTTTCGAAAACACTCAACGAATCAACAGGGAGGTGTACTCCCTTTCTTCGCCCTGTGGTAGGGAGGACATCTCTTCTGAGATGCGCGATGCGATTGCTAACCTGCAATCGCTCTACCAGCGCCATGAGCGCGTGTTTTCCTATGGTCCTTCTGAGTCATCGGATGTGTCTCGTCGAACTGGTAGACGAGACTCTCAACGTCAACCATCAGCTGGGCGCGGGGCTCCCGGCTGTCATGCGACGGCGGATAGCCGCGCCAGCGAACAAGATAACTCGTTCGCTGCCCCTTCACGTCACGGTGGTTCAAGATAAGCTCCACGTGAAAGCGTTGACCACCGTACGAATCCACCAATGGCTGTGGTGGGGGCGGAAATATCAACTCTGAATCCCTTGGGGTGGCGGAGGTTGGTCGTCTCCAGCAACGCTTACACGATCTGTGTGATCGCACCGAACAAGAGAGGCGGCAGCGTCTCTCTTCTGGAGGCGTGGGTGCAACGCATCCGCCTTTATCGACCGAACGACCGATAGGAGCTTGCGTTCTACCAATTGGAGAACAAGCGGACGCGTCAAGCCTTTTGCGACGAAGTGGCTGACATTCGTCGCCAGAATGCCGCTCTACAGAGCCAGATCGAGAAGCAGGCTCGTGACCAAAAGAATCTCTTGGAGGTTCTTGAACGTGGCGGTTATATTCGCCCAAGGAAGAGACCTCATGGTGATGTTACGGGTGGAGACGACCGACATAAAACGTAGGATGCGTACGCATCCTGCGAGGCAACTAGATCGTGTACACATTGCCTTTGCGACGTGGTACATGGAACGGCCCGATGTAATTGGGTAGTAGTTTACTACTACCCACATTAGTTATTACGTGATTAGGTAGATTTACCGTAGACAGTAAAACTAAGTCTCCGACATTAAATAGAAAAAAGTTTTCTCTTCCATGTTTGTCAGCGTTCCATTTCTGCTGGTCCACCGCGTTAGCGATGAAGTCTTGTACGAAGCGGACCACTGCTTCTCGTGCCAGCAGGAAATCTTCTGCTGCATCACTTTGTTTTGTTGCAGTGCGCCTTGTGCGCACCGCTAGGAGGTCATCATCTTTTTCATCGAGGGTGTTCTCATCCTCGCTGGTTTAGTCATTAGCGATGCTAAATATACCAGCATCCTCATCTGGATCAGCAATATTGTCGTCACTATTGCTGATATCATCAGCTTCGATGTCGATCAAATCGACATCGGCAATGTTCGCGACGTCGATTACCTCGACACGTGATGAGAACGAGCCAGAACAGTTTTTTGCTCGAGCGAATCCCTCCCCTCCTTGAATGAGTATCACACTCTAAATGGGTGGGTAGGCGTGGATGGAGTAAGGCCTTCCCGAAAAATGGTGTATGCGTTGTCGATGTATGCACGGAGTTGTTGATTGCAACCTCCACCATCGACAAAAATTCGCTCCAATCAGTGAAAGATTGGACGTATCCTTGAAGTATATCTTCAAGGACGCGGTTGAAGCGTTCCGTCTGACCATCAGTCTCGGGATGGTCAGAAGTAGACATAGTCAGACGTGTTCCGAGGGATTGGAACACGGATTTCCAAAATGCCGCGGTGAACCGAGGATCTCTATCAGAGATTAGTTCACAGGGTAGACGTGGAGTCGGAATACCGTGTAAACACGGAGACACGGGCACAACCATGTGCTGAGATTGAATCATTGACTGCAGCAAGATGTACCATCTTGCTGAATCGGTCTACGAACACAAGAATACCATTATTCTTGTGAGCGTCTTCGGGGAAACCGAAGACGAAGCCCATTAATACGGACTACAAGCACTCAGCTGGGATTGGTAGGCTGTAGTGGAGCACAAAATGAAGGACTGGGCTTTACCCGTTGGCACACTTCACAAGCACGAATGTACTTGCGCACAAACTGATACTGGCGGGGCCAGTAAAAGTCGCGATTTACCGTGAGATAAGTCTTCTCACGCCCACGATGCTCACTAGTTGGTGCATCGTGGCACTCATACATTATGCGTAATATCAAATCATTATGAGCGGAGACGACAACACGAAGTGAGTCGCCGGTAACGGCTGTATAATACAGCAACCCGTTGCGTGTTGTGTATCAATCCGCAGAAGATCGATCCTAGGCCGGTAAATCTTTAAAGGATTTACAAGATGGAGTCACCAGATGATTCATTAGCCGCAGAAGAGCCTTATCTTCTGCGTAGGCCTTTTTTATGTCGTCAAGCAATGTTGACGACGGGACACTAGTGACTAGTGTTGCAACAGTGGTATCAACCTCACTGTTGGACTGCGCAGCCGACTAGAAATCGGGTCGGCGCGACAACGCGTCCGCGACGACATTAAATCGTCCGGGTTTATACCCTACGGAGAAGTTGTACTCCGCAAAGAAGGACAACCTCCTTTCCATTCTTTGCGAGGGATGTGGGCTGTTTACGGCCGTGCGTAATGACGCATGGTCCGTATAGACTACAAACGGCCTATCTCCTTGAAGATAGACGCGAAACTTTGCCAGTGCATACTTCATGGCAAGGAGTTCCTTTTCATGCACTGGATAATTACGCTCAGCTACTTGCAGCTGACGCGATTGATAATCGACAACACGCTCTGCGCCATCTGCATCGCACTGCATTAACGCGCAGCCGAGTGCGAAGTCGCTGGCGTCACAGACCACATGGAATGGTCTGTCTTGGTCTGCAATCGCTATTATGGTCGATTGCATCAAGCTCTGCTTGATACCCTCAAAGGAACTCTGACAATCGGCGTTCCATGACCATTACTCGTTCTTTTTCAAAAGACGAGAGAGGTGAACAGTCATCTCGGCGTAGTTGCGCGAGTACTGGTGTAAGTACGCCGCTAGACCAAGGAGCTTTTTAAGTCCCTTAACGTCGACTGTCAAAGGCCAGTAGGTAATTGCCTTGATCTTTTCAGGATCAGGGCGTATGCCGTGTTTGCCCACGATGCACCCAAGAAGTGGTATTTCGCTAGCAGCGAATATACACTTCTTGAGGTTGGCGTATAGATTATGCTTGCGCATAAGTTTAAGAACCTGACGAACGTGAGTTCTATGAACCTCTACGTCCATCTTTCCGCCCATAGCCCGGCTATAGACGAATACGTCGTCGAAGTAACTCGTTGCGAAGTCTCGCACCGGTCTCAACAGATTCGTAACACATCTGTTGAAGGTGGCAGGGGCGTTACTAAGCCCTTGTGGCATTACTAGCCACTCCCGAAGAATGCCGCTTGGGGTTCTTACTGCCGTGTACGGGATGTACCGTTCACGCATTAGGATTTGTATAGAAGCCATCCATCAGATCCTGGACGAAAAGATGGTACTCTTTGACATACCATCAAGGATTACGTCCTTCCTCGGTATCGGCGTCTGATCCGGTACCGTTGCAGCATTCAGCTTGATGAATGCGTGCATTATCCGCCATCCTCCTGTGGCCTTGCGCCCACAGAAGGTCGGAAAGCTGTGAGGGGAAGTTGACTCCCTCAAATTACCCGCAGCTAAGCGATCGACAAAGAACTTGTCGATCGCAAGTACTTGTTCACGAGGCGGTGGCCACTGTTTCATGACACAATACTTCGAGCCCGGTTTGAGCTCGATTTCATGTCGAGTGCCTTTATCTTGAGGCAATTTTCATGGTACAGTTTCAGGATACACGTCCTTGAATTCGATCAAATCCTTATATAAAGGATTTGCCTGAAGCGACTCCCAAGATTTAGACTTGTATCGCTCAATCCGAGTATTCTCATCGAGGACACTTTCGTCTACTGATGAACTGCTGAGAACCCGTTTGTTCTCTGCGAATACTACTGCCTACCGAATGCCAGTCACGTACTCGTCCTTCGTGACGAGTATACAGATCTGCTTGACCTTGCTACTACGCAGATCTCGCAAAATCCGTTTCGGGTCTAGCGTTGGCAATTGAGTGATCTCCAAAGTCAACTTCGGAGGCGCGATCAGATCAAGTGTATAAGCGCCTACCCTTGACCCGTCATTAACCAAGACATTCAATGTCTCGGTTTCTTCCTGGGAACCCTTTTCCACAGGCGACTGGGGGCTTATTCCCTCGACGTCTTCTAGCTGTGGTAGAGCAACCACAGCTAGGTCCTCTATGATCGACTCTCCAGCCGATCTAGGATCATCGTGTTGCCCTGTGTGGGCAACCGGTTTATTCTTACTTGGATGTCGCCCGCTAGGCGTACACTCATGTCCCGATCCACTCGACTTGTTCGAGTGGTGGACCTTCGGTGCTGCCTGTGCATCCGCACAGCCGCCGGCAGCTTCCTCCACAGTGTGATCGGTTGTCACACTGTGATCTTGTGCAGTCGTACTAACGACCGTACCGCAAGTGAGGCAATCGCACTCACTCGCAGTACATCCACACGCTTGTGGACGC
>JH597777.1:1050116-1097115 GCA_000173235.2 Hyaloperonospora arabidopsidis Emoy2
GGTGGATTCGGTACTTGGAGACTTCTAACTTTAGAGTCTCGCGTTGACGCTCACGTGTCGATGCTGCAATAGCAGACTGAGACTGTTTCTGTCTCAGAAGCTCAGTCTGCTGGTGATCGTGCTGATGCAGCAGGGTCACTTCAGCTCGCGACGCGTCAAGCTCTCGCTGCAAGAACTTGGCGGTTACGGAATGCTGTTGGTCCCTATCCCTTGAGGATAGCAGAGACCAGACAGCTTCTTCGCCAACAGTCGAACTCATTCGTTCGACCGCACTCCATTCTACATCGCTCAAATAGGAGTAGCTTTCACGGGTGCCGTGAAAGGTGTCGTCGCCTTCGTCTAACATGTTCATGTTGAACGGGTTTTGTGGTCCTTGGACGGACTACAAAGTGCTACCAGGTGTAACGGGGAACCGGAGAAAAACACTGGACAACCAGTGTGGAGATACTATCACCGACAGCAGTGCTAGTGGTGCCTCGCCACCTCTGTGCAAACGTGCAGAGAAAGGTAAACAACTAGAGACAGTCTAGTTGTTGGTAAAAGTAAAACTGTGTTAAATATAATTAAGTCATAATCATTAACCTATGTTTTAGTCCTAACTTAGTTATATTTATCGACAAAGATGTATGCTAAAGTCCTACTCACCACTCATTGCGCGCGTCCATCGTTGATTGGACCGCTAGAGCTGGCTGACATGGTGACCCATATCAGCCAATCGGTGAGTGTTCTGAATATTCCCCCTTATGGTAGTATTCAAGAACATTATCAACCTGTAAGATAATATTCTAGTTTAACAAGTATCAAGGTTAATTACATGTAACAGGCTCACCCCGTTACACTATCAAAGAGGCCGACCTCTACAATTTCTTCGCAGCTCCGTGACGGAGCAGCAGAAACACCATCAGTATGAACAACAATAGACGATGCCACGACCAGAGAAGGAAGGTGAAGGGCCCAACATCATCGTGAAAATAATGAGGTGAATGAAGAAGGAACGATCGAAAACCGTGGTCCTTCGCGTAACCACTGCTAGTATAGAAAAACAAATACTAATGGATAGCCGGCACTGTGCAGGACGGGCAAAAAGGCCGAAAAAGTATTAGTACTTTCAGCCAACAATGTCAGTGTAATTATTTGCATGTAAAGTCACACGTACTGGTGTTCGCGCCAGCCTCGCTAGCGCCACAATACCGCTACAGCGATGCCGCTAACAGAAAGCCGTCCGGAATGTTGATCACAATTATGCTGAACAGGAGCGTCTATTGAGAGTATTGAAATATTACAGGTAATATTTACAGTACAAAATAAAGTCATTTAGTAATCAGAAAGGAAAACATTACAAAACGATAAGGTGTTTGATGCTGAAATATCTGCTTGATATTCATGATATTGTTATGAGCACGACAACCTTTACTCCTCCGCGTCACCCGTTGCAGATGAACGACGAGCACAAAAATTGCTATAAAAGAAAAAACGACACTTTGTAAACGCGGTCCCTCTATCAGTCATCTTCTTGATAATTCCAGACGGTCTTGTTCAGTTTTTCTTGCTTTTCTCGACCAGCAATCAAGCATCCGGATCGAGGAGCTGACGCGTATGCGTTGTTCGCATCGACTACGTCTTGATATACAACGATAATGCTAGATGGATGCTAACAGCATATACATAGGACACGATCTGTTCGTAAATAAGAAAATGAGTTAACACACCCTCTTGCTTCCAGTAATAATTTGACTACACAACTGCATCGTTGGTAGAAGTTTCACACTTAAGCGTGTTATGCATGGCAAGGACATGTTCACACATAACACTGTAGTTCGTGTACTGAGCGCAAGATACATTTGTACTAATTACATGCCACGCCGTCACACAGCGACCAGACTTGTAGTAAAATACGAAACAAGTCTTTCTTACGAAGTTAGCGAGCCTTGGCATCGAAACAGACATTAGCTGCTGATCAACAGGAGCCCAAGTACTTCAAGACGTATTTTTGATTGTTGAGTGTCCACTTAATACGTAGTACAAGCACCGGACTTTACAGCTTGCAATTTATCATAATCGAGGGGGGAAGTTACTATCAGCATTCGACACATTCCGCTTTTCCGTCACACATGCAAAGTTGACTCGTTAGATTGTCTAAAGTGCTGAGACTTGCAAAAGTTGATAACTATTAACATATGTTTTGGCCGCATTGCAATTTAAAGATTATTGGGACCCAGCCGAAATTCACGACGAAATTGCTGTGACGGTTCCAATCCAGAAAATGTGTTTGGCACATCACATCCAAATCGTGTATAGCTGGTGTGCATAGCGCTCCCGCAACATCCGCTGCCCATTATTATTCGCTGCCCAATATTTACAGTGCGAGATACGAAGATAGATGTCGTCGGAGGCTGTAGACGAGGTGATGTCGTTCATCAATGCAGCACCCGCAGACGATATCGTAAGTGCAAGTGATGGCTCGAGTCAAGATGCAGAGGAAGAGGTGAAAAGCTCGCAAGACAGCGAGAACTGTGAGCTCAATAGGGAAGAGGAGGACGTCAAGGTGGGAGCAGCTGAGACACCAGAGCAAGGAAACGTGGAGAAGATTGAATTGGTAGAGGGATGTGATGGAGAAGACAATGTGATGAGTGCGAGGAATGAAGAAGACGATGTGGAGATGGAGGAGATGGAGGAGGAAGCGAAAGAGTCGGTCGTTGTCGTTGAAAGCGAGGAGAAATTGTCGTCTGAAGTCGTAGACAAGACACTGATAGCTGAGGAAAAAGAGGAACGTGATGGAGAAGAGACTGCAGATGGAGAGTTGACTGCTGAATGTCTTGTAGCAAATGGGACGGCTATGGAGGATGTTTTGGAGATGGAAGCGATTGTTGAGACTGTGCAGGAAGCTACGAGTGAAAGTTACGATGCTGCTTCACCTGAAGGAGCAGGTGTAAGAACTGAAGCGGGTAGCGACGTGGCGGCGAAGCCTACTACTGCTGAGGTTGCTGTTGTTGCTGCTGCTTTTGAAGGTGCGGTTCCAAGAACTGAAGTGAGTAGCGACATGGCAGCGGAGCCTACTATTGCTGAAGGAGTAAATCCAAGAACTGAAGCGAGTAGCGACGTGACGGCGGAGCCTTCTACCGCTGAGGCTGCTGCTGTTGCTGATCTTGAAGGAGTGTTTCCAAGAACTGAAGTGAGTAGCAACGTGGCAGCGGAGCCTACTACCGCTGAGGTTGCTGCTGCTGCTGCTTTTGAAGGACCAAAGGCCCTTGTTACGGTGATTGGCAGCGATACCGCATGTTCGGAGAATGCAGAAAGTCGAGAGCTGGATAATGCTGATGTTCAGGATTCAAGTACAGTGACCAAGACCGAACGTGAGGATCAATTGCATGCGGTGACGTCGGATCCTATCAATGGTGATGATGAAGTAACGGAACTAGTGGAGCCTGCTGCGAAGAAGCAGAAAGTAAACGAAACAGTTGGGACGGATAGCGATATAGCCACTCTCGATGCTTCCACGGCTGCTGTCAATGGTTGCAATGACACTTCCCCCACTGCAACGATTTCCCGTGATGACATGGCCAAGATGGAAGAAGACAGCGGGCGACTCAAGTTTGATGTGATCACAAACGATGGCATGGACGAGCATATGATTCAGCTTACGACACTAAAGAACATTTTTGCAAAGCAACTTCCCAAGATGCCAAAAGAGTACATCGTCCGACTGGTTTTCGATCGGAACCACCGATCAATGCTCATCCTAAAGAATGGTACTCACGTGATTGGCGGTATCTGCTACAGGCCGTTCGAGAAAAATGGGTTTGCAGAGATCGCGTTCTGTGCGATCAATGCCTCGGACCAAGTAAAGGGATATGGTACTCGGCTGATGAACCACCTGAAGGAGTACGTAAAGACCAAGAACATCACGCATTTTCTGACGTACGCTGACAACTATGCCATCGGGTACTTCAAGAAGCAAGGTTTTACAAAGAGTGTATCCATGGCTCGGCCTAACTGGTACGGCTACATCAAAGACTACGACGGCGGAACTCTAATGGAATGCACGATCCACACGCAGATCAATTATTTGCGAATCACATCGATGATTCACAGGCAACGCAAGGTACTTCAGCTCATATTGATGCATCTCGAGCGTACTAGAGATTCGCTAACCTTCATGGCTGGCCTTGCACAGGCAATCCGCGGCAAGCTCGAGGAGCGTTCTTGCTCAAAGAGGGTCTACCCTGGCCTGACACAGTTTGCGGAGGGCAGATTAATGGACATTTACATGGTTCCTGGTGTTAGTAAGTGCTGTGGTTGACCACGATGCTGTGCGTAGATTCTCGTGTTCACCGTAATGCTGACAACTTTCGGAACGTAACTTTGTCACCACAGAGGAAGCAGGGTGGTCACAGGCAGTGATCCGTAACAATCGCATCGGGTACGTCGTTGTCATTCTAGTTCGGCTGACAGTATTGCTGATGTCATTGCTCGTACTGGTGGTTACAGAACTCGCGACCAAGGTAGTTTAAAGTCGCAGCTCTTGCAGTTGTTGAAGGCAGTATTCAATCATCGGAGCGCATGGCCCTTTCACGAGCCAGTCGACACTACAGTTGTAGTGGACTACCTAGACCATATCAAGGAGCCCGTGGACCTTCAGCTGATCAGCAAACGCATTGATAGTGGATCTTACATCTCAAAGGCTGCGTTCAAGGCAGATCTGGACAGGATGTGCGAGAATTGCTTGACCTACAACACGCCCGACACGAATTACTACAAGTAGGTCCGCTGTCTCATGCAAGTAAGTGCTTTACTTACCAGTATATCTCACATGTCTCTTATTTCTTCTACCAGGGCAGCATTAGACCTCCAAGAGTTTATCCATTCTCGAATCCAGATCAGGGACCACAAGAAGCCCTAGTCAAACAAGTTGAACCATAAAACGTTTTGAACCATTTCTTTTGCCAAAAATAAGCACGTCTGGATATAAAAAGCATTTCTTTCCCGCCACATGCTCGCTGATATCACATGTATAAATCGCTTTGTTTCTCAGTGAAAAAAACTCAAGCCCACAACCAAAATTGTACGACGAAAACCTTACGTTGCTCTACCGCGCCAGCAAGCCGACTCCGTACCGGTATTGACTAAAAACCATGGCGTCCCCTATCAACGTCGACGATATCAACCTCGACGAGCTGGATGACTGTCTCGAGCTTTTCCAGCAGGACAGTGCCCTCCAAGAGGCGCTATCACAAGGAAAAGATCTACGCATGTATGCGCAAGAGATTGAGAACGAGTTCCGCATCGCTGAGGCCGCGTCCATTGCGCAATACGTGGTCCAAGCTGCTGACTTGGTCGAGCTGCACGACGAGGTACAGAGTTGCGACAATCTATTGGCTAAAATGCAGGAAATGCTCTTAGGGTTTCAGGTCGATCTGGGCGGAATCAGCGACGAAATTCGGCAGTTACAGGACGAATCCATGGATATGAACGTGAAGCTCACGAACCGTCAAGCGACCGAGGAGAAGCTGCAGCTGTATCTGGATCAAGTTGCACTCACGCCATCTCTCATTAAGACCATTCATGAAGAAGAAGTGAACGAGGTGTTTCTCCATGCACTCGTGACGCTCAACGGAAAGCTCCGCTACGTCGCACAGCAGACGCCAGTGTTTTCCTGTGGCTCAAGTTCGGAGCTGCTGCCGTCCCAGACAGCGGCGTTTTCGGACGTTGAAGCTCAATTGACACAGTTGAAAACTCGAGCAGTTGCTCGTGCACGCGAGTTCCTATTTGCCAAGGTGAACGAGGTGAAGAAACCTAAGACAAATGTCCAGATGGTCCAACAGAACACGTTGTTGCCTATGAAATATCTCGTCACGTTCTTGACGGAAAACGCACCAGAAGTCCAGGAGAGCTTTCGAGCTGTGTATGCTGAAGTGATGAGCAAGACACTCGTGAACGTGTTTCGGTCGTATCATACAGGGTTATTGAAGCTGCATAAAGAGGTGGCATCGCGCACGGATGTTATTGTTATTGATGAACAGGCGTTGAAGGGTATGTTCAGCTCACGCGTGAACTTAAGCAAACGGAACGATATGTTTTCGGTAACCGAGCGCCAAAAGATTTTAGACGCGGTATCGACGCCTCCGCTGATCCTGCACGTGGCGCAACAAGAGGGAGTGAAGTTGCCATACGAGGCTATTTTTCGCAACGTGCAACAGCATTTGATGAACTCCGCGACATCGGAGTATCTTTTTCTTATCGAGTTTTTTACGCCGAGTCATCAACAGGATGATGCCTTTCGCAGTCGGGACTTGTTCATGCAAGTGTTTGCAAAGACACTGTCGTTGTGCCTTGAGAACATCGAAAACTACCTTGTCACGTGCTACGATGCTATTGGACTCCTACTCATGATCCATCTCACGAACTCTCAGCGGCTGGTGATGGAAAAACGTCGAATGCCGTGTTTGGATGCGTACTTTGATCGGGTCGCATTGCTGCTTTGGCCGCGGTTCAAGGCAATATTTGACCTCAATTTGATGAGCGTGAAAAACGCCAAGGTAAAAAAGTTGGGACCGGTGGACCTGCACGCTCACTTCGTCATTCGGCGATATGCCGAGTTTGCGTCCTCGATTCTGAGCTTGAGTATGTACACGCAGCAAAGTTATGCATCGACGGGTGGAGGGGATTCATCGGCAGGTTCTAGCGCACACTTGTACGAAAATGGTGCAGGTGACATGGTGCTCAGTAATTTGATTGTGATGCGTGACGAGATCATTAGTTTGCTCTCCCGCTTGTCCGAGCAGCACACGATAGCGAAGGACAAATGTGTGTTTCTTATCAACAACTACGACTTCGTGCTAACCCATTTTGAAAAGCGGCGTGTCACCTCTGAGGAGACGTCGAAGTTCGAGGAGCTGCTTGCCGGGCAGCGCGAAAAGTTTGTAGAGGAGGAGCTTACAACTCATTACGCAAAGCTTATCCAGTTTGTCCGACAGAGCGAGCAATCTACACTAGGCAAAGATGCCGCGTCAGCAAAAGGAGGTAGCCAGCGAGTTGAAGCAGTGGAGATTGAGAAAATTGTGCACGAGTTTGCGGTGACATGGAAGGCTGGGATTGAGAAGATGAACAGCAGCGTAATGACGTACTTTTCCAACTTCCGCAATGGCATGGAGATTCTTAAACAAGTCCTTACGCAGTTGTTGCTTTACTACACGCGGTTTGTGGAAACCGTCAAGCGACGCTACAAGCAGCCTCCCCCGTTCAACGCGGAAATCGTCTCAACGCAAGAGATTCTGTACGAGATCAAGAAGTATAGCCGGTCATTTTAGCTTACAACTGCATGGCGCCAGAACGGCGAGGCAGGAATGAGTACAGCCGTTACTTTCCCAACAACAGTCCACAGAAATCGCATATCAAATCGTGTAGCAAAGGCCAGCCTCGAGGTCTTGCTCTATAATCCCACCATGATTGGAGTTGGACCGATGTTGTATCCAAGCACGAGTACAATGAGCCCGTAGCCTAGAGTGACAATCAACGCCATCGTTACGAGCGAGAACGCCACTCCAACGCGAAGGAAATCCTTTACTTCCAGGTATGGCTGACCATGGTCGTCCAGAACCAGCAGTGAATTGATGTTCGGAAACGACGAGAACGGAAGCGCCATGGCTGTCGTCATGTATATGGTCAGACAAAACTAGTGTTAGCGCGCGTAAAAGGTGAATACAAATAGCAAATCCGCTCCTTACCAGCAGATATCGCCAGCGCACAGCAGACCACAGGAATGTGTGGGTGCCCGATCTGAATTGCCATGTCGACAATGATTGGCAGAAGGATGATTGAAGCGACCGTATGCGAGACGAAAGTAGTCAGGCAAACCACCAGGCCGCACAAAGAGACCGTGACCACCCAGACGTTTCCAGACGGCAGCGCGTGGATGACCGACTTGCTCAACGTGTCAAGAAGTCCTGATCGGTGAACGGCCTGGACGTGGCAACAAGTGTTCAGACATTCGGCACTAGATGACATCTGTCAGTATCATACCAAGTAAACTTACATCTCCCAGCACGTTGCCACCACCAATGAGGAAAAGAATGTGCCAGGAAAACGAATTGAAGTCGAATTGGCTCATCATCCCCGTGCCGAACATGACGAACTGTGGAATGCAACTCTTCAATCAGCAACACTTTGCCATGGCCAAGTTTTATAAGGACTTACCATGAACATCAGTGAGATAATGCCCAAGTCGCCGAATGTTGCACTCGTCACCGAGAACGATGCCCACAAGAAAATGGTAAGAAGCGTCATTGAAACGACGACAACATGGAGACTGCTGATCTGTTGCTTTTGGTCGTAAACGATTTGCGGGATGTATGTGGCATCCCGGGGGTCCATCACGCGCAGCAAAAACAACCAGCACTATCCCACATTCACAGTACACAACCGGTCGTTAAAACCGACTAAAGAGTGATAAGTAGAGCACTACGCCACTTACCATAATCGTGCCGACGGTGCAAAATGGGACTGCAATTGCCATCCACTGACCAAACGTAATGGTGTATCCAGCCTTCTCCAGAAACGACACTGCCAGAGTATTTTGCAGTGAAGAAATTGGGGTCATCATGCCACCGAGGTTGCACGCAAAAGCTAAGCCGATTAGAAGCGTCTTCACATAAACGCTGTTCGTCGGAAAGTCTCTGATGATTGGAAGTAGAACCTGGAACAAAAATTTGTAGTCGTACAAATGAAAGACATCATCAATTGGTTTTATAAGCGGTTAGACACAAGCAAGAAAGCCCATGTACAACAAGGAACTAGAGTACGAACCGATACACACAGCACTGGGGCAGTGTGGTTGCTAATCCACATCGATAAAAACAGTCCCATGAGCATGATTGCGAGCAGGAACAAGTTCGGACTTTTCTTGAATCGACGTTGCAAGAAGGCGGCAATATAGAGCTCGATCTGGCATTTCGCAAATGCTGCTGAAATCGAGTAACTGCAACGACTCACCATAGTCAGTATCCCACATCACTCGTGCACTCATCATATCACACCCAACACTACATCACGCACCCGCCCATAATCAGTATGGTTGTGTGGTTGACGAGCATCGACATCACCTCTTTAGCAGATTGTCCTGAAGTTGCAATAAGGCAACATGACAGGCAAGATGTTAGCATCAGTTGATGTCGCACTCAGCAAGAGTCACTCTTAAAGCCCGTACGAGCTGTGAGCAGCGTGTCGGGGTCTGCCTTATCGTTCAGAATTTGCAAGAACACCACAAGTGGCGGAACGAGGAGTGCTGTAGCAAAGTACGGAAGTGCCTCCGTCACCCATAGCATCGTAATGAAGACGAGCATTGCCAGACACCGTTGCTGCACTTCCTCCCCTACAGTAGCAATGAGAAGCATTAGCACACTTGAATTGAACAAAAACATTCTCTCGCAGTCATCAAACATGTCTCCGTACCTTTAGGGGTGATACGAATGAGCAGGAGAAGCACAAACACTGCCACCGAAATACAAAAGGGGACGAGTTTGACCTAATGGAAGTCACGTGGCCAATCAAGTTCAGCATAAATTTTAGACAAAATTCTGATCAACACATTTGACGTCGCCATAATTTTCAAAACTCATCGCACCTTGCGAAGCAGCGAGTTCTGATCGCCTTGCATTCGCTGCATTCGGCGCTCCATATTTCCCGCCTCCAGCTTATCCCTGCAAAGGATCACTTCACAACGTCAGAAAAACTGCTTCAGGGACACCTGACTACGAGCACAACTAGCGAGACGCACTTTGACGTAAGTCTAGCCACGCGTTCCAGTAGCTTGTCAATGTCAGTAGACGCATAGAAGCGTTCGTTAGTCAGTCGATCCATGAATGCCTCCTGCGTGTGTGACTTCATCGTCTTGTCAAACTGTGAGCGCACCGGCATCCAAAAAACCGAAAGAATTATCATCAGAAACAGCAAAGCAAATTGATCCAGAAAGCATCAACCGACGCGACAATTTCTTGGTCGCTCGACCGCACCTTCTTGACAATCTTCCGAAACCCCGAGTGGTTGATCTGCACGAACGTACGCAAATCCACCAGCTTGTCATAGATCTCCTGCAACGCTGCGAAGCCACGGTCTGCTGGCCACAACAAGCAGCAAGAGAAACAGAAAACAGCAGACAACACCCCGTCAGCCACGAGAGAGAAGAAGACCTCGCTCTTCTAAAGAACTTCCACCACCACCACAACAACAGCAACAACAAGAAAAGAAGACATGAACAAGTCCCATCACGCACCCTGCGAGTGCGTGCGCGTGCGCGTGTGCACGTGTCCCGTCGAGCTCTTTTCGTCTTCAATCAGGGCCTCAAAATCCCCAATAGATCGCGTCAAAGTCTTGATCTTGGCCACGAAAAAGTCATTGACAATCTTGAGGTTGGCATCCAACACCTCCCAAAACTGATCCTTGGCGTCCTGCACTTCGTCCCCCACCGTCTGGAGCAGCGGGTGCGTCTCGTCCACAAGCACTTGAAGCGGCACGTCGCCCGTGCTGTTGCTGCTGCCGCTGAGCTCCAATTTAAGCTGCAGCTTCTTCTGCGCGTTCTGCTGCTTCTCCAGTTCAAAGGCCACGCGCTTGATCAGGCGCTTCAGCCGCTTGTACTGCACGTAGTTGTCGCGCCATTCCGGATTTGCTGAGATCTCGAGCTGCTTGCCAAACTTCATGTCCCGAGAGGGATCGAAGGAGAGAGAGAGTGACCGAGTGAGTGGAACAAAAAAAGTGACTGAGAGGTTGACACGCAAAAAACCACGGAGCTGCTCGACGAGGAAGTGGCAACTAGATACCTGTAGCAGTTTATAAAAGAGATAGTAACAACATCCGCTATGGATAATAATATCAGAGCAGCTACTTGCGCAACATCCACTAGCAACATCATCTCATTGACTTCCTGGACGTACAAAACCTTTCACCTGGACATCACAGTGTACCGTCATTGTACCACATGGGTCCACGGCCCAATTGACATTGCTGTTCACACCGTTGCTTACATTGTCCTAGCCGTGGAGCGCTGGACTGGAACAACTTTCGCGTCCCCTTTGTGCACACAACGTCGCACCACACCACACCACACCACGCTACGCAAGACTCGACAAAACATGGCGTTCCGTCGGGACGTGCCGGCGCTGGACGAGATGGTGCTCAAGTTCATCTCCAAGTCTCCGCGTCAACTAAACGTGATCATCAACGACCAGACGCTAGCACGTGCGCATCGCATCGGAAAGCCAGCCAAGTCGCGCACGCACAAGATTAAGCAGGAGGTCATCCGCGCGCTGCTCCTTGGCGGGCGACTGAGTGACGACACGCTGCCTGCGAGTTTCTTCCACCCGAGCATGACGCGCGTGGAGATCATTGGCACCAAGATATCGAACGTCTTTGTGGAGATGGTACAGATGAACCATATGGTTGGATGGATCAATTGAGCAATGAATTGGCTCGTTGACTGATGGCCTTGGTGCTGTTTGCTGTGGGGTGCTGTTTGCTGTGGGGTGCTGTTGTTACTTTTCTGGATGTTTGCTTGAGGTGGCAGTTGTCTGGAATATGTCCAAAGCTGCACGCGGTGAACTTCTCGGGGTGTTTTCGACTGACAGACGAGGCGATTGAGACGTTACTGAAGAATTGTCCGGGTGGGTTTTCTCTGTGGATGAGCGACTATTGCATTTGGTTAATGGTGTCTTGTTTTGTAATGTGTTTGTTTGTTGCTGATGTTGCTGTAGAAATCAAGGACTTGAATATCGAAAATTGTCGCAAATTAACGGACGTCACGTTATGTCATTTGCGTAAATTTGCTCTGAAACTGCAGGTTCGTGCTGCGTGCAGCCAGCTGGTGGTGTGTATGCGGTTTTGACGACGATGACGGAATCGTGTTGCTACTTTTCGTGTTGTGGCGATGGTTGCGGTATAGAGTTTTGACATTGGCGGCAACTTTAACATGACTATTTCAGGCATTACGAAGCTTATTGAGAAACATCCGAACCATTCGAAACTTACGAAGGTCCACGTTTCCGGTCACCCGGTGACGGACCAGTACGTTATAGAAGCTGCTATGTAGAGGCTGCAATTGCAAGTCTCATACAGGTTTCTATCTGCTTGTAGAACGATTAAGATCATCATGGCCAAGTGCCGGAAACTACACAGCTTGAGTGTCGGCTATTGCGCTATCACAGACGACGCTCTGATCACGCTACTGAAGAAGCGCGAATCGGTATCGCGCTTGAGCTTGCACTGGAACGTTGCGATCACGTCAGTTTTCTGCTGTGTACCGCATGTAGACTGCATAAGCAACCTACTGATGCTGTTTTGATGCGCATTTTCTGATGTAGCGACCAGTTACTGTACTACCTTGGATCAGAAGCCCGAAACTTGCAAGAGCTAAACCTGTGTGGCGTTAAAAGCGTTTCGGCTGACGTATGTTATTTGGGTGGATAGTTTGCTGTGCTGGTGTTTCATCACGTTTGTACCTGCTGATTGTTTTCTTTTGTTGTGTCAAGTCCATTGTTGCCGCCATCCACGCGAAAATGGGTGCAAGAAATGAGTTGCTCGATCCGATAGTGTCGCAGTCTACTCCTGACGAGAATCCTGGACCTGAGCGGAAGCGGCTGAAGAGGATTGACTTTCGATACACAGCGTAAGTGGTGTCGTTATAGAGCAGTGGGAATGTAACTGACACAATGTGTGGCTTTGTTCAGTGTCACGAAAGAAGTTGCTGCAGCTGTTAAGGAGCGGTACCCTGAGCTTCAAGTCACGTTTTAAATGAGACGTTTCTTTTTTAGCTTGTAACAAGAAGCATGATTTGTCTCATTCTGTCTCACTTCTTGCACTGTTGTGCAGACATAGCCAGTGTTGTCATTACCGGCTATGTGATCGTCATCGTTGAAGCTACTCCACAGGGTGATCGAGACGTAAAGTAAGGCCTACCAGGTCTTGAGCTTTCACAACAGAGCTTAATGAGCTACTTAAGTGAAGTGTACCGAAGGCTACAAGATTTACAATGCTTGTGTTGGAGCGGAGCGCAAACACCAGCTACATCCTACCGTCGTCGCAACATTGAAAAATTAGCCAGCAAGCGCTGCATTCGATTGATTCGTCGATTGTAATGTTTACAGGGCCACAGAATGGAAAATCGTAACGACCCCGCATCGCCTCGTAGCGGATGTTTAGGGATGACACACCTTTTTTGAGAGGGCAGCTTCTGGCTGGTGTTTCGTGTGCATACTCTCTTTCATACAAATACGATTGACGCACCGCTGCATCGTGTCTTCCTTCCCGCTCGGAGTTCGCATAGCCACGACACGTCGAATCCAGACTCCATGACAACCGTCAAAGTGCGTGCGCGCTTGTGTTGTAGAATGTACAAACGCCCTGGAGCTCATGCGTGTTGTACGTCAGCCGACATGGAAAAAGGTTCTCTATGCGCCCCAGCCGTACGAGGACAATTACGTGGACGAGACGTTCCTGGAACAGATGCGGACGAATGGTACGCTCCCTTCTTTTCTTCAAGCATGAACTTGTTGGTCTCGTCCTCTAGTACAATGATACCCTCGCACCAATTGTACTGTGTCTGTAGCTAATGTGCGCGAGCATGACTACGGGGACATGGTCCGCTCGGCTGCGGCCATCACCCAGCAGATCTGCGCTCTCTTGATTTTCTTCGTACGTGTTGGCGACTGATTGCGTTCAGAATGACAGACGATGGACGGATGGTGGACCACTAACGTCGAGGCTCTTACGACTCGTTTGCTAGTCCATGTTTGAATTCGTTCGTCAAAGAACCATCTCTGTCGTGCTGTTAGGCTGCATCGATGTGTTCCTGGCGGTCGCTGGTTTCTCCGTGCTTCGTGTTCACCTCGTTCTACCGCTGCGTAAGTACACCACTCGTTGACGGATGATCCACAGCCCATCTTGCTGACAGTCACTCGTGCATGAATGAACCGAGGAAGGCACGGTGGACACGCTGAGGTCCTGTCTTCTCTTCTGTGCTACACTGTCACTCGTGTCGCCAGTGCTACGGACGCTTACAAAATCATATGCAAACGACACGATCTGGGCGCTGGCAACGTCTTTAGGCTTGCTGCACCTCGTCACGCATGACTACAACTATGTCAACTCGGGCATTGGCCGGTAAGGAGTCCATCGCCTGGACTGCGCAAGTGCAGCTGTTTCCATCAAGGTAGAGAGTGACGTGTTCTGCGTCTTTTGCACGTTGTATGGCAGCTTCAGCGGCACGATCTCGCTGAACGCCGCCATCTTCACGGCGGTGCTGCTCGGCTCGCGGCTACAGTCAAACGAGCACGTGTTTGCGTTCGTGTTGTTGGCCATCGAGATATTCGCCATGTTTCCAATCTTTCAGCGCGAGATCAAGGTACGTCTCTGTACGGCAGAATACATGCGCGTGGTCGCACCGACCTCGTTCTGCTTATTTGTGTTTGATATGCGACGAATATGTAGCGCCGGTCGGAGCGGTTGCACGTCATGACGGCGGTCGTACTGTTCGCACTCTCGTCGGCGCTGACCTGGCAGCTGTCGAAGCTGCTGAGCGTGTTATCAGGTGCCTTTGTGTGCTTCTTGGCCTTCGGGTGTCCGCTCTGGTTCATGCACGTGCAGGAGTCCAAAAAGTACGTAGCTGCTCATTTGCTCGTCCGTCGAGCAGCAGCTGAGACTGACGCTTGATGCCCATCTGACTGATGTCCGTCAACTGTGCTGTGGTTGCAGCGAGATTCTAGGTCCGTGGGATATCGCGCATATCCAGCCAGAGCAGTAGCGACCGCCGAGTCGGTATCACGTACCTTGTCATTCGTAGCAAGCTACCGTCTTCTAGACACTCGGCCAGGCTATGTGTGCACGGAACGGTAACGGCTACGTGCCACTGCGATATTCAAGCAGCCCGTCTACACCGTCTCGTTCGCCGCTTTTTCTTTCGAACCGCCAGCGGTACCGGACGGGGCGACGCTGTAACGCAAAAAGTATCTTTTTGCCCACAACATACCTCTTCGGGCGCTACGGCAGCAGGGGCGCGACGTCGAGCATGCTCGTCGAGCTGTGCTTAGAACGACCTGGTCGCTTCTTCCGCCCTCAGCTGCCGTCGTCGTGGACGCAGGAGACTCGCACGAGATTAGCACAGCGATTGGCATGGTCCTCCCTGCTAATGCACCTCTTGGCCGGGATAGCATCACCGCGATAACGTCTTACAAGCAGTGCCTGAACATGGAATGATCGACGACATAGACTGCATGGTCACTAGCAGCAGGAAAGAGCAAGAGGCTGCAATGGATACAGGACGGCGTAACCTTACGCCATTGGGTTGGCTAAGGCGACGCGCCGTCTCGTGCACCTGCCGACTTTTTAGATGCCCATCATGTGCCTTTTCGGGTGCAACAGAACAGTCCTGTGCCGACACTGAAAAAGTGCTTCAGACAGCACGAGCGGTCGCGCGAGTAAAAAGGCGGCAGACGGCTCGATGTTGGAAGTTCGAGCTGGAGATTCGCACTTGCCTTCGAGCAAAAAGTCGCCATTGCGCTGCGGCAGTGGGAACGCCAACAACACGCCATCAAGCGATTAGATTATCGAACGACGGCCATTCCAAATGGGTTCTTTCTCGTTATTTGGCCAATCATAACGTACTCGAGCTGATTTATTTCGTCTGATAGACAGAACTTTCCACGAACCACTTGGCCCGGCCATGTACCGCCTAAATTTGCCTGCGCAAATGCCTGGCCCACACGCCAGACAGCAGATGGTCCAGGGCTATCCATACCACGTGTACATAACTGCGACGGCAGCGATTCACCCCCTCGAGTCGTCTCGGGTACTGCTCTAGACGGTAGCCGACAGTGGCCCGCTCAACGGACTTCACCGAGCCTGAAAAACACACCCTCGAGTCTCACTGTGGCTTTGCTGACGACGAATGCAATGACGATGGGACCACGTTTATGGCCCAGCGGGTCGGGTCTCCAGCCCGCCCTCTCCTCTCCGTGTTATGACAGACGCTTTGTATGGAGCTTCAACGCCAACGGGTCCAGTGCGGTCAAAACCCAGAAGAACGCTCTCGAGCGCTGCGATTGGTCGAAAGCTTCAAGCACGAGGTCGAAGCAAGCAAGCGAGCGCGAGATAGCCAAGTTGCCATGACCAAAGGAAAGAAAGATTGTAGCGGCCTGATCATTTCAGCTTTTCCCTGCAGCTGGACAAGTGCGTTTTCCTTTCCTTTTGGCCTCCATCTGACAACAACCCACGAAACCCGTTGTCGTTGTCGTCGTTTGTCGTCCCTCCTTTCTGGCTCCTCCCCCTCTTCTGTCTACGATCTTCGCCGTCCCAACGTCAACGCCGTGTCTGTGTGCACGACCATCACTCTCTCTCTCTCTCGCTCGTGCCTCGTCATCGTTCTTGAACGCCACACCACGCCACGTCTTCCCTTCCTCGTTCCCTCTCTTCCAATCCCATGGCTTCCACCGCGGTCCTCAAGAGTGTGCGAGCGCACCCCAAGCTCCTGTCGCTGCAGCACGTCGACGACGTCTTCCTCCTCTCGTGCACCGGCAACGCGCCCATGACTCCCCTTGGCCACGACGCGCCGCTGTTCACCGCCGCCACCGTCTCCCCCCGCGATCCCGCCGCCAAGCTCGCAGCCGCCGGAGCAGTCGCCCCTCCCGCCTCCATCTCCTCCGCCTCATTCAGCCCCACTTCCTCCAAGCTGCAGGCGCATCCCGCCTCTGCTTTTGCCAGTCACCGCGCGTGCATTCCGTCGTCTGCCTCGAGCGACGACGCATCAGACGAGGAGCTCGACGAGGAGCTCGACGACAGCTCCCGTGCGTCCGGTGGCTCTTCCTCGTCGTCGTCGTCACTCGCCACGTCGTCGGTCAAGAGCAACACCGGTCGCTGGACAGAAGCCGAGCACCAGCTCTTTCTGCAGGGCCTCGAGACCTTTCCCTACCGTGCGTGGAAGAAGATCGCGACGCTCATCAAGACGCGCACGGTCGTGCAGATCCGCACGCACGCGCAAAAGTACTACCAGAAACTGGAGAAGGAGGAGGCACGTCTAAAGGAGCGCCAAGCTCAGGACCGTGCGGCACTGGCAGCTGGTGCTGGCGGCGACGCGTCTCCCCTTCCTCCTCTGGTGTCGACGCTGCCCAGTCCGGCAGCACAGAAGAAGAAGATGCATTTGATGCGCAAACGCAAGTGCTCGTTGCTGGACATGGACATGGACAGTGACACTCTCGTGCTGCCGAGTGTACCCAAACGTCTCGCTCGGGAGCAGCCGCTGGCTGCCCACATGTCTCCCAAGCAGAAGCACTTGTCGTCGCTTTCTGGTTCCAAGATGCTGCTCGGTGGCCATCCCATGGACGCTCGCTTCGTGTTCAACCGCAACCCAAAGAGCCACCACAGTGGAATGCAAGTATCGCACCAGCTGCCGCTGGACTTTGCTGACGCTGCAGCCGAAGCCATGATCTTGGAGTTTGCCGAGGACAAAGTGCTGGCTGATTACTCGCTCGACTGTGTGGACCAGACGCTGGCGTCGATTGACAATGACGATTTGCTGCAATTGACCGAGGAGGAGCTGGAATGGTTCTCGACAACGAGCACGGAGAGCAACTCGGTGAGTGGTGACGTTTTGGCGGAAGGAGCTGCTGTGGACATGGCCAGTGCCGAGTGCTGTGGAACAGCGAGTGATTCGGCTGCTCTGGACTGTGAGAACTTTGCTGCAGACTTGTGTCTCGACGACGAGGATTTCGTGCTGGACCCGGAGAAGTTTTTATCGAGCTACTTTGCTCCGACTGAGCAGGCTTGAAATGAGAAGGGCGACGTCGTGGTGGTCACAAGTGCTGCAGCTTCCTCGAAGAGCGCCGTCCCGTTTGTCCGTCCGTCCGTAGTGTAGCTTGATCTTTTTGAGAGCGTGTCATCCTCCCCCTCTGCTACCAGCTCTTCGGTGCGTGGCTGCTAAAGTCGTCGTTGGAGAAGCCCTCCCTTATTATTATTATTATTACAAACAAGTTTACCCTCTCCTGTACGTTCGGCATTGACACTGTCGTTGTTCGTCCTAACCTAGGCTTGATATGTCCTCCAGGTTGACACTTCTCGAGTCGTCTTGTCTTCCCAGCCATCGTATCATATATCGCTGATTTCAAAGAGCAGGACACTCCGGTCGTGGTGAACGACGGCTAATTTCACGGGAACTTGGTCGCCTGTCAGTGAGGAACTGCCACTACTCGACCTGCAATCGCGAGCTTTGCTGCGTTGAAGAAGTTGCCGAAAACTGCGTTGGCTGGGAGCGATGTCCCAATAGCGACACACGGCCACGCGGAAGACTAGCACCAACTTCTTCCTCGGTTTCCGGTTCTTTGCAGTTGCTATAGCAGCAAGTGACGACTGTGTAGCTTGCACTGCATTCGTACCAGGTAAAAGGACATCAACGGATACGGTCTTCCAGACGTCGAACGCCACATCACAGGATCCAGTGCTTTCTTCGACATGTTGAGGCACGCTCCGACCGTCTCCATGACCTCCAGTTGCTATTGCTGCAACCGGTTCGAGACAGCGTCGAGGGTGCAGCTTCTGCTCTTTCAAGAACGAGTACACGTCCAAGCAGGCAAGGGATACATTGGCATCTCTGGCCAACATTGCGGTCAAGTCTGCACCGCTTACTTCCTTCGCAACTTTGCCTTTAGATGACGTACAATAGACCACCAGCGCCCCTCGCTGGAGCAGGTAATTGGCTTCCTCTGGGTACAAGGACAGACCCGTGAACGTGCGGATGGAATGGGTTGGAACCGGACTTTTGCCCTTCCAACTCGCTGGTGTCGATGTAACTGTATCGACAGGGGCGCTGGGCTCTCGACGTTGTTGTTTCTTCACGCTGGCCCCCATGTTGAAAAGCAGTCGCCCTCGCTGGTGCGTGACGTGCGTGAGTCCTGTGGCTACATCGAATTCACCGATAGAGACATCTCGGCTGAGCTTTCTCGGGTGCGCCATTAAATGCAAGTGCAGCGTCTGGTACAGCTGGACAAGGACTCTAGGATTGTTGCAACTGGGAGATGGCAATGTTCAAATCTACAGCTACGGAAAAGGCTAAATATGTTGTTCACGACTTCCGACTTGGTGCGGGCGGCACCACTGTTATGATTCGTCGTCGCAGTTCTCTCGAAGTCACGGACAGCCACTCGTCATTGTCGACAGAATCGCCCTATTGGAGTATGAGAAGAAAGAAACAGCACTGGCGTGAGCTATCTCAGCCAAAGAGATTTGTACCTCGATCTGCTTACCTTGTAGTGTACGCGAATGAACTTGCCCTGTATGGCCACAACTTTAGCCTGCGCAGCAGGTAAACGTGATGCCCAATAAGTAAGAAGCTGGCAATCAAGGTCAAAAATAACGACGAACCTCAGTGTCGTCGAATCGGATAGTTGAGCCCTTGACCGTTAAATACTTGTGAGCACTGCCCTTTGTCGGCGTGCAAGCACCTGCTTGAACCACGCATCGACTGGCTTTTGCCGTGACTTTATTTTTCCTTGGTGGTGACAGCATTACCACTGAGGCTGGTACTCTTGCCGGTTTTCGCTTGGAGCGAACCTTTGCTTCTTTGCCCCGCTTGCGTAGACTGTCTCCCATAATATTTTTTGATGCCTTGCCACTTCGACGTCCAACTCCGGCGCTGGATAGTGCGGGTGACGTACCTCCAGCTTCTTCAGCGAGACAACGATGGCACAGCAGCGACTGCGGAAGCTCCTTAGCTGCCAGATTGGCCAAAGCAGGGTGAATGCAGCGAACGTGGGCCCAAATCTTGCATTTCGAGCATTCAAACCATTGTTCCTGTACCGCAGACGAACAGGGCTTGTTTCAGATCATTTCGCGCAACGCTCACAATCGCAGGACGTACCTCTACAACCGCTTGATAATTATTGCTACTACAGTACTTATTGCACTTGCAGCTGAAGACCCAGGGATCTTCGCCCAAGAGCTCTGTGCTACATTGAGGCTCGTCAAACAGCTGCGTGAGGAAGGAATCCATGTCGATCCTTACGCTGTCAGGGAGACATTTGCAAACCTAAGTCCATACAACATCAAAAAACGATGAGTACACGTATGTAGACAGCACGCTATAGCTGATGCATGCAAGCTCGAATCCTGCCTTTGCCTTCAACCCGTACGGAATCCAATGCAGCATCGCAAAATTGACAGCTTCAGCGATGTTGTACCCTTTACATCACAGAACACATCATAAGAAGTCTTACTCGACAGAACGGCATCGATAAACAGAGCAACACCATACCGAGATTAAATCCCTGGTGATAAGTAGACGGAAAAGTTATCACAAATTCGCCTGGCTTTTGATACGCCCGATAAAACGGGACGCCAAACTCTTTTAGTCGGGCGGGCGAGATCAGAGATGTCTTGTGGCGCAGGAACTAGTCCAATATCATTTTCAGTAAAGCTCTGCATCAGTACCGCACCACACAGAGCGTCAAAGTGGAACTGGTCCATGTACCTGGTGGCACTGGTGGTGTTTCTCGGGAAACATCGATTGCGCAGCTCTCTCCAGCTGAGGACCTACGTGGACATGAGCGATCAAATCGTCAATTTTGTGTCACATCAGCATACATGCAATGTCTGCCGCACTTACCAGAATCAGGAGGAACCCCATACCAAAACTTGGGCTTTCCCGTGTGCAAGTAGTTAATGCTGTATAAATCCATATCCTCCTGCACAAACAATTTAAACTTCGACACTCCCTTCTACACCAGCACAATACCACCAACATACCGTGTGAAATGCAAACATCGCTCTCCACATGCCAAAGTACAACATCGCCTGCGTGACGCCAGGGAGGTCGATTTTGCGCAGGATAGTATTGAGGTCATTCAGGTTCCACGATAATGCGTTTGCGTCACCAAACAGCGAATCCTGAGCGTATGAATAAAAACACATTCAATCAAGTGACCGCTCAGCACAACTTGAACAGTGCACTTTATTCTTGACATTGACGACACCACGTACCACAATATCTGCGCCATAAATGGGCGGGTCCATAGTTCCCCGCAGTCCCTTCCAAAATCTCCGTTCCACTTCTAACGGATCATCAGAGTCTGCAGTCACACAAAATAAAGACAACAATCATTAAGTACGCACTATAACAGCACTCGCTGTAACCGCTCCCCTATTCACATCATCCAATACCGTCGGGTTCTCGATCCGTCGCAGTTTCTGCCATTGTTTTAAACGCGGCGGGGCTCATCGACTTTTTTTCCACCAAGTCCACATTGAAAATACCCTTCTTGCCCGCGACATGTTGACACACTGGAGCCGAGACCTGGCACTTGAGCTCCGAGACGTCGTACGAGCGGCTGAACCAGCCACGAGGTGGGATGATCTAAGTATCAGATCACCAGCATGTGTGTTTTTTAATCGTTAAGCAGGTCTCATCAGGTTTAGGATAAAATCAGCTAAAAAAATAAATAAAACCCACACATAGTCCTTTATTTCGACTTTTGACTTTGTTTTGTACCTTGCAAATGCCAATACTGGTACATTGGGGCTCGACGACGGTGCGGATGTAAGTGGCAAAGGACTGGAACTCCGTGCGTGTGGGGTAGAATTCTGGGCACCATTTGCCGTCCGACGATGGAGAAGAGGACACACCAGAGCTACGCCGATCGTTGACGCACATGGCAAGATGGGTTTACACGGATCAGAGGGTGAATGTGTGGCTAAAGCGTCGCAGACGCAAGGTTATTTAGAAAAATATCGATCTGTTAGAAACTGCTTTTTTCATCAAGTTGTCCGGTGACTTTCATTCTTGATAATGGCCATATGGTTATGTGCTTCCTTTTGTCGGACGATCCCCGTGGTGCTTTTTACCGACAGAAATGCTATTTTCTTGATTCTGGATTTAATCCGTACACATTTACAGGCTAAAACTCAGTAGACCGGTATGGACTACGTCAGACTTCGTCTGTCGTCGAACGGTAAAATACCGGGAGCAGTACCTTCATTTAGTAATATGCGCAGAATAAACCCAGGCAAAAATACGCCATCACACAATTCCTTGCCCCTACGTACTCTTTCTATCGCAAAAATACGTCGGCCGCATGTTCGTATTCAACACACCAATCACCTGGAGCAGGAACCACGACAGCACTGCCAGAGGCTTGAACACCGCAACACATTGGTAGCTGCTCCTCTAGGAATGGCCACACTGCCAAGTAGCTTGACCGCAATCAGCGTTACAAGAGACGCATCTATTCGCCTTTAATACATGTCACAATCCTAATAACAAACAAGCACGACGCTACGTGAGTCACCTCCGCTTCACGCTAATGAGAGAGAAGCGACAAAAGACTCACCAGTCGAACCCTTCGAAAAGACCCGAACCTTGTGTTGCTGTCGTCTCTTTGATAGACCATTGACGATTGCGTATGTCAGAAAGTCCCATTGCCTCCGAAATCTATCACCACATACACAATGACCGCGTTAACAGCTGCACCCGAAACAAGGTTCGACATCGCCAGGTACCACAACGAACCTGCGCTGCATTCAACGCTCCCTTCTGGTCCTGTTTGTTGGCAAATACTAGCAGGATCGAGTCCTTCAGCTCTTCCTCCTGAACAGTGCAGCACACAGAAATCAGTAAACCAACCAGTCAACTCAGCAAAACAACAACAATAACATAGACACAGGCACCTATATACACAAACTAAGTAAGACCGCAAGGGGTACATGTATCTACCTCAAGCATAGCGTGTAGCTCCTGTTTTGCAATATCGAGACGGTCGATATCGGCCGAATCCACGACGTAGATGATGGCGTCTGTATTGGGGTAATAGCACCGCCAATAGGGTCGGATGCTCGTCTGGCCACCGAGGTCCCACACCTGAAACTTAATATTCTTGTATTGCAGTGTTTCCATATTAAAGCCAATAGTAGGCACTGTCTGCTCGATCTCGTCGGCCTGTAGACGGTCTAACAAACGAACACAAACCAGCACGTACAATGAACATCCCAGGCTCCTCCCTTCTCTCTCTCTCTTCCTCCTCCTTACAACGTACATAGAATCGTCGTCTTGCCAGCGTTGTCCAGTCCCAGGATCAACATCCGAACCTCCTTGCTGCCAAACAGCGCCGCAAAGACTTTCGACATGGCAATCCCCATCGTTCAGTACAAAATTGAGACTTGTGTGGGAGAAGTTGGGAAGAGGCAGTAAAGAGAGGGAAAGATTTGTGACATATGGCAAAAGGTTTGTTTGTTTGAACCCCTTCGAAACGACGTGGGCAATATGGCTGTCTGACTAGCACTATGCTTGATAATCATCATCTTCTGCCAGCCTCAGCTTCTTCTTATAAGGAGGTTGGTCGTCCACTAGAAACGCTCGTAAGGTATGGTAGTCATCAGCTAGTGGCGACGTGTCAATTGGTCGCTGCAGCAGCTTTTTCTTCAACATAGAGACGATACTTCCGTCCTGAAGCACCGCAAGCACTTCAGACTCCAAGCCACTTGAATGGAAATTGCGACTGCGTACTTCTTGGAGATGGTCCAGTTTGCTGATCAATCTTGCTACTGCCGAGTCCTTGGAAAAGTTGCTATCATTGGCACTTTCAAGAGAACTGTGGACGTAACTCGTCATAACGTCCGGAAATTTGTCCATCCAACAAGTCAATACTGCCAGTGAGAAATTATCGTACGTGTCCGAGAGGTTGAACACGCTTTGTAATACGCTGACGTCTGGCCGGAAGTGGATTAGACACTTGAGCAGTCCAGTCATCGTCTCTGGGGTCTCTTTTGGGTCCACACAAGCCAACACCTTTCGTGCTGCTGCCATCATGTTTGTTTCGGCAGCAACTGAACGCCCCGACTGGAGCTCCGCCACGACGAGGTCCCACATACTATACTGTTCCCATGAAGTCCATTGCAACGACGAGAGCATAATGTTGGCCAGCCGGTTGTTGAAAATCGGAAACTCACGCATGACAACACGGGTACATAGCGTGTGCAGCAATGCTGGTGTCAAGAGCCCGAGGAGCAACTGTACGAGCGCTTCACTGCGACCCTCGAGCTTGGAAAGGAACGGATGCTCCATATGTGCGAATAAAAACGGGCACACGAGAAGCGAAGTGGCACTCACAGCATCCATCTCGCCTTTGCTCAAACTCATGGACACGGGCTTATCCAAAAAGCCACAAGCCTGTGCCCGTGCGTCGTCAATTTGCTGACTCAAACTCAAATCTTTCACGATGTGTTGGGCCAAGTTGCCACCAATGGCATCGACAAATATAGCGTAAGGCCCGAGAGCAACGTCCGGACTCTTTCCATTGCCTTGTGAGCAGCACAAGACAAGCAATCGGTAGGAAATCGTGACATCCCGCGCATACATAGCCTTCAGGAATGGCACATAGAGCGCCAATGGTTCACTGAGCACCTGGTCCAGCATTGAATCGAAAACACTCGTAGGCGTGGCGTCTTGTAGGTCACTCGAGGCAATTGGTGACGTTACAATAATTCGTTCTAGCAACTCGTGCAGGAACGATCCCAACGAGGCGGCGAGCTCGACGGCATTGTCTTGTCGAGGCCACGAAAGCAAAATATCGTTCAAACACTCCAGAAAGCTCTTGGATGGACGAGAACACGGCTCGGGCATTATCTGCTGAAAGCGCTTGATGTCGATGAGCTCCGAAGCAGCGATGCTCTCGGGAACGTCAATAACAGGCTGTATATGAGAGATAACAGGTGCCGGTGATGTTGGAGTGAGGGTGTCACCATGAGTTGTCAACTCTGCCGTAGACTCCATTGTATGTTGGTTGCTGGGCAAAAATGAAAGCGCTCCGAGGGAGTTCGCGTCAGAAGATGCACTGCCTCCCAAACTTGTATCCGAATGTATCGGACTCTGTGATCGTAATGGCGACGCAAGCGGGCTCGCAGCGCCAATAGGACTACCTCGGACAGGCGATTCTCGAGCAGGCGAATGCCTAATAGGTGATTGCCTGCCAGGAGACGACGCGGGACCAGGGGACCTAGAAGGGCTCCCACCAGCACTTGATACCGGACTGGATGCTGAGGCTTGCGCTTGGGTCATTTTGGCAACTTCAGCAGAGGGAAAATGCTCCGGGAAAATCCGGTGGAGTTCCGATTGGAGTTCCGGGGCGCTAGAAAGCAGCATCGGGAACGACTGAAGTGGCAGGATGGATGGCACAACGCCAAGCTTTATTATCGTCGAGAACGCAGTGGACACACCTTTCTGCATGAGCTTTCGATTGACAGCTGAGGCAGCGTACTTTTCGACAGCAAACACGAGAAACTGTATCATGGAAAGCGTCACGATGGGGTGACTTTTCAGCGATTTCACCTGCATGATACAATGAATCAACCAGCCACACGGACGTCAGTACCGCTCCTAGAAGCAAGAAAGCAGGCGGATAGGTTGTCCCACCATCAGCAAAATTGCAGGCTCTACACTCATGATGTTGTCGGATGGTTTGAAGTACAAATAATCGAAAAACATAGCAAGCTGAACTCGAGCCAACAAACTCGGAGTTTTACTCCCGTGGCTACAGGCACATTATACAAATCGCCGTCGACAGGGTGTTAGCATTACCCAAACTAGCGTGCAAGAATGAGAACACGCACCAGAGCAGGTAGAGCCATCCAAGAATGTGGTACCGCGGTGTGACCTTTGAGCTCAGAATCTGGTTCGAGGGATGATAGACAGCGCAGATGTACCGCACGAGATCGGGAACAAGTGCGTCCGATCCTGTACTGCTCAAAAACTGTGATGAGAACCATTTCTGGTAGCGTGTTACAGAAGCAGCTTGAACACGTTCCTGCACATCAGAGTTGTTATACAGGATAGTATGTTGATCAGCAACTGCTCGTCTACAAGCACGGTACTCGCTCAACGTGACAACTACGCACCATCATGAAGAGCAGATATTCCTCCATTTTAGGATTGAGCCGATAAGCAAGGTACTTTGGAGGTGTCGGGATCACCATCAAATGTGCCACCGAGTATACAGTGACCTCCTTTTCCGCCTCGGCAGTGTCTCGCACGTTCCGCAATTGTTTCCAAAGTGCGTTCATCCCTGGAATCTGCACGCAACACGTACATATCAATCAGAAACAATATCTCAGGTAAACGAAAAATTACTCTTGTGGCATCCACGTACATCTTTCGCGTCGCTGAGCACGCGCACAATTTCTCGTCCGAGCTGTGCTACATCTGCCTGCCGACGGTTCCACAACGTCGTGCACAACTCCACCTCCTGCTTCAACAAGCTCGCATGTTGCGCAGCCGAGTGGTCGAGTGCAATTCGTGCGAAGGTGTGGAACACAAACGGGATCAAGCTCGAGGACGACAGCAGCCAAGCTTCGTGCTCAATCAGAACGCGAATCATCGACGACGCGAGCCAAATGGTCGTACGACTTGGATCGCCGCCCGTAAGGTACCGCATCAAGCACGCAACGACTTTGTCGACACCAGGTGCATTCACGTGCACGAGTTCCCGGACAAGCCAGAGCAGTTGACTGCGACATGCGACGAGCAACTTGACAAACTTGAGGTCCACGAGCTTCTGAAGCCAGCCCATGCAGTTCTTGTAATTGTCAGCAGCTGCCACTGCGGTCAAGTACCGAAGATGCTGCTTCGACTGCGAGGGTTCCGTGATCACGCCGTACAGTAGTGCAATGTACGGCTGGAACGGCAGCGGCGTCACGTCTTCGGTCGGCTGCTGCTTCAAGATGACGAGCGCTGCCGTCTCGTCTTTGCCCTGAATGGTTTTCTGCATATGGTAAAAGTGCGCGTACCACTTGCGGTCGAGCTCATCAGGTGCGTCCAGCGGCAAATGGTTCAGGAGCTTGGAGGACGGCGGGAGGGCGGGATTGTGGCTGGGGATGGACGACGCGCCTGCGACGTGGCTGGTGCTGGCTCTGGGTGAAGTGGTATCGATGGTGGCAGATGGAGCTTGTGGCGGAAGAGAAGGAGGAGGAGCAGGCGGTGGTCCGGATGCCAGTGTTGCAGACGGCGAGGAGCTATCGCTGTTGGGAGGAGGCGGCGGTGGTCCCATGTTATAGTGCTGTCGTGATAGACACGAGGTGAAGTAACAAGTGGTGAAGTAAGTTGACGGAAGTAATGGTATCGGATCGGTCGTCGTCCAGCGGTAGCAGATCTCGCGATGTCAACTGTCAGACCAATTTGGTGTGACATGAATCGGGAAGTCATAAAACATAAGTACGTTATATCACAAAAGTGATCACAGGAATGGACCAAATAAATGAAAATACAAAATAGAGAGAACCTACGGAAAACTGCACTCTTACTGAGGACAAGGAACCCCCCCGAACACGGCCACCCCCCCCGTTTTACGAGACACACACTCTGCCGTAATTTGGCTCCCTCTATAGTGCTGACACTCTCAATTAGATACTGCGTATATAGTTGGATGTTCATCTTTACAGCAAGTTTCTACAATAGTTCACATCAGCACAAGAAAGCAATCTCCGAGCACCGGCGGTAAGCAGGCAAGTAAGGAAGTTCGTTCAATTTAGCTCCAGGTATAGAACCTTTCAGAGTAACAGCGCTGATGAGGAGTTGCCGCGTACGACTTAGCAGTAGAACAGATAGGATCAAAAATGATAAGCGATGCGTCCTACAATCAGCGCAAAAGGTCTGACTTCTTCCACAAGTGCGTCTTTTGATAGCGTCGCTTTCATCCCCGAAGACAAAGTGTACTCTTCACAAAAGCTTAGCACCAAAAGTGCGTCTTTGGGTACGTGTAACGGGGCACACCTTATTCAAGTAACTGAATAAACCTTGCACTGCTGACAGTGCAAGGGCGTGTGCTCCCGACTACCTCACGTACACGTACGTGCAGAGGAAGATTGCTATACGAAGTAAGAGTACTCAGTAAAGGTAAAAAGTAGAACTGTATTCAGTATAGTTAATCCTTGTAATAAATCCCTATTTGACTTCATTTAACTATGTCTAAATACAAACATGTATTGTAACTATCTGCGCGCCACTCGTTGCGTGCTTCTGTCGTGGCTAGACTTTATTGGTTGATATCGTGATCCTATATCAACCAATGAACAGTGTGTTGCATCTGTAGGGCAATGTTATCTATAAGGATAGTTTTGTGAGAATATTGTGTTCGTCCTAACGCAATATTCGTATTTGATATTTACCTTAAGTAAGTTATCATGTAACGGAGGCACCCCGTTACATCACCCCCCCCCGTAACCATCAGTCACATTAATGACTGATTTTTGAATGACACTGTTGAGTGGCTGTGGGACAGGTAAGCACTTGTTGGCCAATCCATCCATTCTTCGTTCTCATCGCATGGTTAACAAGTCCATGCGGTGTGCAGCCAAAGCTGCTGAGAATGCAGCCATGAGACTTCGCTCTGCTGTGGCAGGAGAGACAGGAACACCCGAAGCAACTGACGTAAGTTCGTCTGCTGCTTCCGCGACTCAGCCTGCAGCAGTCGCTGCTGCAGGCTCACGCGATGATGCACCGCGTGACATCGGAGATTATGAGCTTGAGCTCATATACTCTGGCGAGTCTGATGGTGAGACCGACTCGAAGGAGGCGAAACAAGGAAGAGCCATAGTTGGCTAAACCGGAGCCGACTAAGTCGGCTTCTCGAAGCGCTTTAAGCCTTGCAGATCGTCGTGACATCTTCGGATCGTCCGACGAGTCCAACCCTCCGTCTCCGAGACGGAGTCGTTCTACCGAAAGCGAGATAAGCCATCGGAACGACCGTGACGGTGATGCAACCATGCATCATAGTCCGAGTGATCGGGGATGATCCTGGTGTCGCTACTTCTATTGACACTAGACAAGAGACTGTGGATCGCAACATCTTGCGTGTTGCTCCTGAGAAGAAGCCGTGGCTACCTCCTCAGAGAGTGATGGCTCGTCTGTCTGACACGACGAGTGATCGTTATCGAATAAAGTTATTCGATGCATCAAAGTTCATAAGCTTGATCCTAGTGCGAGTAATTTTCGCACTGAACATGATTTCTTTATCGATGCGTTCATCAAGCATCGATGGTACAGTGGTAATCACAAGCGTGGTGTTCCCTCTTTGATTCAGGCATGGAACGCTTTCATCCACAACGTTGGTGAGATTGGGCGTGATGCCTGGCTAGACAAGCTATTGCTAGCTCGAAATAGTTTTGAGAAACGGACCTCTACCGGTGCACGTTTCAAACTGCATCGGTTGTCAAGAGAGGCCGGGCTACCACGCCTTTCTTGGGTGATGCGTGCCAAAGTTGTGTGAATAACTTGGCATGAGCTCCAAAGGAAGCTTACTCGATGAATGACCGGTGGTGGAGGGTACTTGTCACTCAAGAGATGTACGAGGGAATAGCTAATTTGCAATCCCTCTACAAGCGCGCTGGGCGTTCGTTTCCAGATGGCCCTTCTTCGGCATCGGATGCGCCTTGTCGTACTGCTCGACAAGGCCCAAGACATCAACCAGCAGTTGAGAGCGAGGCTCCCAACTATCTGCCGAGGGTGGATACCCGCGCCACCGGACGAGATAACTCGTCCGACGTCCCTTCTCATCGCGGTGGTTTAACAAGCGCTCCACGAGGAAGCTTTGGTCACCGCACGCATCAATCAATGGATGAGGCGGAGGAGGAAACACGTTCTCAGACGGGTTTGCAAGCTCAATCTGATACTGTGAGCCAGCTCGAGCGCGTAACGTGTGAGTTGCGCGAGGACATCGAGCACGAGAGGAGCAGACGTTTCGGTCTGGTCGACAATGTGACGCGTCTCTCCGGAACGGGAGAGAGATCGATCAGATTTTTCGTTTGCTCAGCTTGAGAACGAGCGGACTCAGCGTTCTCTTCGCGACGAGCTAGTGGAAGCTCGTCAGGATATCTCTCGGCTTTGCGGGGAGATATCCGAACTTCAGACTCGGGCTGATAGTCAGCACCGCGAGCACAAGTATCTCTTGGAGATGCTTGAGCGCAAGGGATTTCTTCACCGGAAGAAGTCCCGTACTGGTGATAAGGTCTAACGCGACCCACGTAGAACGTAGTATGCGTGCGCATCTTACGTGGCAGTTCAATCGTGTATGCGTTGCCTATGCGGCGCACCACACGAAATGGACCGATGAACTTGGGTAGTAACTTGTTACTACCCACGTTAGTCACTATGTGTCGAGGTAAGTTTACCGTAGATAGTAGGACTAGGTCACCTTCATTGAATGAAAGAACATTTGCCCTTCCACTCTTGTCTGCGTTTTTCTTTTGTCGGTCCACTGCTTCTGCAATGGAATCTTGCACGAAACGGACAACCGTTTTGCGAGCCAGTATGAATTCATCTGCTGAATCGCTGTCTTTGGCTATAGTGCGCTTGAAGCGCACTGTGGCAAGATCAGTGACCTGGGTAGTAAGAGCATCCTCGCTCTTACTTTCCTATTCTTCACCGAAGTCGATGTGATCGACATCGGCGTCATACGTAGTGACCTCGTGGTCAGTACGTGATGAGTGAAAGCCGACTTGGCGTTCGCTTGAATGAGTCCCTCCCCCCCTCAAACGAGAGTTACACTCTAAGAAGGTGGGTAGGCGTGGGTGGTGCAATCCATTCACGAAGAACGGTGTGTGCGTAGTCGATGCACCGAGTTGTTGATGGCAAATTCCACCATTTGCAAGGATTCGCTCCAATTCGTAAACGAATGGACATAACCCCGAAGGATTTTCTCAAGAACGCGGTTTGCACGTTCTGTCTGACCATCTGTTTCAGGGTCAGAGGTCGACATCTGAAGGCGCGTTCCGAGTGTTTTGAACACGGATCGCCAGAATTCCGCAGTGAATTGTGGGTCTCGATCAGAGACGAGTTCACGAGGCAACCCATGAAGACGAAATATCGTGTCAATAAAGACACGAGCACATGCCGATGCATTGATAGATTCAGGTACAGCGACCAGGTGTACCATTTTACTGAATCTATCAGCGAACACAAGAATACCAGTATTCTTGTGTGGGTCTGCAGGAATCCAAAGACAAAGTCCATTGAGACTGATTCCCAGCATTCTGCCAGAATGGGCAAGGGTTGCAACGGCGCACGAAGTGAAGGACCTGACTTCACTCGTTGATATACTTCGCATGTGCGGACGTACTTACGCACGAACTGATACTGGCGGGGCCAGTAAAAGTCGCGACTAACTGTCAGATATGTCTTCTCTCGACCACGATGTCCACCAGTAGGTGCATCGTTATTTTAATGTCTATTGAATTATTATTATTATCAATTAATTTAAATTTTATTTATTTTTCAATTGCAATTGATGATATAATTGGACTAATTTTTTCTTTAAATTCTTATAAAATATTAAAATAATAAATTTACCATGGTCCAGTACGACGACACGAGGCGTGTCGCCGGCAACGGCTGTATACTTCAGTAAGCCATTGTGGAATGTATATCTATCCGTTGAGGATCGATATACTGGGGTCAACCTTTTAAGCGATTGACGGGATGGTTGCGAGAGATGATCCATCAAACGCACCATCGCCGGATCGTACGCCTTGCGTGTGTCTTAAAGTAAGGTTGACGACGGGAAACTCGACGTCAACACCGCGACAGTGGTTGGATCAGTGTCGGGTTGCGCAGCCGGTTCGAAATCAGGCTGGCGCGACAGAGCATCAGCAACGACGTTAAGTCGTCCTGGCTTATACTAGACGGAAAAGTTAAATTACGCAAAGAATAACAGCCACCTCGCCATCCGCTGCGAGAGGTGGGGACTGTTAACGGCCGTGCTTAAGGACGCATGGTCCGTGTATACGATGAAGGGTCTATCACCTAGTAGGTAGACCCTGAATTTGCCAAATCATACTTCATGGCAAAAAGTTCCTTGTCATAGACTGGGTAGTTACGTTCAGCTGGTTGGAGCTGACGTGACTGATAGCAGACGACACGCTCAGCACCGTCTGTGTCGTACTGCATTAGTGCACATCCGATGGCAAAATCACTTGCATCGCAGACCACATGAAATGGTCTGTCTTGGTCTGCAATCGCCAAAACTGGCGAGCGTATCAAGCTTTGTTTGATACCTTCGAATGAGCGCTGACAATCAGCAATCCATGCCTACTTCTCGTTCTTTCTCAATAAACGAGAGAGATGAACAGTCATCTCGGCGTAATTGTGCAAGTATTTGTGCAAATACGCCGCTAGGCCAAGGAACTTTCGAAGTCCTTTTATGTCGGTAGGCACCGGCCAGTCAGTGGTAGCCTTGATCTTTTCCGGATCGGGCCGGACGCCGTGCTTACCCACGATGCATCCAAGAAGTGGTATTTCGCTTGCAGCAAATATACACTTCTTGAGGTTGGCATACAACTTGTGCTCACACATCAGTGTAAGAACATTTCAGACATGGAGTCGGTGGACTTCCAAATCCGTCTGTCCATCCATAGCCCGGCTATGGACGAACACGTCATCAAAAATAGCTGGGTGCGAACCCTCGCACTGATCTCAACAGATTCGTAACACATCTGTTGAACGTAGCAGGGGCATTACTCAGCCCTTGTGGCATTACTAGCCACTCCCAAATCATACCGCTTGGGGTTCTCACTGATGTATAAGGAATGTCCTTTTCACGCATCAGGATCTGATAGAACCCGTCCATCAGATCCATTGATGAAAAGATGGTACTCCTTGACATACCATCTATAATGACATCCTTTCTTGGTATCGGCGTTTGAGCCGGTACAGTGACAACTTGTTAAAGGCATGTACTATCCGCCATCCTCCTGTGGCCTTTCGGACACAGAAGGTCGAAGAGCTATGTGGGGAAGTAGATTACCTCGCATGGCTCGTCTTCCGCGACGAGTACGCAAATCTGCTTGACTTTGCCACTACGCAGAACACGCAAGTGCTTTTACTGTTCGAGCGTGGGCAATTGAATGATCTCCAAAGTTGTTTTCGGAGGCGCGATCAGATCAAGTTGGTATGTCCCTAAACTTGATCCGTCATTGACTAGGACATTTAATGTCTCTGTTGTCTCCTGGGAACTTTTTTATACAGTTGGGTGGGGACTTGTTCCCTCACTACCCTCTATGGACATCCCATCATCTGACCCGAGTGGAATTGCTCCCTCGTTATCCTCTGGCGGTGGTGGCGCTACCGCGGCCAGGTCTTCTACGAGCGATTATCCAATCGCACTAAGATCATCATATTGCCAATCATTGGCAAGCGGTTCATTTTCACTTGGATGTTGTCCGTTTGGAGGACACCCATGCCCCAGTCCACTCGACTTATTCGGGTGGTGGGCCTTCGGCGCGACCTTCATCTTAATGCAGTCGCCGGAATCTGACTTCATGGTGTGGCTATCAGCCACTCCATGGCCATGTGCAGTCGTACTAACGACCGAAACACACGCGAGGCCATCGCACTCGCTCGTAGTACACGTTAGTGGGCGCTCCATGGCGTTCATCAGATGGCCATCTGATGAACAAGTGACAGGCATATCGACAGTTCGTCGATGCCAGCTGACTTTTGGCTCGTAAATTCTGAGCGACGGCAGTCCAAGGATGACATCAAATTTGTCATTCAAGTCTAATATGATGAAGTCATCATCGTATTGGACTCCCTTCAGTGTGTAAATGATACCCACTACACGTTTCATCACTGTTATGGATGTGCCTGTCGCGAGGCGCACCGACATCCTCGTTAGAGAGATCTTTCGCTCAACATATTCTAGCTCTCTTTTGTTAAACGACTGGATTTGTACAAAGTTTTTCGATGCCCCACAATCGACTAGGGCTCGAGGCGACATGCTTTGTGTCACTTCGAGTTTCAAGGTAATGAGGGAAACCTCATTACCAGAAGCAGCAACACACAATAACTGAGTGTTGGGAGCAACTTTCGTCAAGAGGACTGCAAACTTACTTGACGTTGTTGAATCAGTAGGGTGCTCCGCACCTACTGACCCTGACCGTTTTTTGGCTGTCCGTTACGTTATTGCTTTCTCACAACAACGTCGGACCCACTCCTTGAACCTCTCTTGGCCGCTTGGCGGTTACTGTTCCCTGCGGTATGTGGTACCGCGCTCGGGCACTGCATTCATATGCGTAATGCCCTGTCTTCTGACATCTATTGCATTTCTGCAATTTCTTATAGTTGTTAACACGAGAGATCTCGCTCCTCGTGTTATAGAGGTCCATTGGTTCTGGGCCTCAATTTTCCTGTCGTCTCGATGGACGATAGGAATTAGAATACGCGTGAGCCTGTTTCACGCTGAAGTCCTCCTGTTCCGCAACCCTTATTGCCTCTTCTAGGGTGTTGAACTCCAATTGGAACAGGTAGGTTTTAACAGGACCATCAGTCAGACCCTGCATGAACAACGTAATCACCGTTTGTTGGTTCAGTGGGTCGACTGTTATGCAACTGGTAAGGTGACGTATGTAATGAATGTACGAGTGTACGTCACGTTTACCTTGCTTGATTCTCAGGAGTTCAGAGCAAGCCCTGAACTCAGCTCGCGGAGGATCAAAAGTTTGCCTTAGCAGGGACTTAACGACTTGCAACGACCCAAAGACATAGGGTCGTGTAACTTAATGCCCAAGGCCCACGTCTTTGCACGCCCTGCCAAGTTCGATTGAGCAAATGCGATCTTCATTTACTCATCGACGATATGACGATCCCTTATGGCATTGTCTAGTTCCACGAACCATCTCAACAGAGAGTCTTCATCGGCTCCCTTGTACTTTGAGATGTCACACGTGTATACGTCGACCCGGTAGCAGTGGTCTGCTGCTGTCTCAACAACTCTGTCTGTTGAGAACCTTGTTGGTGAAGCAAGGTTACTTTTTCCCGCTCGGCGTCAAGTTCATTCTGAATGAACTTGTCGATGGTGGCGTGCTGTCCGTCTGGCCCCAGGGCGTGCGCCAACGGCTTCTTGCCCTATCGTTGAACTCAAGCGTTCGACAGCGTCCCATTCGATTTGACTCAAATGGGAGTAGCTTTCATGCGTGGGATGAAAATCATCCCCCTCATCGTCCAACATGTTCATGGTCGTTGAACGGACTACTAAGTGCTACCAGGTGTAACGAGGCACACCTTATTCAAGTAACTGAATAAACCTTGCACTGCTGACAGTGCAAGGGCGTGTGCTCCCGACTACCTCACGTACACGTACGTGCAGAGGAAGATTGCTATACGGAGTAAGAGTACTCAGTAAAGGTAAAAAGTAGAACTGTATTTAGTATAGTTAATCCTTGTAATAAATCCCTATTTGACTTCATTTAACTATGTCTAAATACAAACATGTATTGTAACTATCTGCGCGCCACTCGTTGCGTGCTTCTGTCGTGGCTAGACTTTATTGGTTGATATCGTGATCCTATATCAACCAATGAACAGTGTGTTGCATCTGTAGGGCAATATTATCTATAAGGATAGTTTTGTGAGAATATTGTGTTCGTCCTAACGCAATATTCGTATTTGATATTTACCTTAAGTAAGTTATCATGTAACGGAGGCACCCCGTTACAGTACGTCTCTTTCATCCCCGAATGATTGGACTTTGGAGACAGTGTTCTACAAGCCCTTATCATCACAACACGGTCTCCACATCTAATGCACGCAAGTATACCCGTAGACACATGATATAGAGCAATGGTGCAGCAGCAGATATCACGTGTATTGTGTGGAGACGGATGCATTGTCACTAATTCATTACGTCAGCCGTAAACTGACCTTTCTCCGTCAAGAACAGTTTCAGGGACGAAAATCACGAGCGCCAGAGATTTTTGATTGGACGCGCCTCACGGTCGCGCATGCGCGCCGAAGCTGCTTCGGTTACCCCAAGAGGCGGATGTTGGCGTTCTGGTTATGCGGGTGAACCAAGTTACGACGACTGTAATATAGAGAAATGTATTAGAGTGTTACTGTGTATCCGTTCTCCCCTTTTTGGTACGGCCACATCCCCTACAACGAATTTCAATTGATTGCAGACCCACACATAGTAATTAACCCGCCGACCACATTAATTCATTCCGGTCACACAGTGTTATGTATGAAGCTGGATACGCGAAAGATGCTCTCGTAAAAGGAAGAGCTGCATACGGTCGTGTGGTGTACTACGAAAGGGCGCGTTTGTGTACGTATTTCACCCAGAAAAGTAAACTACTAGATTGGATCGTATATAAGGTTACCGCTTTTAGCTGACCCCCTTACTCCCTTGAGCATAAGAATAATGACCTACAATACTGGACCGCAAAACACCCTAATATCATTAGCATACAGCGTATGCAGTGGCGCGATCAGAAAGTGAAGTAGTACCATGTACGATCGCTTCGCCGACTATAACGCTTGATGGCCACCCCAATTACAGGATCGTTGACATTCTCCATCACTTCGCAATACATGATTAGGGATGAAGGGCTCTTTTCTGTGGGTTCAACTTCTGGCTGGAATCTAACATGCATACTCTCTTTCATACAAACATGATCAACGCTCAGCTGCACGGCTTCCTTCCCGGTTGCAGTTGACATAGCCACGACACGTCGAAAAATCCATGGCCACCGTCAAAGTGCGCGCGCGCTTGTATTTCCTAGTTTACGGACGACGTGGAGCTCATGCGTGCATGTCAGCCGATGTGGAAATTTAGAATCTCTATACGCCCCAGCTGTACGAAGATAATACGTAGATGAGTAGATTTGCGCTCTTTTGATATTCTTCGTACTTGTTTGGCAACGTCTGCGTCCAGAGTGACAGAAGATGGACGGATGATGCACTACTAACGTCGAGGCTCTTACATTGCTGTGGCAGTGCAGGTTTGAACTGTTCGCCAAAAAGAAACGTCTCTGTCATGCAGCCAGGCTGGACCGATGCGTTCCTGGCGGCGGATGGGTTTACTGTGCTTCGTGTTCACCTTGTTATATCTCTGCGTACGATCGACAACCCATGCCGATGACGATCATTCGTGAATGAATAAACCCCCAAGGAAGACACGGTGGACACGCTGAGGTCCTATCGTCGCTTCCTTGCTATACTGTCAATCCTGTCACCAGTATTACGGACGCTTTCAAAATATATGCAAAAATGCTAGTGATTCGCGGAGCTTATATGCGTAGGATATGGCTCATTCGCGACGGGCTAATTAGCTCCAGGTCTGTCCGTCATGCACAGATAGTAGCCATTGGACGCTCGTTGACTTGTGGAAGTCATACTCGCTCCGCCGCCTCATCTTGGTCTTTACGCACGTTTCTTGTGTTGATGGCTTTCTGTCGTTACAGGAATGTGACTGTATTAGTACCATAGCTTGTCGATGAAACAATCGAGCTAGACGTATAAGATGAGCGGTGAGCTGCTTCTCAGTCACCTGATTTAAATGTTCTCCACCGTTTGTACTGACCCAGAATTGCTGTATGCTAATTCTCCAATCACTACTTGATGCAACTATCTACGCAACTGTACAGTCGAATGTCGCATGGTCGAGCCCTGCCGCCAATGTGGTGATTTCCTGATGTCGACTCTGCAGTAGCGATACGCACGCGCTGATGGACCCCATTCTTTCGCCAAAGTTACACTGCCATTACCGTGCTTCGACCTTAACGCACACCATATATGATCAGGTCGTGTTTGGATTGCAAGTCCGAAGGTTGAAGCTATTAGTGACTGTGTGCAAGCTGAATATCGACCTTTCAAAACCAACTTTCTGCCTGTCTGTCTGTCTGTCTGACTATAAATAACACTATATGTCCTGTACACGTCGTGCTAAGTAACAGCGACGTAGCCTGCCTCCCCTCGTAGGTAGATATGCATTATTGATGTCAGTCTTTGATTACGTCACCATTTGCGACGGCATTGAGAGTGTAAAGCACACGCATGAATGCCCGCACGTGATTGGTTTATAAATGACCAAAGGCGAACAGAGGGCTAACAAGCAGATGTCCGATGCTTCAAGGAAGCAAAAATCTCGCCTTCAGCAAACAGCAAATGCAAAGCGGTTTTCACTCAAAGAGCTTGATAAATTGTAAAGCAAGAAGTTATGGTCACCCTCCTCTCTTGGTGGCAGAGGAAGTTTCCTCACCATAACTTTTCGTTTTTTCGATAAATTATATCTCGTCGGCCGCACTTTGTGGTTTACGACGTTACCAAGTAAGATCATCACCGTCTCTTTTTCCATACTCGTCTCTTCAAAAACATCAGTAACATCAACAAGTAGCTTTGACAAACAATAATCCGTCAGCACTGTCAGCTCTAGAGCTTGATCCCTACTTTTGACTTTGTGCGGATGATCCTGTCCAGTCTAGTTGGGAAAGAGCGCTCATGCACGGAGTAGAAAAAAAATAGAGCAAAGTGTGCCACTGGGATCGGATTATCATTAAGAAAGCCACTGAAATTGAGCTAACGAACTGCAATTGTGGTGCATGCACTGCTACCCAGTCCCATGTAGCATTTCTTTGTAGTCTGCGCTTGATGATGATATTAAGTGGTGGGTTGTCCATTCTACTGACCGCCTCTCGTATCCTTTTCAGTTTGGAAAAGCCCACCCAATCGCACTCCGTTGTCATCACGATCCAAGTCTTGTAGCGGCATCCACGAGTTTGAAAGTACCCTGCAGCTCTCAATGCAATACATAGGTACCATCGCCCTCGTTGAGTCAATACATGTGATCACCTCCTCGTACTATCGCAGCTCGCTTCGAATAATCGTTGAATTGAATGAACACATAAGAACTCATGTAAAATGGTTGTCCTGGCGACTATCGAGATGAACCTACGTGATGGCTCAGACATGCCTTCATGATCACGCATCGTCCTGGAATATGCTAAATATAAGACCGAACTCGTAACTTGTGGAGGGCTTGTGTCAATTTGGACGACCACCTGCCACTTTAAAAACTACGGGTTTCTAACACGCGAATATCCAAGTGCCACCGTCTTTGAGACGCGTCACATGAGGAGCTCGTTCCGCTCCGATGCGAAACTCAAGATGTGGTGTATAATTGCGGCCACTTCGTTGTGCGAAAGTACTGGTGTGGTGGCAGCAGTCGAGGATCCGCCAGTAACGAGTGTCTTCAAGATCGAGCAGTCGACGCAGGACCAAACGTTGCAGAAACTTGAAAGTGGGAAAAAGACGTTCCTCCGACCGTCTGGAGGCATCACCGCTGATGAAGCTGATAGCTCAGGCTCGGAAAGATCGTCGTTTCTCGCAGTGCTTGATGATATCTGGATGTTCATTTGGAAGTGTATTAGGAAGTATCTACCGGGGACGAAGGCATACAAGCAGAACAAAGTTGTTCATGACGCGGAGCTTTTCGGTGTCAAAGTGGATTGGGACGTGCAGCAGCAATTTAGGGCAATCTTCGAGAAAGGCTTCAAGGAGGGGTTGTCGAAAACGCAGGTTATGATTGCAATCCGTAACGAAAATCAATCATATGGAATACCATATCTCCATTATCTAGGGGGTCAGTACGAAGCATTCCTTCTGTTAAAAAAGGCAAGCACTAAATGGTGGCCAATTGCGTGATGTCGATGCAACTAGACCCACTACAAATATGTAGGTACGAACTCATTGCAATAATACTCAGTTTTACAATGTGTTTGGTTATATTTTACCTTATGAGAAAGATACTAGCGTTGTTTCCGTACGCTGGGTCGGCGTACAGCCTACAATCCCTTCGAGCAAAGTGTCGATGTGAACCACTGGAAGGCCACCAAAACCCCTATATGTGAGAGTTCACAAACACTGTCTGTGAACCTCTCACAAATGGTGTTTGTGAGCCCTCGCAAATCTGTGAAGACGAAAGTAACTTTTCTACAGATTTTGTTTGTGCTCACAGAGCTGTCACACTTCATACTTTTACTGAAGGTACATACACACCTTAATACACCAATCCCACGACACGTGGCACATCGGGAGCAACATAACTTTTAAACCGAGAGCTCTCGTTAGACTCTGTGTTGCCCCAAAATACTCAACGGCCAAAGCAGAACGTACACATATTAACATAATGATCTTCTTATGCCACGTACGATGCTAATTACGTGGCTTCTTTGCGCGATGACAGGTATATCGTCAACACTGCAGAAAATACTTTCCAAAGGCCCAATTCAATGGAATGGGTCTCTGTTTGATATAATGAAGGAAAGCGACTGCCAAGGCATCGGGAGCGCGACGCACTGAAGACGAAGCTTAACGGAATAAGGACATCGTCTGAAAGATGGAATAGGCATTATTTCTAAAACGTACAACAAAACAATTATGCAATTTAGAGGGGTTCAAATTTAATTGCTTGATTAAAGTATGGGATGAAGGCTCATTAACGAAAACTGAAGACTCATTAGCGGCTCTTAATTATATTCGTGACATAACAACGACAATCATAAATTAGTAGTTCCTACGATAGACGGCGACGCAATCATTACCTTGTACTAAAGTTCGCCCCAACAATCATCTGATGGCGATGCATTACGTTTCGCTATTATAGCGGCTATGTATGAACAGAAAATGCTAGGAAGTATGGAAAACTACTTCCGTTCACGCAAATCAGAATAGTAATGATGCGTAAACTGCTTTGTGAATTTCGTTTAACACATGTATAAATCGCCTTAGAGTCCATGAAACAATGACAGAATGCATATGCTAGCCAGAAAACCAAATGAAAATCCTGTAGAAGATATTGGCAAAAACGAAACTCAGATTTAAACGACTTTTTAGAGTGCCTATGACAGCTGCCAAACAACGTTGACGAAGATGTTATAGACAATGCATAGTAATTAAAACTGCAAGAGCATCCTCCCGTAACATTCACACGTTATCGATTGTACTGGTTTTGAACTTGTCCATTCACGCAAGATGCCACGCATTTGCCTTATAACTTAAACATCGTGTCGTTTTCCACATGGTTTAAATCCGGCTGCCGATTGGTATCGCCAGAATCAAAATCAGCACATTCAAATCGGATTATATGTCCTCACGATTGATTTTGGGAATGGTTATCCTCACCCCCATTTTGTGCTATATTCACACATTTGATACCGGCACCCATAATTTAATTTCAAGGCATGGCTAATAAAGAAATTCGCTTTTTGAGTACTTGTACCACCGCCAAATCCAAAACTCTCCAATACAAATACCTTTTCTAATCGTAATATTAGTACTTCCCAAAACGTTGTGGATCTAAACGAAATATCACCACTGAGTAGTATTCATGTTCGGAAGCGACCCCATACGCGACATGTGCCAATTTTGAGGGAAAGACAAGGACGCCGCTGGATTAAATTTGTATAAACTTTTAATTACATGAATGTAGTCAATAGAGTCAGCGTTATTACACAATTGCTGGTGCGTAGTTAGCTCACTAATCGCGCCAGTATTTCGCTGAAACAGTATGAAATCTATGAGTACAAGAGATCTGAACAGCCTATAATCGGGGCAAACATCGCCCGTCATTAATTTTCATATATGCATAATCCAAACAATTAGTCCTAGTAAGCATTCATTGTTCGTTAAACATATCACTTTTATACACACTATAATCCAAATAGCGACGTCTTACATTTTATTCTGTGTGACATATGCACCAGATTCCATACTGCAATACCTTATCCTTAAGTTACTCAGCTACCAGCTACTTCTTAATCGAAACAAGAAGCGCATTTCAGATATAAGCAGATGTTATACACCGTTCTGAGTAATGTTGCAATCCCACGGTAATTCTTGGTACCTACATTTTCGATAATGCTAAGGTAGCATACCAGAATGTCCAACTCAATATTTATAAAATTTAATCTGACTTTAATCTGTTGCGTTGTACTCCCTCTGTTTCGTCGTCTCTGTCCCAAATCAGGCGATTTTCGTTTCTCAGTGTTTGTCCGTTTCGACAAGATTAATTTATTACGAAGGGTGAACTATTAATGACCGTGCGCAAGGTGAATGCCGATCTTGATAAATCGTACTTATCGGTGTGTCTTTGTGTAAATAACACATGTATACCTTACACGTCATACTAAGTGAGATATATCCGCCACCTCCTCATATGCGTCGCTATATAATTGGGTCACTAATTGAGACTGCGAAGACTATAAAGTTCACACTCGCACCAATGCCCGCACGTGGTTGGCTAAAACAGTGGTGAAGGGAGGACAGAGGGCTAACAAGAAAATGCTAGACATTCAGGGCGAAATTCTCGTACATTTCGCAAACAGTAAGTGTCAGTGGTATTGATCCGAAATGCTTGAAATAGTAAGAGGTTATGGTCGCGTTTTCTCTCGGTAGCAGTAGAAGTCATTTAATTTCTCTTTATGTGAATAAATTATACGACGTCGACCACATTTTGTGGTTGACGGTGTTACCAGCAGGATCATCCTTTGTTTACCTTTTCTAACATTCGTCCTTTTAGAATATCAGCAACATCAACAAGTAACCTGTAACACACAAAGATCTATCAGCACTCTAATACTTATCACTAAAATCCGAACCCATCCCCTAGCCGCTCACCTTTATGAAATGAAACGGGAATATACAGAATCTGATTTGGTTCTATGGACTGGATTAGTCATATTGAACAGCTAGCTTCAGAGTAAACTGCTGTTAAAGCCCTTACACTTGACAATTGGTGGTCTGAACACTTCGCAATTGACGTCGGCGTCACAACTTTCACAATGATAAGTTTCGTGCGTTACTTTTCGGCTAGCGAATACTGGGAGATTACGCGACCAACACTGGCGAACAGAGCGGAGGATAAGCTTTATTTTGAGGTGCATAACCCAATCAGGCTATAAATTTAAAGGGTCACTGGTAACTTGTAATAACACAGTACAAGTTCTTACACTGACATAGTGTAAGTAGTACCGCGCGTCACTTCACGTACACTGCACGTGCAGAGGAAAAAAAACTATTGATCACTTTTCTGATAGAGGTAGAAAGTAAAATCGCATTAAATATAATTACTACTAATCATTTATCTGAGTTTAGTCCTAACTTAGTTATATCTACCTACAAAAATGTATAGATAAGCCTTGCTCACCACTCATTGCGCGCGTCCATCACTGATTGTACCGTAGAAAAGACTGATATAATAGTCTATATCAGCCAATGAGCAAGTGCTTCTTAAAATGACTATTTATGGTATAATTCTAATTAACAGATACTAGGTGTTAATTAAATGTAACAGGCTCACCCCGTTACATCACCCCTCCCATAAACGATAGTCACCCATTGACTATCATGTTTTTGATTGGTCACCGTAAGACCACTTTATCGGACAGGGAGCACTTGTTTGGTCAAATCCATTCATTTCTGACCTTTTATCGCATGTTATTATAGTCCATGCGATACGCGGCGAAAGGTCACGCGGCAGACGATGCGCTGCTGCTGCTTATTCCCCTCAACCTGCATTACCAGTTGTTGCAGGTTCACGTGGTGCGTTTCCACATCCTGATAATGTCTTTCATTGGAGCTCATCTACTCTGGTGATTCGGACGGAGATTCCTACTCAAAGAAGACTGCTAGGTCGCCCGGATCACCCGTGGCCGCCGATTACGAGCCTTCGAACGAGAAAGCTCGATCGAACACTCAGACTCATGGTCACTTCCATAGTCTGTTCGATTCGGAGGATGAGGACGTTGCCTGATTTCCTGCTCTTAAAGCTGCGCAGTTGCCGGAGCACAAGCCCGACGATGTCCCGCGCCATCGTGAACGCGAATATCGTGGTACCACAACTGCTGTTGGTACCACGCAGGAGGCTAACGACCGCAATGTATTATGTCTTGCCCCTGAGCGCAAGCACTGGTTTTTGCCGGAGCGGCTCATCAACGACTTGTCTGGTGATACGACCGCGCATCATCAAATACACTTATTCGATGCAAGAAGGCTGCATGGACTTGACATCAGCGCGAGCAACTTTTGCGCTGAAGAAGAACTTTATCTCGATGCTTTCCTTAAGGATCGGTGGTACAGTATCTACCCTAAGTGAGACAAAAGCTCGCTGTTGCAACCTTGGAACGTGTTCGCCCGCAATGTCGAAGAAATTTTTGGCGCGGAGCCTGACTTCAAAACCTTAACACGGCTCGTGTTGGGCTCAAAAAGCGTACTCAACCGTTGCAGAGGTTAAACTGCATCGGTTGTATCGTGCGGCAAGAATTTCGTGTCTCACGTGGGGCGAACCATGTCTGTGTTGTCCAGATAACACGAACCGCACCCAAAGGGATTTGTACTCCCTTTCTTCGACCTGGGGAAGGGACCACATCTCAAGTGAGATGCGTGAAGCAATAGCTAGTTTGCTAGCGCCATGGGAGCATGTTTTCCGATGGACCCATATGTTCAGAGGATGGGTGTCGTATATATATGGACGAGACTCTTAACATCGGTCATCAGCTCGGCGCGTGGCTCCCAGCTGTCATGCGACGGTGGATAGCCTCGCCAGCGGAATTTTGTATCTTGTCCGCTGCCCCTCAATGTCACGGTGGTTCAAGATACACTCCATGTGGAAGCGTTGACCACCGTGCGAGTTCACCAGCTGCTGTGCTGGAGAAGGAAATAAAAGGTCCAATCCGCATATCGGACCTTGAGTCGGAGGTAGAGCAGCACGACCGTGTCCTCCGGGAGATGCGTGATGAAATCAATAACGAGCGTGATGCACGTCGCGCGTGTGAGGCGAAGGTACAGCGTCTTCGTGTCGATCGGTCGGACGACTGATCGGAGTACATTTTCTCCCAGATGGAGAACGAGCGAGGGCGTCAAGCCCTTCTTGTCGAGCTATCGTCATCTCGTCGCAAGATCGTTTACTTCAGAGCCAATTTGAGACTCCGGTCCGCGACCACAAGAATCAGCTCGTGGTTTTTGAGCGTGGTGGCTGCCTTCGGTTACGAAAGAAGACGCATGCTGATAGTACGGGCGGAGCCGACCAACGTAGAACGTAGGATGCATGCGCATCCTACTAGGCATGTCGATCGTGTACGCATTGCCTTTGCGATGTAGTACACGAAACGGTCCAATGTAATTGACTAGTAGTTTTATACTTCCCACATCAATAACTGCATGTTTAGGTGGATTAAAAGTAGACAGTACTACTAAGTCTCCGACATTAAATAGAATCACGTCCACCGCGTTAGCGATGGAGTCATGCACGGACGGACCACAGCTTCTCGTACCAGCATAAATTCTTCCTCGGACTCGCCTTTATTTTTTCCAGTGCGACTGATTCTCTTATTAATCAAGGATGTCTTCTTCTCCACTGTGTCGTCATTGGTGATGCTGAATATACCAGCATCTGAGTCAGCAATAGTTCCATCACTATTGCAGAAGTTGTCTTCTTCGATGTCTATCACATCGCCCCGGCATCGTTCGCGTCGTCGATTACGTCGACGCGTGATGAGACTGAGCCAGAACGGTTTTTGCTCGAGAGAGTCCACCCCCCCTTTCACTTGAGTCGCTTTATTATTGGGAGTGTAGACGTGGATGGCGTAAGCCATTCACAAAGAACGGTGTATGCGTTGTTGACTCGTGCACCGAGTTGTTGATGGAGAACGCGACCATAGGCAAGAACTCGCTCCAACTCGTGAACGATTGTACGTACCCTCTAAGTATATCATCGATGACGTGGTTAACGCGTTCTGTCTGAGTATCTGTCTTTGGATGGTCAGATGTGGACATAGTCAGAAGTAGTCCGAATGGTCGGAACGCGGAACGCCAAAATTCCGCCGTGAACCGTAAATCTCTGTCAGATACTAGTTCACAGGGTAGACCGTGGATTTGAAAGATCGTGTCAATGCAGACACGGTCATATCCATGTGCTGTTATTGAATCTGGAACTGCAGCAAGATGTATAATCTTGCTGAATTGGTGAAAAGCCAATAGAATACCATTATTCTTGTGAGTGTCTTTGGAGAATCCGAAGACGAAGTCTTTGAAACAGAATGCCAGTACTATGCCGGAACTGGTAGAAGCTGTAGTGCCGCTTGGTATGAGGGACTAGGCTTCACCCGTTGACACACCTCGCAAGCACGAATGTACTTGCGCACAAGCGAATACTGGATGCGTCAGTAAAATTCGCGACTTACCGTGGGGTTGGTCTTTTCCGACCACAATGCCCACCAGTTGGCGCATCGTGACACTCATATAAGATGCGCAATAGCAAATTATTATGAGTGAGAACGACGACGCGAGATGTATCGCCGGCAACGGCCGTATACATACCAGCCCGTTGAGTGTGGAGTATCGATCCGGGGAAGATTGATACGAGTTACTTCCTCAAGTACGTGAGGACTTATTCCCTCGACGTCTTCTAGTTGTAGCTACGCTACCACAGCCAGGTCCTCTTTGGTCGACTCTCTAGTCGACCCAGGATTATCGTGTTGCTCTGTGTGGGCAACCAGTTTATTCTTCCTTGGATGTCTCCTGCTAGGCGTACACACATGTACCGATCTACTCGACTTGTTCGAGTGGTGGACCTTCGGAGCTCCCTGTGCATCCGCACAGCCGCCGTCAGCTTCCTCCCTATTGTGATAAGTTGTCACGCAGTAATATTGTGCACTCGTACTAACAACCGTACCACAAGTGAGGCCATCGTACTCACTCGTAGTACACACACACACTTGTGGACGCTCCAAGACAGAAGGGTCTGCTGAACAAGTGGCAGGCATCTTCACGGTTCGATGCTTCCAGCTGACCCTTGGCGAGTACCTTCTGGGCCAGGGTAACCCTAGGATGACATCAAATTTGCCATCCAAATCAAGTACGATGAAATCATCATCATACTGCAAATCGTTTAGCGTGTAAGGAAATACCACTACACGTTTCATCACTGCTATAGATGCGCCTGTTGCAAGGCGTACCGTCATCCTCGTAGGAGGGATGTCGAGCTCATCAAAATTGAGCCTACGAATCTCTAGCGCTAGGCGAAGATCAAAGTTGTTCGACGCCCCGCAGTCAACTAAGGCTCGAAGTGACAAATCGTTTGTTACTTCTAAATTCAAGGTGATGAGGGGTACCTCATCACAAGTGCAGACACACAAGATTGTGAGTCTGGAGCAAATTTCATCA